>OY744519.1:87466895-87574395 GCA_963556195.1 Sepiola atlantica | reverse complement strand
AGTTTTCAGTTGAGTTTTTTGTTTCTTAACTATCTTAAATGTATTTGGCATTTTTACTCATTTCTAATCATGCTATCAAATTTACTTGTATTTACCCTGTGTTTTCATAAACTTTTTTTCTTTTTTTAATTTTGAGTTTCAATTTACGGAAAACCGTAGCGTTTAATTTGATAAATAGTAAGCTAGTATCCCTCTACTGGCTGTAAAATTCGATGTTCTTGTAGGTAAATGTTAACAATATATGGAAACCTGGATAGCCAAACATGTTAGAAAAAAAAGTTCAAACCACCCTCAATATACAACCCCGCAACATCTCATCTCCTTTCACCTTCCTCTGAGATGTACACGATATACTTTTCTTGAAAGGGTCATTTGCAAAGTAGCCGGACTTCAATTAATGCCAGTCACCTGGCTGCTGAAATGAAAAAGACTAACCAACTTGAGTATTCTGTTCTTTAAACTATCTTAAACGTATTTGGCATTTTTACTAATGTCTAATCATGCTACCAAATTTACTTGTACTTACCCTGTTTTTAAAATTAAATTTTGAGTTTCATTTTTAACCCTTTTTCTCAGTATCCTTCATTGTATAAATAATTAACTAGTTTTTCTCAGTTGCTACCCTACTGGCTGACTATTACTTTTCTGTACTAACTTGTGACAGGGAAACATATCTTGAAATGTGTATTTCCTCTGTTACGTGTACAGTGAACTTATTTTATCTACATATATATATATATATATATAATGTGGATGGAATTTGTTTGTCTTTTACTTATTTATTTAGTTTTCATTTTTTTGTTTTTGTTTTTTGTTTATTTATTTTTATTTTTATTTTATTTATTTATTTATTTGTTATTTTTTCTTACCTGGGGCTTCGGAAATACCTGACTAGTACACGAGCGCAGGCTATCCTGTCTCAGACTGTTGGACCCGTAGACATTGTCAGGTCATTCACCTCAGAGTAGGCAAACGCTGATAAAAAAACCTTTCTACTAACTACTTTCCTCTTGGCAGCAAACAGTTGGAAAAGGAGGCTTCCGTTGTCTTGATCGACAAACTTCCTAGAGCTGGAATCTCGAATAACGTACCTGGTTTGCAAACCTATAATTCCTTAAGGAGTAGATGGGCTCTGCCTATTGCCCCCTTCTCTGTCTATTAGCCACGGGTAGAGGTGCAAGGACTGGAACGCTACTAAAGACACCTAGTGCTTAGCCTTGTTTCCTGACTAGGGCAATGAACGCCGTCGTTCTTTCTCTATATCGGGCAACTTGGAGACAGTTATTTATCACTAAGTCCCACATGACTAGTCTGGGTCACTTTTGTTCCGACAGGTAGGGGGTACAGGTTAGACAGCTTTGGTCTCCAAACTCTAACTCAAAACAAACATGAATTTACAAAATAATAAAAAAATAAACCAGACACCCAACAAAAAACCTCTTCGCCTCCGCTTTTGAGGCTCGCATGAACAAACATCCGCGGTCTTAGAACCAACATTAACGACGTAAAAACTCTTCTCTTGACAAACTCCCCGAATGTTCTAGCTCTAAGTGAAACGAACCTTCAATCCTCAATTACTTATTACAACTTTGACATGACATTCCTTTCCACTCTACCGTAAATATTCTGACAAACATATACATGGGCTAAGAGTCTATGTTCAGAACACCCTCCCATTGACTAGAGAACACAGGTTAGAATCATATGCCCAAGCCTAAATGTGCTTTAGATTGACCCAACATCAAAGTGTTAGTTACTTATATTTCTTATATCGTTGTCCGTCGACCCAGGACTGTAGCCTGCTAGAATCTGTCTTTGAAAGCTTGGATAGAGCACTCTCACTCGACTCAAATGACGGGTGTGGATTTTCACGCGTTTTTGATGCAGCTGGAAACTCTACGTTTAATTTCTCCTCAGCTCACGACCTCTCACAGACTGTTACTTTTCCGACCCGCCTTTCTGATTGTGAGAACCAGCACGCCTCACTTTTCGACCTGTTCTTGACCTCACTACCCGATGCTTGTGTGGCGAATGCCTATAGCTCACTCGGAAACTCTGATCATGTTGTGGTAATGATATTTATCACCTTAAAAACTCGCGCAAAACTGAAGAGCCGTTGCTCAAAGACGACGGAAAACTATGAGCAGGCTGAGTTTGAATCCCTCAGGGATCATATCAGCAACGCACCACGGGGTGTACCCTTCTCACTTCCTGCTGATCGGTATGCAAATGAGCTAACCGAATAGGTCAAAGCAGGTTTTAATGCTAATGTCCCAACGCTAAAATTATTCAGAAAACCCCATTCTCTTCAATGGTTCACCTCAGAATGTGCAGCTGGTATTGTTGAGAGGCAGAAGGCATTCCGTGAATTCGACCGCCATACGTCAACTGCGAAGAGACAAAAACTGTAGAGGCAAGAAATGATTGCAAAGTAGTGATAGATGAATCAAAGAGAAGGTATATAGAGATAACCAAAAAACGCATTCAGTCACAGAAACTAGGTACTCATGATTTCTGGAAAATCTACAATGGTCTTATGAACAATGGACACTCGACAATTCCCCCGCAATCAAACCACAACGATGTTGTTTGCACGGCAACTGGAAATGCTGAACTACTGGCCAAGCTTTTCTTCTCAAACTCCACTTTGGACCTAGCAAACCACACCCTCCCTAAATTCCCATTGCGGACTGAAGCCACACTTGAGAACATGGTCATCACCCAATCTCAGATCAAAGTCATCATAAAAATATCGACACCTACAAAGCCTGTGGGCCTGATCTTATACCAGTAATAGTAATCAAGAAATGATCTGATGAGCTGGCCCCTGTCCTTTCCAAACTGTAAAGCAAATGCCTTGCTCAAACTCGTTTCCCTGATAGTTGTAAAATTGCCTTTGTGGTACCAGTCATCAAGAATTCTGGAAATAGAACTGATCCTCTAAACTACCGTATAATCAATCTACCATCCGATCTTTGCTAACATCTTTGCATCATTAATCAATATTGCAATAGTCCGGCACCTAGCTAATGCTAAACTTCTTTCTGATCATCAATACGGATTTAGACAAGCACAATCTACCGCCAATATCGTAACGGTCTTCACTGAACGCATATATCATACACTGGAAAATGCAGGCTAAGGTAGAGCGGTACCGCTTGATATATCCAAGGCCTTTGACAAGGGCTGGCATGAAGGGCTTCTCCTAAAACTGCACTCATATGGTATTACTGGACACATATTTAACCTAATTAAATCCTTCCTAACCAAAAACAGATCCATGTTGCCTTCGATGGCCGTTCATCTAAGTAACATGACATAAATGCTGGTGTACCCCAAGGATGCATCCTAGGACCTCTACTGTTCCTGATTTTCATAAATTAACTACCTGATGTAATTGAGACTGAGACAGGAATATTTACTGAGGACACCACTCTCTACTCTCGTCATGTTGGCAAAACCGACGCGAACATATGTGAGACAATAGCTGAATTCTTAGAAAATGACAACCAGTCTGTAGTGGATTGGAGTAAAACATGAATGCTAACTTTTAATGCCGTAAACACAAAGCTACTTTCCTTTAATAACTACAAGAAACCTCTTCAACCACCGATTGTCATTGCAAATACCACCCTCCGTGATAATTCATTATTCAAACTCGTCGGCCTAACTTTCACAGATAACATGAATTGGAACAAATACATTGAAGACATTGCCAGCACTGCTGCAAAGAAGGTGGGATCCCGCTACCTGACATTATCCTGTATCTCTACAAAGCCACCATCCGCCCATGCATGGAGTATTGTTGCTACATATGGGCTGATGCATAATCCACTAGTCTCTCCCTCTTAGACAAGGTCCAAAAAAGAGTCGACAACATAATAGGTCCCTCACTATCAACTAAGATCCAGCTCCTATCCCACCGCCGCAATGTTGCTTCCTTGTGCCTGTTTTACAAGTACTTCAATGGATTGTGCTCTGATGAACTTGCTGCTCTGGTGTCCCAATGACGTAAATTCACTAGACCAACCCGACAATCAAACAAATCCCATCCATTGACTGTAGAGCTCCCAAGAATCCGAAGAGCTTTCTACTCCAAAAGCTTCTTTCCACGTGCTGTTGGACTCTGGAACTCCGTCTCTGCTCCCTGTTTTCCTTACGGTACTGACATGCAGAAATTCAAAACTAATGTGAACAGATATCTCGCTGCACAGCTCCCAAATAATGTTGACTCCCCCTCCCCGAAAAAAAACTCTGACCCTTTTTCTCAGTAGCCTTTTACGTCTACAGTGGTGGTCTAGCTTTGTTTGGAATAAACTATGTTGAAAAGAAAGAACAGGCTTTGGTTATTCAAAGTATATTTGACATCTCTGTAAAATTGTTGATATATGCATGTGTTTGATTTTTAACTCATGTTTTCTCGCTTTCATTCACAAATCTCCGTTGTTAAAGTTAACACTTGCTATCTGGTGACTCATTCAAAAACTTGATATTCTTATCTTTCTTTTTCATTTTCCAGTGGTTTCTACATTTATATTAATTGTTAGCGTTGTTCTTGCCACTTTTCCAAGGCCAGGAACCACGAAACTGATTGGTGATCCCGACGTCATTTGAACACATATGTACTACAATGGCAATTGCAATAATTTTCAGTAAATGTATCTCGAGGCACATCTGAAATTTCCTCAGAATAAATGTAGATATGAATGTAGACATCTGGATACTTTCGATCCAAACCCTGGACGACCTGGGCACCTTATTCACATTTTCTTTATATATTTCATTTTTTAGATGTTCGTGTTATAAATTAAATAACATGAAGCAAACCATCGTTTTCCGTTTTTTATGGATTTCAAACGCTGAAATGAAGATAATGTTTTACACTATTTGATCAAAACGAATTATACTTTTTCAAGTATTTGGGTAAAGTAATTTCAGAATGATTATGGGGGTATATCTCCAAAACAATACTAGAAAAACAAACCATGGTAAATGCCTGCAAACTTAATTGCAATCTGTAAGTATAAACACTGTAATTTGTTTACTGTGCCTAATATTGAAAACATCTAACAGAGGATGTTATATATCACTATTACAACATTAGAATCTCCAGAGTTTCTGAGTAGCTTTATTATAGGCTAATGTAAATGTGGATTTAATCAGCGTCAATACGTCGCAAACCTCATTGGAATTCACTTTCTACTATTAACTTAGACATTATCCAATTAATAAGAGATTAAAATGGGCAATATCGTCTCGCATTAGTAAATCACGACTCTTTGTATATCCATAACACAAACACGTATTAAAATTAGATAGCAAATAATATGTCACTTTAGTTATATAGTATCCATAACTAATACTTTTTCATCTTCCTTATATACTGTACAAAAAGTCGTTCAGACACTAGACGGGTTGTGCCATTTACATAATTCATTCCTGTTATTCCTTTATCATGTGCAAGACCTCTGGGTCAATTTCATTCTCCCATCGGCCCATACCGGTCTGCCTTTTAATAAATCTTTTGTAAAAAGAATGTCTTCATGTATTGCACATTGTATTCATTTAAAAAAAATAACGTTTCTTGGTTTTCTCAAAATTCTATAATACAATTTTTAAAAGTTTACCTAAGAATGTGTGACCCATCCTCAGTTCATACCAGCGTAACCGCGCTTTACACATCTATTTCAGTTTCTACAAGTTCGTCAACACGACCAGATGATAAATATTCACCATGACGAAATTTACTTGCGATTTTTAATAGCAGCAAGACAAAGAGTAAAAAAAATCAGAAAGGGAATTACTCGTTTATAAGGTTGTTACTCTAATCGGAAAAGATTGTAAATATATATGTAAACTTGATTATAGCAGTTATAAGTGTATATTTGTAAATATGAATTTAATTAAAGGTTAACAGGAATGAATTATGTAAATGGCACAACCCGTCTAGTGTCTGAACGACTTTTTGTACAGTATATAAGGAAGATGAAAAAGTATTAGTTTAAGTAAGATTCTTGACACGTTTTCCGTTCTAATCGCAGCCTCGTCTTGAAATTTCGTTCTTCTTTGTTTATATGTTATCTAATGTTATTTAATATTATCTAATATAAATTAATTGATTAATAGATTCCTTATTCTAAAGGTATACAAATATCATGAACGCTGACTTCAAAAGATTAATTAATTAAATGGTAATTACCCGAGCCCCCCTCTCTTTTCTGTTTACAAATATTCTCCACGACGACGGACAGACAGAGAGACAGACAGAGAAAGTGCTCGTCATATTATAAGTTCATTAAAAAATAAAATGTATATATTCCGAACTACTGCCAACCGCACCTCTTTCTCTATTGACTTCACTTTTCTCACTGAGCAACAACAACTCTTCAATCAAAAGAGTACAGTTTTAATACTGTTCAATCCACCCTTATGCAAATTGACTCCCCACCAGAGCCATCTAGCGGTTAGAGACTCCAAACAGCCAATTTGCAAAGGGGGATAACTCCACTGGCGACTAAACCACAAGCCCTCTTGATCTTTAAGATCAATAATTAGTTTAATAATCCGCCATCCGCGTCGGCCGTCTTTGTTTACGTTGCGACCTTTGTACGAGTTCTTCTTGGGGGACTTCAACAACCTCTTCGTATGATCGTAAGGAAACTCTCCGTATATCTAATATGTGACGAGGCACTCCTTTAACTGACACGTTGTTTTCAGATAGTACATCAGTTACTGTTCCTCTTCCCCTATTCGTTCATCTGACGTTGGGCGGTTACACCCACACCCCTCTCACCCACAGTGATTTTCGCTTGCCCCTGTTCCACTCTCTCCGTCATTGCCAGTGGATGTCGCCATTCATACGTGAAGAAAGATCGATGTGGCACTGACATTTCGTCTTAGCCAGTCTTCGGTGCCATGTTATACCAAAAGACCGCTTCTTGGGGCGAACTTTGGCTTCTTACTGCCATAGCTTTTATAGTTCGATGGTGTCTTACTATGATTCCATTGCCGCTTAGGCGATACGCTGTTCTAAAATATTGCCTAAAATCCCACTTATAACATAGCTCTCGAAATACCATTGAGCGGAAGGACATCCCGTTGTCCATTAGGACCTCTTTTACTCTCTCCATAAACACCCCCACAACAACTCTCTTTATATCTGCTGTTTCTGTTCTATTTCGCCATATTGCTACTCTCCCATGTCCATAGTTAAATACAGTTCATGGCTATAATTCGTGATATCAATGGCCAGTCACCTTCAATTGTCTGTTACATGCAGGTCTCTTTTGTCATGCCTGGATGGCGCAGGGTCAATGGACTGATGCTCCCTACAGTGTTTAACTACATCTTGAACATCTTCCATTGCGATGTTTGGATTCCCTTTTCTTGCCAGATATAACGTCCTCTCCTTACCAAAATGATGCATATCATGCAGGTGCTTTATTTTATATACTATACAACACATCTTTTTTCTCTCGTAGCCAAGCTTTCTTCACTCTGGTCAACACACCTGCCTCGTTTTCATGTGATGGAACCAATGTGGACGGTTACTCTCAGTTTGCATTCTCTGATCAAGTCTCCAAGTGCCCCGAGTCGACGCTTGGTAAGCATCTCAGCTGTTCCTTTGGAACTGATCCGTTTATCTCCTGACACTTCTGACTTAATCCACGATGCCACTATTGCCGTGTCCGTTCTAATGTTCACTGCTGGTAGCCTCCATTTCAAAGCCAGGTCGATGTCCTTCAGTGTAGCTTCAAGCTCATCAACATAGATGTGGGCGCTAGCATTCTAATTTCGTAGTCAGACAGCATCTTCAACAGTTACTCCTTCTATTTCCAATACTGCTCCTCATGCCAGGCTGCTAGCATCGCTCCATATCACCCCTTCCGGACCTCCTTTTACGTGTTAATGCTCCATTTACAGGGTCCACCTTTTTTACTTTCGCGATAACATCCTTTATCATGTGCAAGACCTCTGGGTAAATTTCATTCTCCCATCGGTCCATACCGGTCTGCCTTTTAATAAATCTGCATGCAGTCCGCAGCCATCCGACTATGGGATAATGACCAACCAACTTCACACCCACAGAGAAAAGTTCTCGCTTGGTTAGGCTGTCCGTTACTTCATAGATTTCGTTTCCTCTTCCAAACATCAACTTTCCGAGAGCCATTCCATTTTCTAATTACTCCGATGGCTTAGCTGTCAGTCCATATGTTTTGACATGGTCTCTCACTTTTTCCGCAGTCACCTCTGTCTCGTCACCCAGTATATCATCGATATAAGACAGCTGGCTCTTTTCACTGCATCGTTTTTGGACAACACGGTCTTAAGCTCTGTCGTCACAATTTTCGGTGCAGAATTCAGTCCGAATCCTAGTCTGGTCAGGCAATAAATCTGACCTTTATATTTGACCAATTGATATCGCCATAGCTTCTTGTCCACATGGATTTGAAGGTATGCCGAATTTAATCCACGATTTTGGTTGCTCGCTCTCTTTTTCTCCACTCCCTCATGACTTCTTCACATACGTCGATTCCATCTTTAGTGTGGCAGGCCACGTGCCTGTTTAACTCTCAGAAGTCTAATACTGGCCTAAACTTTCCTCTTGGTAGGCTGATCCACTGCCATGGATGGCAGAATTCCTTCAACTTTCCCTGACCATGGTATTAACATTCCTTCGTCGATCCAACTCTTAACTCCCTTCTCAAACTGCGGTCTTATCTCTCCCTTTAGCGTGCCTTCGCCGCAGCTAACCTGATGTGTCAACATAGGCAGTCCTGCGGTCCATTGCCACTCTACTGCCCACTTGTAACCATCAAAATAGACTCGGAAGTCCTCATCGTCAATCTTACATGACCTCGGTTTTGTCGGCTGGATGGCATTATTACTGTTCGCAATTCTTATTATTCTAGTTTCATACTGCTTGCCGAACTTCACTTTACCCTTAGCAATTGTAGCTCCTCCCAGTCGGTCGATAACATCCATGTCCAGTATCACATCAATTCCCCCAACGGGCGTATCCAGCACAATTACTCGGAGTCGTAGCGGTATATTTCTTACTATAATCTCACATCATTCTCTCCACAACACTTCACATATCTGCCATCTACTGTTCTAATATTTCTGGCTCCATTCCAAAAGTTGACACACACTTATCGTAACAAGTGTAGTTGTACAGCCGATATCAACCAGGGCTCTTGAGCTGTTTTCCGTTGACAGTAACCACTATCTGTGGCAGTAAACTCTCGCACGCCTTTTTAGAAGTAAAGGAGCGACTACTGGCGCAATAACATCCCTTTTCTCTGGCCACACCGGAAACAGATAACACCCGGCCTTGGTTCACTACAGTATATCACCAGGTGGGAACTCTGACATCTAAAACATTTTCCAACAAATTTACGTCTCCACACGATCTGCTCTTCTTCACAAAACTTGTTTGTGGTAGAGGTGTCAATTGCCCCAAGTTCACTATGACACTTCGCCATCACCCTGGCATGCCTCAAGACCTCCCCTCCTTCCATGGTTTCTATGTCGTTGTAGTTCCATTGAGATGCGGTCAGGAAAACCACACACAAGAGCCATTTTAACTGTCTTTCTAAGACTTCGTCCCGTGTATCCGGCCAATCCCGCTAGTCGCCTTATATCTGCCGCATATACGCCCACCGATTCCCCAGCCCAGTTTACTCTTCTAGGGTTGCTATACGCCTCAGAAGTACTCTCTGAAATTGATGTCTTCAATCTTGCTTCAATCCTATCGGCATCTGCTTGGTTCGCCTCTCCCATTTCCAAATAAACTGCTAGCGCATTCCCCTCCAAATACATTAGGATCAATGTCGCTACGTCATCAATCTTTTGCAGCCTCGTAACCAGCTTCAGCTTATTAAGCCACGCGACCACATCGCCTTCTCCTTTAAACGGCCTCAAAATGTCACTGCTTAATTTCACTCGTTCGCCCATTTTCGCCGAAATAGCTTCCAGTCTATCCATAAAAGGAAAGTTTTTGAAAAATAGAATGTATGTATTCTCCACCAACTGCCAACTTTCTCTCTCGACTTCACTTTGCTCACTGAGCAACAACTCTTCAATCAAGAGAGTACAGTGTTTATGCAGTTCAATCCACCCCTATTCAAATTGACTTCCCACCAGAGCCATCTAGCGGTAAGAGAATCTAAACAGCCAATTTGCGAAGAGGGGGGATAACTCTACTGGCGACTAAACCACAGTAAAATAACGTTACTTGGTTTTCTATAAATTCTATAATAGATATATAATATATATATATGAAATTAATTTGTAAATTAATTATAAAAATTTGTATACAATTAATTAGTTAATAAATTAAATAATTAATTTTTAAAAAAACTCTCCATATATATATAATTATTTTTATTTATACAAACCTGCGGAAAAGCGACACTGATATGAGAATGTTTCGTTCTGTCGTCATTAAACATGCTAAGACGTCTGATTTTTCTTTAGTTATCCATATGTATGTTCGAATATTAACAACTAATGAAAACAAAGAGATTTCTTTTCCTGAGGATATTTAAGTTTTTAATGACTACAGATCGAGACATCGTCATGTGAGTGTCGCTGTTTTACTTGTAAATAGCTCTGTCTATTAGTAAGCACTGAAATATAAACCCCGGTGGATATTCCTTGGATTGTTTAGCCCGTAAATCAATAGTTAACCAGGACTATATATATATATATATATATATATATATATATATATATATATATATATATATATATATATATATATATATATATATATATATATATTCTGTTGGTAGGCAACATACATATATATGCTTGCAATTAATATTTAGATTTGGGCCTTTATTCGTCGAATTCCAATTTTAGCAAACACAATAAGTAATTAGATGAAGTAGTTATATTGACGTCACATTATGTTATAATTATGTGCTCATCTCTTTACATCTGATTGAGTTTGGCTGTCTGACCCACCCGAGGTGCGTGTCAAATAGACGAGCAAGGTCTCTGGCTGATTAACTTACTGGACATTATCGATCTTCCTTTATCTCATAAGACTGATTGGATATAAGCATTGGCCGCTAATTATGTAACTCATTTATAGTAGCGTTAAGAATCATTTGTTAATGGAATAAGATCCTCAGGTGGAATTGTGATTTCGTTATTCAAAACCAGTGACCAAGCTCGGATTGCCACTGCTCGAAGGTAAGTGTTGTGTCATTAAATTTCATTTCCCCAAATCTTTCAAGTAATCCCTCTGAATGCACGTGTATTCAATTAAATAACTACTGATGTAGGAATTACAATAAATTTAATTTTTTTAATATAAAAAATTATTATGATAATTGATATTTGGTGTCTACATCAGAATTAAGAATTCTGAAGGATCTTACGTCATGAGTCAGTACCTATTTAGTTGCCTCCGAATAAAGGCAGGGTCAGATATAAAGTCGGCTTTTTAATTTGGGTTAATCCAGATTCCTATAAAAGGGACAATCTTGATTGTGACAACAATAAAATTGCCTCAGTCTAGAAGTAATTCTCCTTTACTGACCGTGGACTGAATAGATAACGTATATTATCTGAAAAAATACTATACTTTTCTCCTAATCTAAAAGAAATGTGGGTTCCCTATTCCGCGATAGTAAACTTCCTAAATCTGCTAGTATCTTATATCTCTAGAAAACAACCTGCATGGAGTATTGTTGCCAGATCTGGGCTGACGTTAACACCAATAGTCTCTACCTATTCAACTGAGTACAAAAAACAATCTCTTACCTAATAAGTCCGGCACTGTCTACCAAGATCAATCCCCTGTATGATCGACGCAATGTTTCCCCTCCGTTCTTGTCTTACAAGTACTTTGACGGAATAAGCTCTGATGAACTTGCTGCACTTGTATCTATTCAACGTAAACCCCCTGGCAAACCTGACTGGCAACGAAATCCACCTCCTTCACTGTAGAGGTACGAAGATACCGGAAAACATTTTGCTCTAATAGTTTCTTTCTTCTATTCATTTACTTTTGGCATCCCATCCCTGCTCTATTTCCCTGAGAATACCATGCAGAAATTTAATTGTAATGTGAACAAATATCTTGCTGCACAACACTATAATCTTGTCTCTAATCACAGTAACCCTTTACGGGTCAGTAGTAGTATTCCGTGTTTGAGATGTAGTAAAGTAAACAATAATATTATAAAGTAATAAAATATATTACATATACATCGGTTTTCACTATTTACTTTAACAATGGTCAAACAGGGGTAGAGCTTAGTAGTAACATGAAATATATCTATGACAAGCACGCTAGACAAGGACGTTTATGTTTCAGTTACGGGGAGATTCGTAAAGTTAATTGCGTGGATGTATAGTTTGCAATTACTTTTCTAACCAAGTAGAGTTTATTCTAGCTAACTAACAAATCATATGTGTTTGTTTCATTGCCCCCCTCCACTGATAATTTATTGTTATCAGCGAATTAGTATAAAGCCCTTTTCTTGGAGATGGATTTTGAAACGCACTAATGTTAAAGAGGTTAAATTAAACAAAAGTGATATATTTCCGCCACGTTGGAACTAAAATAATATATATGTTGTATTCTTTATTACATATTGTCATTATAGTTTTATTTTGTATTACGGTGTTTGTATTTATTTAGTTTATTTTTTATTAGTAGCAATTACAAACTATATATATATATATATATATATATATATATATATATATATATATATATATATATATGCATGTTTGGTCAAACAGTAGCGCCAGCTTCTGTGTATTTAATTTTTGATTCGTTTTTTTCGATTCGTCGCACGATCGATTTGGTATTGTCGTCCATGTTGTATAAAAAATCGCCATATTTTCGCGAACGTTTTCGACCGACGTCGGTCGTCTTCAGGCGTATGAATGAGTATGCAAAATAAAAGATTGGTGAATTTATTAAGAAGACGTTTTTAAAAACATTTCAACAACACTTCAACATACCTTCGTCGCCTTCATAACGAGCATGGTTGATACTAGGTAATTTACTTGGATAAACAACGCTTCCATTATGGAACGAATCGAAAAAACGAATAAAAAATTAAATAAACAGAAGCTGGCGCTACTGTTTAACCAAACATGCATCATATTAGGTATGTTGCCTAATTACACAAATATATATGTGTATGTGTGTGCGTGTGTATGTGGTAACTAAATTTCTATCTCTTGAAAGGTATTCTATAGTAAAACAGATCTCTATTATTTAAATCATATGGTGATTTCATTCATTTGTATGTAGAGTATATGTGCCCAAACATCCTTTACTAAGACACAAAGGAAAACCCCAGTACGCCGCCACTCAGATTCTGTCCATTCTTCAACGTTACCAGAGTAGATTATCGGAAATTAAAATCAGTCATCCATGTATCTCGTGCATCAAATTCCGACCGATTGTGTAGGATGACAGAGCTCACTTAAAACAGGGTATCTTCATATGAGTAACCCTTAAAGATTGCTTAAATCTGCCCGGGGAGAAATGTTCCATTAAGGGGCCCGAATATGACCTATCATAAAATGCTACAACCTTTCGGACGGCCACTCTCGGTCTGATACAAATTGGTCTGATATCTTGATCGACCATAAAATTTCGATAAACATTTTTCTCTGCTTTTATGTTTACAAAACGGTCGATACTGAAAGACATTTAGATTAAACAGAGTCACCACATTTGGTGTTGCATTTCTTAAGCAGATTTTCAAACTCTTGTAATACATCATACATGAGATGTATAGCGTGGCTCCTGGATTGGATAGGATATAGAAGTTGGTCGCGTGTTTTAAATGTACATATAGCTAAGCAAGCAATTTAAGTGTTAATAAAATATATACTGATCAAAAATATATGTTATCATACAAATACATTAAACGAACACGACATATGCAAATTAATAGATGATTAAAAGATTTTTATGTTAATTAAGTGTTGGTTTAAAAAGTTAAATGTTCTCGTGTGTGTAGAATGTTCGAAGTGTGTACGCCTATATGTGTTTTCTATTAATATGTGTATGCATCTGACTTAGTTGTAAAATGTGAACAATATGATGTTAGTGTGTCAGTTAAAAATAGTTATTTGTTCTCCCTTTGTCTTATAGACAGTGTGGAAGACCGTAGTAGAGTGTGTTAGCTTGCGTTATCTCTCTTATGTTGAAAAGTTGATCTGTTTATGATTGGGGACCGGATCAAAGAGTGAATTTACTTTAAATGCTTTTGAGAACGAAAAATAATTTTGACGTGCGGATGTAATCGTAAGCACATCACATGGCTGTTATGCTTGTTATTTGTCTGTATCTAGCTGGTGTCTTTTGGTTGCAACATAATGTAATGGCTTTCGTTTAGTTGGTATTTGTAGCGTGGCGTGTGTGTTTTCGTACAGCCGTTAGTCAATTAATATATAGGATTGGGTACATGTCAATCGTATAGATTCGGTGAGTTTTGTTAAATTGTTTCGTTTTTAGATTGGTACTCGCATCTCTCTGAAGGTGGCAGTTTGGTGAGTATGCCGCTCTTTAGTCTAAAATAGTACTTTCTGACTAAAGACGAATATTAAATGGGCACATGTTACATAGATATTTGTGTTTCCGTCAGTCTGTCGGCTACGCTTATATCCTAAGAACATTTTCATCAACCTGTGAAACTTAAGTTTGAAATAAGATTTTGTTTGAGTTTTCAATGTAAAGTTTAAAATAACTAATTTGATTGGTCCTTTAAAAAAATTGCAATAAGTCGCTCTGTCGCGTTTTTATCGGTAGATCTATCTCTCTGTGATCAAATCACATAAGTGCATTACACGTTACACGTTATAGCTCTGTGACGAAATATGTGGGAACGACTATTTTCTAATCATCTTAGAAAAAACCTGTTGAATCGAGTGTCGCAGATTAATTAAGTTTCTTAAACATTTAATAAATTTAAAAGCATATATTTGCTTGATGTTTTTGAACTGTATGCGTGTGTTTTCTATATTTCGCTTCCCTCTCCGTGATTGAACCGTCTGTCTGAATTCGTTGCTGAAAATCTAGTGTCGTAGGATATTTTTCTGACAATAATTATGCAATTAATTCGAACAATATACTTTTAGAAAACGAATGGTTTATTCGATCCCCGCGCTGCCAATCTTGTCATATTTAATTACATCAAGCTGTGATCGTCTCAAAATATCAATCTACCCAGACAGAGGGGAGATAGAGAAAGATAGAGGAAGATACATGGTCAAACAGTGTGTGTATGTGTGTGTACATGCGAGAGGGAGAGACAGAGAGAAAGAAAGGGGAGAGAGAGAGAAAGAGAGGGGAGAGAAAGAGAGATATAAAGACTGATCTAATCAGCAAATACTCTCGCTTTAATTAATGATCATTTCATTAGATATTTATCACCTCTGTTGTCCTTGGCCGCTTCGCCACAGCTGTCTCGAAATTTATATACGTATCTCGCTCTCCCCCACTCTCTCTCTCTCCCCCTCTCTCAATATATCAAGTCGCAGTCTCCCATCCACAACATAGGTTTCCTGTTCTCACGGTATGACTTTTATAGTCAAAATAAACTCCGTAATCTGTTTTGACCTTTGATATACACCATTTACTGCCTTATAGCTTATATACACTAGTTAATGCAGCTATTGAGTTATGCCGTCCCTCTCAACAATCGCTGCTAACCCAACGTTTTATGTGCCGTGGTTTTCTTCTGTTAGTCTTCATTTTTGTTATCGTTCATGTCGTCTATTCCATTGACTTATCTTCGAGGGCACAACCACTGGTTTACAAGTTTAAACAAATAAAAGCAAAAGCAAACTAACAGAATAGCACAAACCCGGATACAATGTGAAACTGAGTGTGTGTGTCACACCGTTGCGATTGTCGAGGCCCCCATTATCGGTACCCGACTCCATCAGCCTATCTTGCGCCTGTCCGATCTGTTCTCGCCCGAAGTTGACTTCGAACTCTCACTCCTCAATCTTTTAACTTCTTACCGGAAATCCTATGTCTGTTTTGTTTTTGTTTTAGTCACCAACCCTCTGAAGAATAACAACTAACAAATCCCGCGATTGCCCTATCAGCCACACCCATCTAGCTATTCAGGCTATTTCCGATTGCCTTATGTGCGTTGGTGAGTCATTTCCTATCATTGTCGGCACTCTAAGTCCATAGTATCACACAGCAACTCGTCAATTTATCCACTCTAATATATAACACTGGATAAGGATAATTGGAATGATTTACAAACTAATACCGCTCTAAATTAACACCAGTATCAAATAGAAGTAAAATGAAGCTAACATGAATTAAGAAATCACTATTAAATTATTCCGATCAATTGTGAGACCAAAACTTGACCATGGTAGCTTCATCCAATGTCGTTTTATGTTTCGTTTTCTTATGTGGCAGTCTGATACAAGTCCCTCTGATTTTCAGAGCACTCGTCAGTACATGTATTGCATCACATTTTGTATCTAACACATTTACGACCGCCTGTATTATCGTCACATTGAAATCTATAATTCATATTATAAAACTGCACCACGTAATCTCGCCTGATCCGAACAAAATAGGCGACTATTTGGAAATACCATGTGCTGCATATGGGGTGACTTTTTGTTTATCCCGCCATTGTTTCCAGTCGTCGTGAACCCTTCCTTGCAATCGGCCTCAAGCAATACCGGTTTAGGAAAGGTGGATTCACATTAGGCAACCCTCTATAACACAATGTCAGAATGCATTTGTATTATCAGACCAGCATATTGTTTAAAAGACACGAAACAAGGATCGTAATACTAATGTATTTCTCTTTACACTATTTTTCGACTTGTTTATTTTTCTGCTGGCTATATCACAGCATTCCCTTTTTATTGTTTTACCATTTAATTTAGAGTAATTTCTTGTATCTATATCATGTATTTAACACCTCACTCTCTATTGGCACAGCTGATTACTTATTACTAGACTACATGCATATATAAGGTAGATGGAAAATAACAGGTTATTTCGGTTATCCATAACTATCAAAGCCTGATTTCAAGGAACAACTAACTGCTTGTATGGAATGGTATCAATGGATTGCATAAGCCTACCTATATAAGTTCAAGTCTTTAAATCAGAATATCGATTAGAAAATTTGGTCATACGCTGATAAACACTTATATTTAAATCCGGCCGATCCTCCTGATATCTTATCAGGGTCCCTAGCTGGAAATGCGATTAATTCATAACTTCTCCTGTCAATAATGTGCAAAGCGAAATAACGATATCGAATGGAAAACCATCGCAATATCTCGACTATCGATTACGCATTATCTTCACATGACATCCAATATGACCTTTTACCAATCTAAATTGAGATGGGATCCTTAATAACTTTTATATAATCAAAGACCAATTATTTTCTTATTCTGGACTTTTACAGGCTAATTTCGACGATCAAGACTTATTCAATATTATAAAGAAATAAAGTAAACCTAGTATAGCCACTCTGTTACTCTATATTGTATTGTACATTCGACCCCTCGGGATAAATACCACTATCAAAATGAGGAGGAAGAATAGGAAAAAAACTATAGGACAGTCTCGCTTGACAAGGTTGTATTTTACAACGAAAATTCGCGATATTAAAAAAATTAAATAAAGGAATTTTTTATTTATAAAAATATTGCACGATTGTTGATTTTCAAAAATATTTAATACATTCTAATCCGTGCTTCAAAGATGTTAACTTCCTTACTTTAAAAAAATCGTTTTAACCTGATATTTGTTCACACTGTTTACATGTAATCGACTAAAGTTAGTTGATTCTGATTTTTGGAGTGGGTGCGTGGCAATGTAAAATTTGTAAAAAGAGTTTATAAAACATTGTTTATTTATTTGTAAACAACGAAATCATTCTTAGAAAACAACTTGTTTTCGCTTCGCCGTAACCTTATACCTACAATTTTTAAACTATTTGTGTTAGAAAATATTTATATATTTGTAATCAACGGAATAATTCATAGACACCGAATTATATTCGCTTCGTCGTTACTTATACCCACTAAAAATTGGAAAATAACCTGTTACACTGTAAGTAATTTAGGTGATTAAAATATTTATTTTTTTAAATACGTATTTATTGTTTTAAATCAAACAAAAATAGTCCTTAACGTGTTGGGCTACGAGGCTCTTCCAGTATAGTGTTTCAGTAGGGACTAACATGATTAAATCTTGTTTTAATCCCCTGAAGTATTACAGTGAAATGAGCTAGGCTGTGAAATAGCACATGGTCCTATTCTAATAAAAAAACACATCACGAAAATGTTTTAAAGTTTATGTGACGCAAAAAGTATTTGTGAAGTTTACCTAAAGAGAAACATATACCGTGTTGAAGAGACGAGTTTACCGCTAACTGGTCAGAAAGCAAGTGCTCATTTTACATTAAATTTATATTGGGAACTAAAATATTTAAACACTTTTTTTTTTAATTCCTTATTCAGGTATATGTTTAAAGATGTTTACATGTAATCGCCCCCAAATAGTTTAATCAGATTTTTTTCTGGAGGTTAACCTACAATTTTTGTGATAGCAAGTCAGCTAACTCGGCAAAAAAGTTAAACAAACAAAAACATGGAATCCTTTTCCAGCGCTTGTAGGGAGATTGTTTGTTACAATCTAATTATTTTTTTTAAAAGCACCAAAGTGTAGTTTGCCTTTAATAAAGTATAAATCAGCAAATGCTGACAGCAAAAGCCACCATCATCAGAAGCTGTTATTTAATTAATATATTCTGCGGTATTATGAAATGTTAAAAAATATATATACAAAATATGCTAATGAGACGGCTAACAGAATGTAGTGTTTAAATATGAATAAATAGTGCATGTTCTTTGTTTAACATGTCTAATATGAGAAGGAGAAAAGTAGATGTAATGAAGAAAGTTAACGGATAATCTTACCGATGCAAATCTCTGAAATGTTAGCGAACATTTTTTTCAGGAATGCGAATATTAAGTGTTCGTTAAGTATTCTGGAATAACTGGTGTTAGTTTCAATATTATGTTCTCAAAACTTAGCACACGGTGTAATTAGTGCCCAAGGAGTAGATACTAAGATGTTATTAAATATGACCGCCACCTTGTCTTTGGTAGGTGTATTTTAGGTATTCAGGTATTCAGGGGAAAATATAAAAAATATTGAAAGAAGAAGTTAATGAATCATTTCTGAAAACATGCAATAGGGCTTAGGGTAATGTTATTGCAGAACAGATTAGCATAGGAAGATGTTAATAATTATCCTAATAAGTCTACATTCGGGGGGTCAACTTTCTTTGTTATAAAAATTTAGGTTAAAATACAGAATAGTTTACACTCGTGAACTCGACAACTCCAGACAAGGAACAACCCACGATTTATATAAACCGAATTAGAATGAAAATCTCTACGAAATCAGGCAATAGTTTACTTGTATAAATATTTTTAAATGGTAAAAGTACAAAGAAATGAGACTCAAGAATTCGTAAAACATACAATGGCGGAAATAACAATTTTCTGAGTATGGAAACGATTTTAAGATTTGTTATCGGATACAATCTTTAAAATTGTTTCCACACCTTCAAATTTGACAAGTTCGGTAAAGAACTTCATTTATTATGATTTTGATATAAATTATATGTTGTTTTTTTTTAATTTATGTATTTTTATTCACGAGTTTTTAAGTGTTAACTACTTTGTATTTTTGCTTAAATTAAAAACAAGAATCATTTAATATAAATGCTCGCTTTTCTCTAACATACATACATGCGGTTTCCAATAATATTGTCTACTAGCAACATGCTGTTCTTCGGATTGTGAAACTTCCATGAGAAGAACTAGACCAATGCTTATAGTTGGTGAGGAGTTTCTATTTTCCTGTAAAGTTGTTTTCTTGGGCTATGGAAATCGCTAGTTGGTCCTTGCAATTTTTCAGTTACAAGTCCCAAAGATCTTTGTCCAGCGCTTAAAATATGTTCAATTGTTCCAGCAATGAGGCTATTGCTATTGCCTCATAACACGAAACAAATATACGCCACTAAAAACGCACCCTCGCCACAAAGGTGCTATGTTGGTTTGAAAATCTCACAATGATTCAATAAACTTTAAAATAAATTCGAACTCAGACTCTTAGAAATATTACCCGAAATTATTAACATGTGAATATCTTTCGTGTCTCATTCCGTGTGGGTTATTTCCCCCGTTTGAATGTTTCCCTCTTGTACACACAGAAGTAGGTTAAAGTAGGCCATAATGGGTCAGTGGAGCATAATGAGTTAAATCACAGAGTTCTTTTAGTTTCTCTCAATTCAAAGTATTAATGGCTGATGCAATACCATATTTAAGTTGTACTATCCCTAATGATGTTTAAAACTCTAAAGCTCTTACCATATGCTCTCTCTTCTGGAGTTACCAGTTTTGGAAAATGATACTGGTTGACTTGCTGAAATTTGTTCATAAAGTTGTCTCATCTCCTACATTAAAAAAAGAATTAAGACTTGGAAAGCACTAATAAGAAGTAAGATAGTAGACTCTTCTTAAGTGATATAAAGTCTGTAGTTAAGAGTTACAGAAATTCAATTACTTTCCAATGTAGGGCATCATGGATCACTTCGAATTTTAGTAGTGGGGCAACTGAGTCGGCTCCCAAAAGAAAAAAATAGTCAGTAATTTGAATAGGTTTCTACAAATGAGGTTGTGTTTCACCTAGTCAATATTTCATTTTGATGTTCTGTATTTTTATTGGGAAGGTTTTGTAATAGTACTGATATCTACAAATATAAAGATCTCCGAGTACATATTGCTGTTAGGTTGCACGTTGGAACTGCTTATCACCTTTTGTTTTGACAAAATTGTGTTATTATTGAAGAGACATAATGGTGATTAATTATGCCGAACCACACTAAGAATTTTACCAGATGTTATACTGTTGATTAGAACCCATTATATTTTTGCACAATGCAATACAATTTGAGAAAAGACCCCAAAACTGTCCTCATTATACATGTGTTTCGACATTTACTTTAGAAATAAAACACTTGTTTTTCATAAGTATTAATGTAACAATGTTCGTATTCATTTAAAATCCTCCTAAATCGACCCAGTATGCCCCCTCCAACCTATTGGTTGTAGTTTAACAGTATCGTGATGTCTCCATCACGGCTTTCCACTGGCACTGACCTGACAAGAAATAGATTTGTGCAGGAAATAATCGCTTGGCAGAGTTACAAATCGTATTCAATTGACCTCATCACTCAGATGCTTTCCTAACCATTTCATCATGTGGAAGTCATACAAACGGTACGTTTTTATTTCCTCAATTCTACATCGAAACGTTTCAGCGGATAATTTTAAAAAGGTGACAATAATAAGTTTTGAGTTCATTGTTCTCAGATCTTTGTTGATGCTGATTACAAAACATATGAGATTCCCAAGTAGTTCCGATACGTACATTAACACAACAATAACCAGTATTTTGCATCTATCGATCAATTTCTCATATATATATACATATATATATATATATATATATATATATATATATATATATACTATTTCATGTATCCACATGAAATTTTATGAGGAGATATAATTTTTTTATGTATCAATTTTCAGTATTTTCTTCAACAGTGCTCGATACGTAAGTAGAGCTAGGTAGTAAGTCATGACAATATATTTATGGCAATAAAACTAAACAGAAGCTCCCGCGTATAATCCCCGGTGGAATCATCGGGTGTATTTTATACACAGCTAGCTAGTTACCCAATCAGATTCTTTGTTGTTCTTTCAGCCAATCGTTTGGTTTCTGACGAACAAAGGTCCGGTTAGTTTTACTTCCCTATTTCTTGTTCTCTTGTTGTGTTCACTATAGAGAGGCATATATCCTTGTTCTTTGTTGAGTCAATCTAATGGGTGACCTTATTTGAACACGTGGTTCCTTGTATTTCTATGTATGGGGTTAGTTTTTACGTTGTTAAGTTTTAGTTTAGTTTTTTTTTTTACTTATTTGTTGGGTTATTTATTTACTTATGTATTTATGTATTGTTAGCCTAAGGTAAATTTTATTCTGTGCAAGCAGTTGTTAGCTATCTAACTTCTACAGTTTAATAGATTTGAGGGGTAATCCCCTAGGTTGCCAGAATGATGTCAAGATGAATTTCGACTGGTGTTGAAGGCCACCGAAAAGTTTACAATCAAGTACCCTCATCACACAGATACCTTCTCGAATCTTTCACCTAGCGTCAGGAATCGGATTAACATTAAAGCCTGTTATATTAGTGCGCCCTTGTTCGGATCATATAATTAAATACAATAAAAAAACAAGTGAAAAGTCACTAGTTTTCATCTGTACGAATAATACATCAGATATATAGTAATTGTTGTCTACAACTATACCTTTTTTCAAATTATTTACTCATTAATTTGAGCAAAGTTTTTATGGAACACATATTAGGAAACGAGCATACGTTGCATTATTTCAAAGCGAATGAATCTGCATGATAGACAACTGTGATTAGCCGAACTAGTTGATGTGGTAAGTTAGAAAGTGCGTTTTTTATTGCAAATTCAGCCGCTGACAGACAACAAATACAGGTGGTTATGTACGATGCTCCTATCATAGTCACCTGGATAAAAGAAATGATCATTTACGGCCGTAAGGATTTTTTAAGCAACCGATTGGTCGGTGATAGTTTGAAAATTACACTTTTAGATATACATCTATCATAGTAAGTAATTCATCTGCAATACATACTTAAGCAAGAGAAGAATATTGGGCAAATGATAGCAAATAAGACGATCCACACCTGAAGTAAAGATAAAGCCACTATGACGAATTACGGTAAAAAAGGAGTCTCTAACCGGAAGACTATATTAAATATGTGCCCGGTAGATATAATTAGGTAATTCAAATGTAACCACGGAATCTATAGAAAAGTTGGCCACATAAATATAAATTGAGCTAGGATACATGTATATGTAATATGGCATTTAAGAATAGTGTTAGAATGCATTCTAATCAGTTATTGTGTGTTGGATTCCTATAATGGCTTAGCATAATTTCTTCCGATGTGTTCAGTTGTTTTTAAGTGTGGATTGCTCATAAGTATTGCCCAGCAATCTAATTCGACTAAAATAGTGTTTTGTTCCACGGACGAGATTTTCCTGGCAATCAGAATGCGCTTAAAATATTATCTTTGTCTGTATTTTTCGCATTTCCCTTAATGCCCTGTCGAAGACCTTTCTTTACCACTGATCTTCCAATAAGTCACTTAATGAGAGAATAATAGCTTGGCAATGATGCAAAAGAAATTCAATCGACCTCATCACTCAAATACCTTCTCGGACCTTTCAGCAGTTGCTGGGGTCGGATTAACACAGACATATCTTGCTTTCCTGAATTCTTCCTGGAACCGGTATTTTAGTTAGAAGGTACGGGATCAATTTGAGAAAAGTGACAAAAGTGTCCAATTATTTGTTCTTAGAGCTTTGGTTCTTCAATTGAAAAAAAATTAAAATCCTTAAATTGGAAACAAATATACACCCGGCAGAAAAATAGTACATTCCCAACAGCTATAATTTTCCTCATTTTGAATGATTCTAAACTATTATTTTTTACACTCATGTTTGCGTCGTTGAGTACATTAACAATGAAGGTTAATTTAGTCTATAAGGCTGAGGCTCATTTTTTACTTTGTTAAGTTATATGTTTGTTTACAGGCTAGTGGAGTAAATTAGTTGTTTATTAATGATATTAAATACGCAAACGCGTGTTAAAAAAGCAGCGTGATACATGATATATTATTTACCTCCTTGCCAGCAAGAAATACACAAACTCACGTGTGGTTTTCAGATACTAGCGCACAAGGATCCGCGTACTCCGGCCTACGAAGTGTCTCAGCCCCGTCAGCACTCTTTCGTAAGCGTGCCTAAAACGATTTTCAATGAACTAAACCTTTTTTATAGAGAAAGTAAAGCTTGGGAGTGTGGAACTCATGGAATAACCAGCGTAATATATATATCATATATATATATATATATATATGATATATATATTATTAGATAAATAGGTATATATATATATATATATATATATATATATATATATCAAGATATAGGTACATGCGAGGAATGCGACAAAATCAGAAATATAATTAATAAGGAAATGAATAACCAGGGTTTAAGGTTGACATTACTTGCAATGTCAAACAAGTCAACATCTTTGATGTGACATTTAACAAAACAACTAACAAATATTAACGTTTCATGAAAGAAAACTTCAGCCTCATATACGTACATCAACAATCAAACCACTCTCCTTCAATAAGTCAACACATACCCTAGTCAATAGAAAGTAGAATTAGTAATAACTCATCAGACGAGACAACGGTTAACAATTATAAGAATATTTACAACACTGCCTTAAAGAATAGCGGGCACATAAATGGTTAATATAAAATATAAGAAGATAACCACCAATCAGAACAACTCTAGAAATCGAGGCCGGAAAATAATCTGGTGTACACGCTCCTTAAATATGATGTTATAAAAACTGGTAACACATTCTCACAACATATAAACAAACACTGCCCACCTGGTAACGCACTGCATAAGTTATTTAATAAGAATACATTAAAACTAAGTTATAGTTACGCAAATAACATAGAAAGAATAATTAAAAATACACAACAATAAAATATTTAAAAGAAATGATACTAATGATGGCATTGACAGTAATTCAACCACTAACATATGTAATTATCAGAGGCAGGATGAGTGTATTTTACAAAAAAATTGCGTCACCGCATCAGTAATATATTGTGCTAAAATCTACACTGCTGAAACACCAGACGAAAATTAGTTCTATATAGATAGCACGTCAATGAGTTTTAAGGATAGGTATTACATTCACAATTTGCGCATAAAATAAAAAATACGTTGTCCCGGTACTTTTGAAAATTGATAGATGAGAAAAAACAATAATTAGATTGAGCATGATAAGAAAAGCTAAAACATGTAGATCACTCAATGTACCCTGTTTCTTATACCTAGGTGAGAAACCTGAAATTGTAAAATTTAAAGACAGGGAAACATTACTCAACGTCAGACAAGGAACGAGTTTAAACTGCAAACATTTCAATGAACACACACTAAGCAGACTTTAGATTACGAATAATAATGTCGACTAACTACTATTACGTCACATTGTAGTTTAATTATTATTTGGACTTTATTGATATTTTCTTCCATGTACACATAAAGTCTACTCATTCTTTTTCTATTTTTGTTTTTACTGTTGTAATATTTTTATCTTTATTTTATTTTTATTTCTATTAAAAAAAATTATTTTATTTTGTTGTTTTTATTTTGATGTTTTATATTTTTTCACTTAAGTAATCTATATGATTCAAAATCACTACACATCAACCTATAATAATATGATTTTCGTACTTCCTCATAGTTATCACTTGCATATATAGAGAACTAACTATTAAAATGACATACATCATACTTAATGGGGTTGCTTGTGTTTATGGTACTTATCTTGTAAGTTCCTTGCAGATATAAATGTAAGCAAATTGAAAAGAGATAGATAGCGACAATACTGAAGTATATAAGCACTTTAGTTTGAATTATAGAAATACTGATATTTGTTTACATATGGATGTGTGTGCATGCATACACATGTCTGTATACACATGTGCATGTGTGTATGTGTCTGCGTGCATATATACTGGTTTTGTGTATATTTATGTTATGTGTGTATGTGTATGTACGTGTATCTGTAATGGTGTATATATATACACGTATGTATGTGTATGTATGCGTATGTGTGTATGTGTATATATGTGTATATAACAGTAGTTATATATATATATATATATATATTTAGTGGTGTATATGTATGTATATGTGGGTGTGTGTGTATGTACGTATATATGTATGTGTGTATGTATGGGTATATATGTGTGTATCTATGTGTGTATGTATGTATATATATATATGTATATGAATGTATATGTGTATGTATGCGTATATGTATGTGTATATGTGTACATGCATGTATGAGTATATATATATATATATATATATATATATATATATATATATATATATACATATATATGTATATATATATATATACGTACATATGTACGCATGTGGGTAGGTGTATTATGGTGAATAAATGAAAGCAAATAAGATATAAATGGGTTCAGATGTATGTTTACGTATGTATATCGATACTTGGACTAGTATCTCATAAGTATGTGTAAAAGTTGTATATTTTTATTTTTGTATTTATTTCGGTTGTACGTATGCGTAGGTTAATCGCCATATTTATATGTGACTGTGTGTAGTTATGTATGTGCTGTATGTACATGTCCTGATATGTTGGTGGATGTTTTATATAGACATGTGTATATGGTATACCAGTATGTGAGAGTATTATTAAAATATTAGTAGTACAAGAATTTACACATTTATCTATATATGTGAGTAGGTATGGATAAATGGTACATTTTATAGGGATGCATATACATGAATGCATATTTGCACACGTGTTTATATATATATATATATATATATATATATATATATCAATCAATATATTCTAATATATTATGCTGCACTGATCAGTAGAAAAGGAGATTAATACAGTGGCAATTTGTGTATGTATGTATGTATGTATGTATGTATGTATGTATATGTGTGCGTGCATGTGTATTTTTGAATCTATACGTATGCATGTGTCTATCTATGTATGTGTGCATGTTTGTATATGTACATTTGTATATATATCATGGACTCTCTCGTCGATTTCGACGTATGAGGTCTTGACAACTCAAAATTTGTTTAGTCTACGATGGATGTAGCATGCTTACATTTACTCAATCGTAAATGGCATTTGAGTCCTGCGAGAGATTTGCAAACCAGCCCACAATGGATGCAAGAAGGAAGATCTTGAGAAAAATTGGCTGGGATACTTGTAGATGTTTTTGTTCTTTCGCGTCTTTCGCGCTGTTGATCAATGGCAGTTACAGAGTACCGCCTGTTTCCCCTCATGCAGTCCGATCGCCATTCCTTCCGTCGAGAAGCAAGCTGTTCAAAATCACGATAAGCAATATTGATAGATGTCAAATTCATCTTCAACTTGTCCTTAAAGGGAAGCAGCGGTCGACCCACATTTCGCCTTACACTGTTGAGCTCGCCGTACATCAGTTGCTTTGGTATTCTATCATCTTCCATACGTAAGACATGTCTTGCCGAACGCAGTTGTGATTGCATCAAAAAGCTTTCAATTCCGCCAATACCGCAGCATGTAAATAGGTCCGCATTAGACATCCGATTTCTTAGGGTGACACCACAAATCGTTCTAAGGCAATTTTTGTGAAAGACATCAAGCTTCTGAATGTGGCTGCGATAGACTGTCCATGATTCCGATCCATAAAGCAGTGATGTTAGCACAACTGCTCTGTACACAAGTACTTTTGTTCTCAAACTTATCCCCCTATCCTTCCATAACCGATGACGCAGTTTTCCAAAGGCAGTGGTTGCTTTCGCAATTCGGTTAAAGATTTCGTCATCAAGGGAGGCACTCCAATTGTTCTTACTCCCAAGATAAGTGAAGTTTTTCACATATTCCAGATCTTTACCGTCCACTTGGATTGGAATATCTGGAAAACAGTGTACTGGGGGTCGTTGCTTTACTGGTGGCCGTTGCTTCACACCCTGAACTTGTTTAGGTATGAGGCGAGGTTGGTGAATCACTTCTGTTTTCTTGATGCTGATTGTCAGACCAAAAGCCTTGCAAGCAGCCGAAAACCTGTCCACAAGCAGTTGCGCTTCCTCCCGAGATGTTGCACAATATATATATGTATACGTGGATATGTATATATGTGTATATATGTGTGTATATGTGTAGTAATATACGCGTATATAATTCTGTGTTTTATTTTATATATGTATATATATATATATATATATATATATATATATATATATATATATAATATATATATATATAATATGTGTGTGTGTGTACTTGTGGATCTAAAGGTTTGTGCGCACGTGTGTATTTTATATGGAGATCAGAGTATGTTGACATTGATATATCTGTATTTTTGTCTAGGTGTATATATGTGTATATGTATGATGATATATGTATGCGCTAAAATGCAGGTATGTAGATTACAACTTTGAAGTCTTAAATAGAGAAGGAAGGAATTTAAGCTAAGTGTGTAATGAAAAAGACATGAATGGAATAAACAGTAGTTAAAGAACAAATGATGAAGGTAATAAAAATAATAAAAAAGATAGAAACAAATTTAAAGATTTAACAAGTAAAGAATGTAATCCGATAATGAGCTTGACCGGCAAAAATTATAAACATATCCCATCTCCCAAAAAGATTTACTTAATAAGAAAGTTTTTCAAATTGATTTAACATCCTTGCCTGCTTTGGTCTGTAGAAGTGGACTCTCTGTGAGAGTACAACCGAAACATGTATGAACATATGTAACCAATAATGTTTGTATAAACAAAAAGTTATACTATATATATATATATATATATATATATATATATATATATAGTCTTGGAAGATTCTCAATGTGCACGCTTGACATCTTAGGTGTCCGTGGTCCCCACATGTACTGAAGGTGTTACATTCCGTCTCTTCCTCGCTGCTCTCCTCGGCTGCTGATGTTTCATCCTATCCTTTCCAAAAGAAGCCACGATGACACTTTTCGTATGGAAATACAAATCTAGAAAAGGCTTCTCCAACTTTATAAAAGCAAGTTGATTTCTAAGGAGATATATGAGAGAATACGACCTATCGGCTCTCAAAAGCTCTAGAATGTACGGCTTACGTAAGGTTCATAAACCCAACATTCTTTTACGGCCTATTCTATCAATGTTGGGTTCTGCACAACATGCACTTGGTAAATGGCTAGTTGATATTCTACAGCCCGTACTTACTTTTTATTCGGACTATTGTATCTCTGATTCCTTCCAATTTGTGTCTCATATATACACATTATCTCTCTCAAAGGATACCGAGTTCTTGGCTTCCTTTGACATTAGAAGTCTGTTTACCAATGTACCTTTGGATGAAACCATTGGTGCACGTGCAGATTATCTTTACCTTGGCCCCTTAAAGTCTTCACAGTTTCCTGAACGATTTTTTGTTGAACTGATGGAACTTGCTATTAAATCAGTTTCCTTCAGTTTCAATAATATAATGTATCGGCAAATTGATGGTATAACCATGGGCAGCCCCCTTGGTCCATCGTTAGCCAACATTTTCGTTGGATTTTTGGAAAACCAATTATTTTCTAAAGTGACCAAGCCGGCTGTTTACACACGTTACGTTGATGACACTTGTCTATTTTCTCTCACGGAGTGATGCTGAACAGTTTCTTCGTCTTCTTTGTGACTTGCATCCGTCGTTGCAATTCACTATGGAGGTCGAGGATTGTGGTTCTTTTCCATTCTTCGAGGTTTTAGTGTCTAAATGTGGTTATCATTTGAAACCTCTGTGTATAGAAAACCAACATTTACAGGCCTTTATCTAAATTGGTTTTTCTTCGCCCCTAGAGCAAGAAAAATAAATCTTATTGGTACTCTCACTCATCGAGCACTTATGATTTGTTCACCAACACAACTCGATGCGGAACTTGATGAAATTACCAATATTTTTCTAGCTAAGGAATATCCCATCAATATCATAAAAGCAGCATTGCACGTAAAGTTGCTATATTTAATGGTGCTAAATTTATTGGCCCGTCACGTTGCCCTATTTATTTGAAACATCCATGGTTAGGTTCTTACGGCCTTGACATTGTCAAAAGGATTTCTTCTTCTACTCAACGTTGTTTTCCAGCAACCATGCTGAGAGTAGTTTACACGATTCGAACCTTTTTCTCTTCTTTTCGTAAGGATGTTTTGCCAGCCATTCAAAAGAATTCTGTTGTTTATAAATTCACGTGTCAGCGTGGAGCTGACTACGTTGGCAAGACATCCCAAAGATTAGAATTTAGATATCCCTATACACACCACATGATATTCGCTTACACAAGGTTTCGAGATTATCCGGGAACTTTCAGGCACAGGAATCAGCCATCGATAATCACCTCGTTAGTACAAATAGTTGTTCTGACAACTATTCCGATGGGTGGTTTTCTGTTTTACACAGTGCCAGGTCGAACTACCATCTCAATATTATTGAAGCGTTAGTTATTAACATTTCTCGACCTAGCCTGTGTATACAAAAGATTTTGAAGCATCAGTTGGAGATCTTTAATGATTCAAAGCCACCATATCGTTGATAGTTACTTTTTTTCCTCTTCCAAACGTTTCCTCTAACTGAAACAACTTTTTTTCCTCTCATATCTCATTCGATTGTCTTAGTTTTTAATTCATAATTCTGACGTTTCCTCTTAGAGGGTCAGACGATGAGGCCTTAAGGAAAATTTTAGAAATTTTCTTTTTTTTCCACTCGCCTATTTCATTGATTAAAACAATGTTTCCTCTAAAATTTATCCTACGATTTTGTTGTACGCGAAATTTACTTACAAATATATAGATATATATTATAAATTTATTTTAATTTACAGAAAGATTTATGTTCTAGCTAAAACATGTAATACTTGAGTTTTTAATTAAACATCATGTAAAACCATAATTATTCAGGGAACAAAAACACTTTTATTTATAAACAATTTTTTCTGTAATTATTTGTATTAGTGATTGCAGCGTTCGTAGATTTTTCTTCACTACTACTTTGATTGTCTTACTTCCTAAGTGATTAACACGCAGAACATTGGATTATGATTCGCCCTAACCTTTATAGGACGTATTTTTCGTTAATATATACATTTTAATTATATTATACGTACATATTTGAATGCGCGTATAAAATATAAATATATATATATATATATATATATATATATATGTATATATATAGTATTCTTCAAGGATATGTATTTATATAGTATTCTTCGAGTATATATATATATATATATATATATATATATATATATATATACTAGAAAATGCTTATATATTTTATCCTGTGAATATAATACTGTTGCGCTATATTTTCTCCTCTTTAGAAATAGTAAAATCAAGATATAATTATAATAATTTTTATTACTAGAATCATTATTCAAAGTTTAACAAAGTTGTGCCTATAATATCTTTCCTTAACACCTTCAAATCACTCCAAAAAAACTGAAATTCAGGGGGATGTCTATTAATTGTTGTAAAGCTGGTTGTTTACATTTCACACAAATCGAATGTATCTGTATTCACGAAAGGGCTTCAACATTATTTTTACCCTTTTTTTCTGAAACCAAATTCAACTAAATATAGCTCAGCTTACGTTACGTTAAATCTAGCAGCTGTGTTAAAATAGATACGATGATCATTTTACGAATGTATCCTGTAAATTAAAGCATATAAACATATGTACATACTCAACTTTATATATATATTATATATATTATATATATATTATCTGATTACATTCTAATAAGTCGTAGAGTCGACGAAGAACCATTTACAAAAATGCTTCATCAGAGCATAACACTTCACAGTTTGGCTAAAAAAACAAGATCCGTCTAATATTCATTTAATTAATAAAGTATATTTAATGTAATATTCTTTTTTTCATATATATATATATATATATATATATATATATATATATATATATATATATATATATGTGTGTGTGTGTGTGGTTGTATATTCGATTCCGAATATGATAATTTTGGGCGTATCGATGTGGTATCAGGGTGAAGGTTCTCAGTGATAGACACGGATGTGGCTTTTAAAGCCTGCCTGACTTTTGCAGACCATACCACAGATGGGACAGGTGTTGGGATGAACTGAAGGTATGCCCAAAGTGCAGCCACCTCTTGTTCATGCACTCGTTTTTGATTCAACAACCCTACACGTGAAATAGTTACCAATTTGCACGTTTGACATCTTAGGTGTCCATGGTTCCCACATGTACTGGAGGTGTTACGTTCCGTCTCTTCCTCGCTGCTTTCTTCGGCTGTTGATATTTCATCCTATTTTATCCAAAATATTGCTGCCTTTCAAAAAAAGCTCTTTTCCACCTTGACATATCTGCTACTACCCACTAAATTCCAAAGCAAACCGTCTTTGAGACAACTATTGAATCACTTACGAGATTTATCCTGTGGGCGAGTATTCCCAGTTTGTTCCCCATAAATCACTTACTTGGGCAGTCTGTCATCAGTAAGACGAATAAGATGACCAGCCCAACGAAGTCTGCGTAAAGCTATCTCAACGGATATTAAGAAAGTGCATAAAGCAATTATGCTGAAAACACTCCAGCAAGCGAATATGTCCTACAAGTATATAACAAAATTGATACAACAGAGGTCTCATAGACAGATGTCTTAGTTTCCATCTGGCATCGCGTGCTGCCAACACCCGTATCTTCAAATTAGCAAAAGACACACCAGCCCCTTCCATACGCCCTTCTATCCATATATATATATATATATATATATATATATATATATATGATTAAATGAAACGGACCGTAAAAATACATCTCACATAAATGTTGTTTTTTGGAAATGTGAAAAAATATAAATAAAAATAATAAAGCAAAAACATGGTTATTGTAATATAAAATGAACTGTATATATATATATATATATATATATATATATATATATATATATATATATATATATTATTTGTAAGTAAATAGAAATGGTTTTGGATTTATAAATAGAAAATGTTACGATGAGACCAAGTCAATTTCAAAAACGTACATGTTTCATTACGTGTGGAAAACCTGACATCAAATATGGTGTATTGTTAAACTCGTTACTTTCAACTATTATTATAAATTGAGTTTTTTTCACGCATTTTGTCCAACTTTATATTAGCAATACAAACCATCAAATAATAATACATTGACTTTTATAATAAAACAAGCAATAAAAACAACTAGCTTCACCCGCATTTGATTTGTATCTACTTTCCCCCTCCTCTTTGTCTTATTCACTTATCTCCGCACATTTACTACAAAATAGATACTTTTTTATGCAAGCATTTATATAAGTCTATCGCTGTAAGAGTATCTACCGAAGCTTTGATGTTGTAGCTTAGGTCCATACCCGATCTTTGTATTTTTAAATCAATATATCTTCTGCAAGAAAGAATGCGCATCGAGATAATCGAGAGATAATCCAAATCTCCGACTAAATCCCAAGGGCAAGTGTGTTTGTATTTACAAAGGTTTTAACTAGTTTTCTGAATGTTTCCTGCTGTTTTATTCTTTTTTTTGTTCATAAAGGAATAGACATATTAAACTTATGAAAATTAATCTCGCATACACGACTGTTTTGGGATTAGATTCAGTAAGCAGATCATTCTGACCGAGTTATCTGTCTTTCATGAGTCTCCACACATTGTAAAAAAAAGTATATAACCGCCATAGATTGAGATACGCTGCTGAACGGATTTCATGATTTACGACATAAAACTAAATACGCAAAATACCAAGATAACTTGTCTCTATGCATGTCAGTCCGTTTTCAGTTTTTTACTTGTCCACAACAGACTCCATAGTGTCTACAAATCATGAATCCATGAGTTTTTTGCTAACAAAACAAGACCATACAACTAATAAAGAAAAAACATACGTCAGTCGGTAGACTGTATGCACATCATACTAACGTTGATACACATATTCCAGTTAGATCACCGAAGTAAAGCGATGTTGAGCCTGGCCGGTATTTAATGGGTGACCATTTGGGAATAACAGGTGTTGTATGTAGCATGGAGAGAACATGAGCTCCACTAGATTCTATCATGCCTACTGAAAAGTTATGACTGATACAGTATCTACATGATTCCCAGACGACGTCCCTTAACGTTATGGGACATTGCTGGATTGTAAGACTGCATACGTCCACCTGACTATATAAAGGATGGCCAAAATATTATCTTGGACTACTTTCTTCATATTGTATGAAGTATTCCGATAGTTATACGATGGAAACGTATATAACTAATCTGCTTAGGCTGACCGTGACCGTGAGCTTGACCTTTGACCCAGATGTCTCCAAATTAAATCAGTAGTACGTCAGACACTGTCAGATACTTTGGCCAAGCGTTTTATTGAAATCGCTTCAGACAAAGCATGAAGCCACTTGATGTAAGCAGTCAAAAAATACTACTTCAAGGTAAAAAAAAAACTAGCCCACGATAACTGTTAGATTGATAGATTCCGACCCAGAAAACAGTAATTATTTCCCCTCGCTCAAAAACATCGCTCATTGAATGTAAGGTCTATAGGACAAAAAAGAAAGCTATATTTACGAGGCTGCCGTTTGGTGACAGTTGGCGGCGGACGTAAATATGTGTCAAGTTAAAAATGAAAGTTCTTTTAGTACAAATCATTTATTGAAGAACGAATATTTAGGGTTGATCAAGTTATGATTTACCAGTCACAACACCGACAGTGAGACACTCCGTTGTATACCGCCTAATAACGTGTCTCGTTAGATCATCAAAGTTACGCCAGGTTGAACCTGGTCAGGGCTAGATGGACGGCCATTTGGGAATACTAGACGCTAATTGTGTGGAAATAAAACTTCAAACACTAACGTCGTTAAAATCATCTCGTGTGGCAAATCGCCTAAACCCGTCCACGGAACGCGCCGCACCAAGACAGGAACACCATTGTTTCGAGACAATAATTATTTGACTGGGACGCAATAACGCGGACGAACAGTTCCAAAATTCTCCATTGCTACTGTAGCAAAAACAAATATGTCCACAAGAGAAGATTTGTTTATATCTAACTTGAATTTGCATATATATTTTTTAAACAATTTCTAATTATCTGTAATATACATTTGTAATCTGCATTGTCATATTTTCTTATATATACGCAATAGTTTCGTCGATAGTAAAACGTCTGATATCTCTGCGAAACTAAGAACATATACAGTTTGATCTTAGAAAAAAGACAAAAGAAATTATAAAAATAATTTGTAAATGAATGAAAATACTTTTTTTATTTAATGTATTATTGCATTATATTTTAATCGAGGTAAGTAATGTAAGATCGGTTCTGTTGTCGTAAGTGCGTCCTCCTAGGAATTACGTCCTCTTTTTAAATTGATTGGGGGTAATCCAACCAGATATTACATTTTTCTTTGGGAAGAGAATAATGTAGTATATGTTCTGTTATCATCTTACCATGGAATACCTTTTCCTTTTCTGCTGACATGCTACGATACTTGAAGACATTTACTCCTGTTTTTATATGGCTAGATACTCCCAGCTATTACCAACTATATTTGTGAGCGGTAGTGTTGTATTCGTTTTGTTTTCATGATACTATCCTACCAGGCATTACCTCCTCTTTAAGGTTGTAATGTAGTATATGTTCGTTCATCATTATACCATCCTCCCAGGAATTACCACCTCATTTTTTGGGAAAGGAGGCGAATCCTTACAGGCTTTTCCTCTTCCATTGAAGGGTAGTGTTTTTTTTGTTTTTTTTATTCGTCATGATACATTCCGTCCAAGACTACTTCCTTTTCTGGCAGGGAGAAAAATAATATAAGTTCGTTCCACACTATGCCATCGTCGCTGGATAACCTGCTCTTTTTTAGGGTGGGGTAATGTACAATCTATTCGGTTATGATTATGATATTATTCTCAAAGTTATTAATTCCTTTATTCTGGAGGCAAGGTTAGTGTTCGTTTGTAATCATATCATCCTCTAAGTGAGAAACTGATCCCTTTCTGTTCATCATGATACCCTCCTATGCTAGCAAAAATATGCTCCCTCCGACTCAAGCTACAGACTTAGGTCAAATCTAAACTTAACCGAATTGCTACTGGAAGATTTTCAAAACGTAAAAGGACAGAAAATTTGTAGAGCTATTCCTTGCATCCGCAATTATGAGGGATGCCTTATTCTGTAGTATCAGCAGTAAAACTTCCATTAATCTGTATTAGAAATACATAAATAAACCATTTTTGTAATATGTTGTGAACTTGTCCGTGTCACTCACTCACTCTCTCTCTCTCTATCTCTCTCTCTCTCTCTCTATCTATCTCTCTCTCTCTCTATATATATATATATATATATTATATACTTATATATATTATATATATATAATATATATATATATTATATACTTATATATATTATATATATATAATATATATATATTATATATATATATATTATATATATATATATATATTATATATATATATATATATATTATATATATATATATATTATATACATATATATATCTTATATATATATATATTATATATATATATTGTATATATATATTATATTTATATATATATATATATTATATATATATATATTATATATATATATATTATATATATATATATTATATATATATATATATATATATATATATATATATATATATATATATATATAGAAATTATTTTTTAAAAACTATATGTTACATATTTCAGAGACTTACTATAGTAACCTTGACATTGGTTGGCAGTTGACCGGTTTAAGAAGGCCGTTATAGTCTATTCAAATTATAAGAAATGAAAACACATTGAGAATGGAGTTAAGCGGTTAATATAACTACTTATATGTATATATATATATATATATATATATATATATATATATATATATATATATATATATATATATATATATATATGTGGGCGTGTGTGTGTGTGTGTGTGTGTGATGTGAGTTCAGATCAACAAAATTAGAACATTATCTATATCAATTTAAAATATTCAAACACAACAATTATTTGGCGTACGATCGTTTCCAAAACAATGGCAGAATATCTTATTGTGTATTGTACATTAGAAGATTCCAACGCGTCACTTCGTCCGCGCCATTTACTACATCATATACAGAAGTCATTTAAGAAAAAATCATCAGATTTCAGTATGATTTAAAAAAACATATTCAGACAATATTTGAGAGATAACCTCCGATTATGCAACGATATATTACTTCACCAGTCAGTTCAAAAATGGCATTAGCAATAGAAATACATTAGAAAGAGCAAATTATATATTAAAAATAATTAAAATATAGAACGAACCAGGTATTATTTTTATTGTTATTGTTATTGTTATTGTCATTGTTATTATTATTATCATTATTAGTAGTAGTAGTATTACTACTACAACAACAACAACAACAACAACACCAACACCAACACCAACACCAACAATAATAATAATAATAATAATAATAATAATAATAATAATAATAATAATAATAATAATAATAATAATAATAATAATGATAACAATGATAATAATTATAATTAAAATAAACATGCGTTCTCCAAGAAATTGTATTTTAAGGTCACACGTTTTAGGCCAGATTGAATGTTGAAAATTACTCTGAGAATAATAGAGCCAAGTGTACACGCATGCCTCAAACATATAGTCGGCTTACTGCATGGGACTTCAAATGGTTTATAGGAAATACATGTTGTAGATCGAAATTATAACTGGATGTGTTAATTAATGTTGCAGTTTTAATTCAGAATTTGTTACATTTGGGAGACATAACCACACATTGCTCTGAAGGCCGCTTTGTTTGTGAAACTCATAGAACATTAATCGACTTCTCCGTTTGAACGGTTTAAACATTTTGGATCATTCGAATTTGATACGACATTGTGCCAACAATTTGAAGCATGTTTGATCTTTTTAAAAATTTAAATCGAGACATTTTCCCTATTATATTTTTCGAAAATTCTTCACTTTTGCTTTTAAAAGATATTCAATTCTAATAATTAATTAATATTCAATAATTATTGCTCATACCTTTTAACCATAAGAGCGTTATCTCTGAAAATTCATAGTTTAATTTTTGTGTATGTGTATTTTTTGTGTGAGTATTGAACACTTAATTATGTAACGAATCTTTAAACTATACAATTGATATCTACTTCATAACTTCATTATCCATATATAAATCCTCTGCCCACTATATTGAGCTTCAACGTATCTCAATAGAATCTAAACTAACTCTTGATCTTTGTATCATCCATTTATACATGGTTTCTCTAATTTTTTACTTTTTATTTTTTTCAAACCTTCATCCTGGTAATCTTTTTACCAGCTTATCCATCTGCATTTCCCTGATTATAAGAATTCAATTCTGTTGAAAAGCCATGGTTTTAGGAAAAAAAACCTTGTTTTCAACAAGTGAATATATCATAGATTTTATTTTAATTTTCTATAAATTTATTCTCATACCCTCAAGAAACGGGCCCCCATGTACACTTTATGTGATATCCCCTTTGTTTATTCCCCGATTGCCCTTATTTTACAGGACATGGCAGAATCAACAACAGTGAGTAACTCAAGACCTCAATGGGAGCTGGGACAAAGAATACACTGTGTTAAATTTTACTACAAGACAGGCTCGTTTAAGAAAACCCAGGACAGTTTCATGCATCAGTTCGAATGTGAAAAGGCTCCATCCAAAAGCAGAATTCAGAACTGGGTGGACCACTTCGAGAAGTATGGGACCGTGGAGAACCTCAACGTTGCCAATGAGAACCGTCCAAGCCATTCCGGACGTCCCAAGAAGCGGACACCCGAGCTGGTCGAAAGTGTGAGAGAGTTTCTCCAGGAGAGTCCGAAACGCTCTGTGCATAAGCGAAGTCAGTCCCTCGGTATCTCCCGTGAGACTGGCAGGAGAGTGCTGGTGAACGATATCAGGGCTTACCCATACAGAATACATACGCTGCAGACCCTTACAGCCTCAGACAAGAAGCAGAGGAGCGCCATGGCAGTCAAGATGCTCGATAAGATCGAAGAGACACCAGGTTTCCTTAACCTCCTTTGGACCTCAGATGAAGCCTACTTCCATCTTGACGGAAAGGCGGACTCCAAGACAACAATCTTCTGGTGGTCCTCCAGACCCAATGAAGTAGCCACCAAGCCCCTGCACTCTTTTAAGTGCACGGTGTGGGCTGCAATCTTGGTCAGAGGCATCATCGGACCAATCTTCATCGAGGAATCTGGCGCAGAAGTGACAGTCACAAAGGGCGGTATGTGGAGGTCCTCAAAACCTTCAAGGGTGAGCTCCAGGCCCTCTACCCGTCGCTCATGAGCAAGTTCTGGTTCCAGCAAGACGGAGCAAGTTCTCACACCTCAGATCTGTCCCGAGATGTGCTGAAAGAAATCTTCGGAGGCCGAGTGATCAGTCTCAAGACTACTTTTGAGTGGGCACACCATAGCCCGGAACTAAGCACTCCAGACTTTTTCCTTTGGGTCTATCTAAAGGACAGAGTGTATGCAGGGAAACCCAGAACCATCACGGAATTCAGGAAAGCCATCAGGGTGGAGATGAGAGCCATTCCCAATTCAGTCTGTAAGAACGTCATGGACAACTTCGTTCTGCGCCTCAAGAAATGCACGGAGCTAAATGGAGGCAATCTAGAACACATGCTGTAGAAAGGAGAAAAAAGGCTAAATACCCTAGTGTGTTGATGTGATGTTTTGAATATAATAAACTAGTTATGACCAAAAATTCATTTCATTCGGACGAAACACTAAGAAACGAGGCCTAATTATAGTTGGGGCCATTTTCTTTGGTCACCCTGTATATATATATATATATATATATATATATATATATATATATATATATATATATATATGCATACAAATAGATATATGGATAACTAGACAGATTGATAGATACATAGGCATGTGGACAAAATATACAAATGGTCACAGGCATAAGGCTCTTGATATATACACAACTACATATATACACAACTACATATATACACAACTACATATACACACAAGTACATATATACACAACTACATATATACACATACATACGTATATAGTCATACATATACTATAATATTAAAATTAACATAAAATAAAAACAAATAAATCATATTAAAAATGACATTTTATATATAAGATGAAACAATTAGACTATATATAATGCTCAAAATATTTAAAGAATAAAAAATCAAAGAATCGTAACTTTAAAAGAGATCAAATTATAGATAAGAATAATAAGTATTTAAGCTTATGTATAACAGAAATTAAAAGGGATTTTATTAGAAAATAAATCAATTAAATTAGCAAATTGGAGAGAATTAGACAAATATTTAAACTTTACCAATTACATTAATATTTAAACTGAATTCAAATACAAGTGCGAATACACTAACCTTATAAATACATGAATGAGACATTTGCTGTAAAGTAAAGGAATATGGTATTCTTAGAGCATATCTGGTGCCCCAAAAGGTACAATACCAAAAGCATGAAAAATGAATTAAGAGGGTTATAGGGTTACAGACATAATTCTAGAAATCCAAGAAATCAAAAGATAGGTGATTACAAACCTATAGACTCATTATATAAAGATATAATTGTTAAGAAGTCAGAACAGTATAAATTATGAGTCTTATTTTAATTACATGAAGCAGTTAATTGAAATTTGGCCAATAGAATGTTATTACTAATTTATTGGTTTATTGAATTTTCTTCACGAGATTATTAAGGAACATTATAAGTGTAGATATACAGCATGTTTCAAGTTAGTTAAAATCTACATTGAGTGCATTGAGGTTTAATCGATATGATTATGCTGGGTCTTGGGTAAAAAACGGATGTTAGTGGTAAATCGGTCTTTACTCCAGATCCAGCATACTTACATCGATGGAACCCCGGTACATCAAACGGATACTGTAATATATAGTTTTGAAATGAAATATATTATGTATTATTTGGATCATTCAGACTACTTAGTGTTATTCTCACAACTTTTCGGCCGATGTATTTTCGTACCCGAGAATCTGCACGGAATTATTTAATCCACGGGGGTCGCATGCTCTCGTTCCGTCAGCCATGACCGAGTAGAAGTATTCAGTAATTCGAAATTCCTAGTATCGCCCGCACTAAGATTATACTTTCAACCTTCAGAAGACTGCACCAAATACTGAATTTTAATCATTACTTCATCCGTTCCATTTTTTAATAGAGTTCACTTCAAACAAGGCAGGCCGTAACTGTAGACGTAAGGGGCTACTGAGAATAAGGATTTAAGTTTTGGTGGACATCCTAAGTTGAGAGCTGTGCAGCTAGATTTCTGTTTACATTAGTTTAACATTTCTGAATATCGGTACAGTCGGGAAGCAGGGATCAGGGAGCAGGGAGAGAGTTCCAGAGTCCGGCAGTTCAGGGAAACAAGTTATTGGAGGAGAAAGCTCCCCAGCAGTTGAGGACCTCCAGAGTGAATAGATGGAACCTAGCTTATTGTCGGGTTAGTCAAGTGTATTTACGTTGAGGGGGCACTCCAACAGCAAGTTCATCGAAGCACATTCCATTGCATTGCTTATAAAACAGGCACAAGGAGGCAACATTGCGTCGATGGTACAGGGGCTGGAGCTTGGTGGCTAGTGTGGAACCTATTAAGTTGGCGACTCTTGCTTGGACCTTGTCATAGAGGGAGAGACTAATGGATGATGCGTCAGACCAGATGTGGCAACAATACTACACACATAGGCGGATTGTGGCTTTGTAGGGATATAGAATAATGTCAGGTGTGAGGAGTTTACTAGCACGATGGAGGGAGCCTACTTTCTTGGCAGCAGCCTTGGCAATGCCTACAATGTTATTATTCCAATTCATGTTAACTGTGAATGTTAGGCCGAGGAGTTTGAATGTTGAACTCTCAGGTAGGGTGTTATTTGCCATGCCAATCGTTGGTTGAAGAGGTTTCTTGTAGTTATTGAAAGAAAGAAGCTTTGTCTTTTCGGCATTAAAAGTTACTACTCATTTATGACCCCAATCCACTACAGCCTGGGGGTAATTTTCTGATGAGTCAGGACTTTCTTCGGATATGTGCGCATCCGTTTCGACCACATGACATCAGGGAGATGGTTTATGACAATCAGAAACAGTAAAGGTCAATGACAGACCCCTAATGTACACCAGCAGGTATGTAATGTTGCTTAGACGAACGACAATCAAGGACAACCTGGATCTTTCTTTTGTTTAGAAAGTATCTAATTATATTAAATAGTTGTCCAATAATATCATATCAGTGAATTTCTAAAAAATTCACTTCATGCGTGACCTTGTCAAAGGCTTTGGATATATCAAGCGCTACAGACCTAGCATCACCTGCTTTTTCCAGTGTATGATGTATGCGTTCTACGATGACCCTTAGCATATCCGCAGTAGATCGTGCTTGTCTAAATCCATACTGATGGTCAGAAAGAAGTTTAGCATTAACTATGTGCCGGACTATCGCTAGATTGATTAAGGATTCAAAGATTTTAGCAACGATCGTGAGTAGACTAATGAGACGTTTATTCTGAAGGTCAGTTTTATCTCTAGAATTCTTTAAAACGCAATTTTCCAGCTAGCAGGGGAGCAGGATTCGGCAAGTCATTTGTTGTAGAGTTTGGAGAGGGCAGGAACCAGTTAAGTAGAACCTTTTTTATTACTATTACTGGTATAAAATCAGGCCCGCAAGCTTTGGACGTGTCAAGGTATTTTATGATGTCCCTGACTTGATTTGGGGTGATGACCAGGTTTTCAAGTGTGGTTTCGGTCCGCAATGGGAATTTAGGGTGGGGTGTTTTGCTAGGTCCGAATTGGAGTTTAAGTACTCGAGTGCTTAATTAGAAGTGTAAGATACCGATACTTATATTTAATACATAAGTAGATACCGACTGCATATTATTAACGAAATGTGTTTCTTCTGACCGATTGCGCATGATTGCCGTGCACATTACTTTTTTGTAAATATTACCATTTAGGCAGGTGCATATGTACAGTTTTTTAATTTAATTTATTTTCTGAACATATCACTATGAACTTTGAAATATATATTCTCGTCAACATAGTGAATAACATGGCCATACTATTTTGGTTGTTGCAAACCTTACCATTTAAGAGATATGTCTACTCGAACTCACACCCGCACCCACCAACATACGTTTAAACTAAGTGAGATACAAAAAACGAATGAAAAAAATTACTCTAAATCAGATGTTTAGTAATACATTTTACATGTATTACATGTGATAGCGAAAATAGATGCCTAAAATATTAAACCACACATTATAAATTATGGTATATATATTCTACGCAACAAGGTGAGTAACGTAATTATTTGTTTCTTTGTGAACTTTACCATTAAAAGAAAAGGATGTAAGAAAATATGTACCATAACCCTTAAGAAATAAAACAATCATTATCATTTTAAATTAATGTTGTATTTATTGATTATGCCTGTCCTGTAGTGGGTAATCTAGCAGTGTTTTATATTAGTAATCCATCTTCAACACAACTTTACATCAACACAATTTCTAGATGTGCAATCTTGGCAACGCACTATTCATCAATACAATCACTTATATCTATCAATTATGAAATGAACAGTAGCAATGAAAAAGTATACCATCATTGTTGACGTACGAGAACATTCGTATATTTAATGTACGCATTTTTTAGTAGTCTTTTTGCGTCAGTGGATTGATTTCTGATTACGTGGTTTTCTACGGTATCATGTGTGTGTATTTAGCCTGACGATTTCCTTCTAGAATGTAGCACATGCAGCCCAATAGCTATACGTATATTTATATTAACGAAATAGTAATAAACAGTATATATATATATATATATATATATATATATATATATGTACTATCGTCTAGACGGTCGAGTGTTGATGCCGGCTTTAAGCAGTTGCTTGCATAACAGCACTAAAGCGATGTGATACCGCGAAACAATCTGTATGTAGATGATTACAATATGCTTTCTTTTCTTGTGTTGAGCTTACTGATAATTAAAAAAAAACTGCTACTAGCGTATAAACGCGATGTTTTTTGTGTAAACAAATCGAACTCCCAGAATTTTACAATATTTATCATTGTGAATTCACCTATCTGAGGAGTAGCCATATGGGATAGGAGTTATAAGCGCGGACTGTGTGTAAACAGTCGAGTTTCTATCTCGGATTGAGGCACTGAAGAGCTGTGATACAGCGAAAAAGTATATATCTTTATGACTAGAAATATATATATATATATATATATATATATATATATATATACATATATATATATATATATTTAAACGTGTATAATCATCCAAAGACAGACTGTTTCGCCGTATCACAGTATATATAAATTGAAATATTAGTGGTTGGTACAATTTATTTGACTGTTAGATATATGCATGCAAATACACACACACATATATATATATATATATATATATATATATATATATATATATATATATGTATACATACATATATAACTAGATATATTTATGAATTTATATATATATATATACGATATATATTCAAATATATATATATATATATATATATATATATATATATATATATATATACATATATGGGTATATATTCAGTGGATGTATGCCATCGTAAACCCGAAGGAATTAAGTAACTATTTGTCATGCAAAACTGGCTAAGTTATATTTAATGATTATTGCTTTTTCGTAATTTATTATCTCGTACAAACATTCTATTAAAATCATTGTTTAAAAAGAAAGTACATACATAAATGCACAAAGATCAGGTCGGTTGGGTTTACATTCCACTTTTTTTAACTAGGTATTTCCCTAATTTGATTTGTCAATGCAATTTTTACATAAAAAAATTAGCTCTACTGATGAATCCGTTAGTATATAGCACTATATGATTGTATGTATAGCAACATAATTAGGACTTTCTCATATATATATATATAGACTCGGAAGTGTATCCACCATTAAAACTATAAAAAAAAATAAAAATGTTATTTTAAAAAAACCTTAAGTCCCAAGTCGTTCAGTGGAAAATCACTCATGTAAGTCAATTTACTTTTTACAGTTATTATATTAGTTTGCTGCTAACATTATTTAAGGGATCATCAGTTGTTTACCATGAACAACTGTTTCCGGAAATTTATATATATATATATATATATATATATCAGAAATATTTGCACTTTTTTATAAGTATCGTTCTGTATTTGAATATTACATTTTTAGATAGCCAAAAACGATATATGCTCTTTGTTTTTTAAATAAACATGTATTTGCTAAAAGTATTAATGCAAGCTTTCGGTTATATGAACCATTTTGAAGCAACATTTTTTAAAAGAAGTATTAAGACTAGCGTAAATTCGGGAAGCTAAGTAATACAGTGATAACAAGGGATTGATTGACTTACAAAAAATGTTTTTCTTCCAACGAACACCTTGCGACTATGTGTGTTGTATTTAGTTATCTCTTTCCATATAGTTTTTCATATTGAAAAACTTCTAAGACTATATATATAGAGAGAGAGAGAGAAAAAGAGAGAGAAATGTATATATATATATATATATATATATATATACATATGGGTGCTAAAAAGACGGGCCCTGTGCACCCATTCTGTTATATATTCTTCATTAATTCATCAATCATCCTCATTTTGCAGAAAGCGACGAAAGCAACTCCTATGAACAATACCAGATCTATATATGCGCTCATCAAATAAAATATTGCGCCAAAACTTACTATAGAACAGGACCATTGATGAAAGTGAACGTTACTTTAGTGCTTCAGTTTAAATGCGAAAAGCCTTATTCAAGAGGTAATCCAGAACTTAGTAGAACAATATTGAGGATTATTGGGCAAGTGAGAACCTCATTGGTGTCAGTGACAACTGTCGAAGTAATACGACACGTCACAATAATTGTACAGCTGAGCTGATTGATATTGTGAGGAGGTCGTTGTCACAGAGTCTGAAACACTTTATGTTATAAGAATGAGGTGAACACCCTGTACCTGTCGCTTATTGTAAACTTTTGGTTACAATATGAAGCAAGCTCTCAAACCTCAAACCTGTTAAGTAAGAACAGTAAAGTTTAATGATGTGTGTAAGTCTCTTTCTAATCTTGTTGTCATGTAAATAATAAGGGTGCTATAGGTAAACGTATTACCTGAGCTGACGTCATGTGCCCGAATTTTTTAGAAACTCTTAATAAGTCTTTCCTTACAGCAGCTGTAAAATACCGAAGCTGCTGTATTGCCTTCTGGTTAATGGAATCTGAAACATGCAGTAGTTTCTGTTGGGGCTTCTTTGTGCACTATTAGTGGGAACTGCTACGGCATTTCTTCATTCAATGGTTTACAAAGATACTCTTCTTTTTAACCATTCTATTTGTGTTCAGCTCTATACTCTTCTGCTGAACTCTTCCACACATTCCCAAACCCTAACATGACATGTCACAATTAAAACATAATCATAAACCTAGAATCATAAATTCTAACGTGGATTTATACTATCAGGTATCCTTTACCAACATCAGGGGTCGACGTTCCAACCCTTCATTGGTTGAAATCATTTTACAAGAGGCATAACTGGGGCTGGTATATCTATGCAAAACTGACTTTAACCTGTCAGTTCTTATACATTATTTTATGATCACCGTTTATTCAAACATGACCTCAAAGCCCGACACAGCCATGATCACGGAATTAGTGCCTACACCAGAAAGTGATGTGTGTGTGTGGTAAAGATACTTCTGATAAAACCCCTAATTTTCCCTTTTATCTTTCTCCGTGATTCACTTGTGCACAGCACAGCTTCTATATTTGCTTTTCGATGGGGTTACAATAATCGTGAAAATCTCTGACAACATTTTATAATCTTGTCTGATGATCCTTTTGCTAGCATTCATGTCTGTTATGACTTTAATGTTGACAATATTCAATGTTTAGCTCACTCAAACAAGACTGATAATTAAGGAAGGTTTTGTCACGATTTCTCTTTAGCTTATGATCTAACACAGATCTTTGACAAACCTACTCGCGGACCCAATGCTGACGGACATTTTGCAAGTATTCTTGATCTTTGCCTGCCAACTTGTCCTGAACTGTACCCATCCACTATCACCGCTAGGGTCTGCTGATCACTCAGTTGTTTTAGTTTCAATCAAAACAACATGCAACACGACTTCTGAATCTCTCTCCACAGAACAATGTCTTTATACTCAATGGCTGACTGGGACAGCCTCGGATCTTTCTCATAAGAAATTCCTCTGCATTCCATGCTAGAAAAATATGTCATGTATCGCATCTGATTTAACTGATCGGTTAACCATTGGTATTGAGAGATTTATACCTACCAGGAAATTCGAATAGAAACTAAAGTGATAGCCGTCGTACACAACAGAATATGCAGTCGCTATTCCTCACAGAAACAACTATTTCAATTGCTTTCAACGAAATAGATGTGTTAAAACAAAAGCCGCCTTTAAGACTGCCAGCAACAACTGCACAATCGTTACTAAAAGCGTGGGAGAATCATATGCCTAATCCGTTTAATCTAGAGTGGCTGAACAGAGGTCGAACCTCAAAGATCTGAATAGATGCGTTACCTCTATTCCTCGCATTATTAATAAACCAGGGGCGATTTTCTCTGCATCCTTTAAAGCAAAACATTTTTGGAAATAACTTTCCATCATATTCCACCCTTTGTGGTTGAGGCCGCCTACCATTTTATTATCCCCTATGACTGAAGATCTTCTGACCAACATCTATATATCTGTCAGCGATGTTGCAAAATTTATTAACAGCCTTGATCCCAGCAAAAAAACTGGTACTTACAACATACCATTCATAGTACTTAAAAAACTGCTAACGGTACAAGCCCCTATTATTACGAAACTGTTACACGTTACTTAAAAAGAAATGCTTCCCACTACCTTGGAAAACTTCGTCAGTCTTCCCAGTTTTTGAAAATACTGGAAATAGGTCCTCTGCATCTCAGTACAGACTAATCCGTCTCCTGTGAGTCATGAGTTAGTTTAGTGAATATGTGATCAATCAAGAAGTTGTCAATCACCTTAACAAAAACAGCCTACTCAGTGACAAGCAATATGGATTTCGTCCTACAAGATCAACAGCTGATATGCTGATTGTAATACTACACAAGATCAGTAAATCTATAGACGGGGGTTACGCTTTTAGAGCAATAGCTCCTGACATATCATAGGCCTTTAGTAGTGTTTTGCACAAACGTCTGCTTTACACGGTTGCTAGTTATTGAATATTTGGAAATGTCTTCTCAACTATCAAACCCGTTCTTTCTAATAGGTTTATAAAAGTAGCAATTGATGAGAATAAGTCTAGAACATATCAGGGATCAATTCTCCGTCCAACGCTCTTCCTGATATACATTAAGATCTTCCGAAAAACATTCTTAGATCATTCGTCGATATTTATGCATATGCCACAATCATCAATGGTAACACCTTGAAGCGCACTAATGATCAAGATGTATCTGACAAACATAGTGCAATAGGGAAAAGGGTGGCTGGTTTCTTTTTATGCGTCTGAAACTCGGCTTCTCTCCTTTTACCACTAATACTTAGATCTTCACATTCCCTAAATGGAATTGAATGGCTCTTCACTCGCTGAAGCCTTCTCCTTCTATAAGCTTCTGAGACTGACTTTTACTTCAGACATGTAATGAAAGACTTAAAGCAAATCCGTTGCTAAGGCCGCTGGAAAAATGGAAAGTATCACACGTCCGACGTCATATTGTACCTCTACAAGAGTCAAATACATCCTAAAATGAAGTGTTGGGGTGAGGGCGCTCACAGCACTCTTTCCTGACTTGACAGATCACAAAACCGACTTCGAAATCTAGTAGGAGTTCCTCTTCTCTTCTCTACAGCCACTTTCTCACAGAAGAAATGTTGCTAGTCTTTCTCTGCTTTGTTTTTATTTTCATGGAAAAAGCTTAATTTAGCTACGATCTATGGTATCCCCCCTGTAGAAATCGCAACTAAAACTAGTCTAACAACAACCACTTTCAATAATTTCCATTTCTCCCTCTGCGTACCTAAAACTAAACGGAGATTTTATAAGCAGATGATCTTTTCTAACAACTAGCTTTCACGTTTAATACAACAAAGTCGTTTACAAGCCTAATGTAAACAAATTCTTGTTGATCCGTCATCTTAAATAATCAAATTCTACCCGATTTGAAACATCGTTACCAATAATCACGGTGTTGTCTCACTGCCCACCTGACAAACTCATCAACCCATATCTTCCAGCGCCCTGTAGGCCTTGATAAGTGGTGACTCACTAGTATATATATATATACATTTATATATATATATATATATATATATATATATATATATATATATATATGCACGAACAATTTTACAGAATACATGATATATTAATAATATAAATATTTCATCAGTTAGACTCAGAAGTAGCATTTTAAATGAATAAGTTTAACTTGTATTTCATGATGCATCAGGTATATTTAAGATATTCTACATTATTTTAAACATTATTACGGAATTTACTCCAGAAATATATTGCTCTATTAAAAAAAATCATGTGTGCGTGATTTTGTTTTTCAAATCCCTCTTGAAAATAAATGTCCAGTGCTAGGTGAGATGTTATAAAATTGGATTTCATATTTAGAAATCCCATAGATTATTTTACAGCTCGCGATAAGATACCAGCTTATTGTTATATCTAGTAAAGTAGTATAACATAATTGACATGCTTCATGTTTTCATCACTTTTTTCTACATCTTCTAATTTTAGCGTGATATCCTAATTGTTGTGCTATGATTTTTATCGATATAAATACCCATTACAAAATGATGTCTCGTAGAAAATACCGGATATGTTTTCAAAAGGAAAACAGGCACGAATAACCCGCAAGAAGTAAAGTAACATTCTACTAAAGGAGGAATATTTTAAACATTTTTACCAGTCAGTGTATAAACTACGATGGCGTCAAACCGGCGGGTAGATCACGTTGCAGACACTTAAGCGTAGTATAAATCTCGTCAATCTTCAAAAGCTAAATGCGAATAGCTCCGAGGAAATGCGAACGAATAACTTACAGCGCTAAAGTACAACGGAGACAACTACTCTCTGAATGGACGAGCAGACAGAACATGATCAATGTTCATTTAAAGTACTCAAGTCCACTAACAACAATAATCGATTTCGGACACGTGTTTCACAGAGACTTAGCTAAAACAGCGGACATCTTGAAATATAGGAGAAAAGAGAAATAAGAAATTCTCAAAGAAAACATTGTCCTTTCTTATAAGAAAAAAATATCTAAACTGTTGTATCTTTGAAAAATGTGTTACAATAGACAAAGGTTGATACCAAGAAGAAATAGCAAGCAACACTTGATAAGTATGAAGAATAATGAAAATTGTATTGCACAATAGAAAATACAATAATAGTAAGACAGATATTAGTAAAATATCACTTATGTCAGAAGCAAGATCATTGTCAATCTCGAGCTAAGTAAATGCAAATAAGAAAACTGTGTAGGGTATACAGTAACAGCACAAACATATGTCACCCTATAGACTTGCTGAACATGGAGTCACTCTGTAATTGTAATTACTCCCATGTGAACTCTGACACAGAGTAGTAGTACATGTCATAGGTCCTATTCATAGGTTAACTATAATTTGCCATGGTTAAGAGACATAAATATATCTAATCATGAGCCTTGACTTTAAGACCTTCACGAGATTGAGTTATCTCGTAATTGTAATTCCTCGACTATTCACTCTGATACAAAGTGGTAGCACCTGCAAAATATATCGTTGAACATGATTCATTCACAAAAGAGAAATCTACAAAACGAACCAATCTGCATTTAAAAAACATACATTTACAGCATGAATAGATAATATAACTAATTTGAGGCATAACATATTTGACAAAAGTGACTAACTTTTGCTTTTAATAACCCGAAAAGGGTTGATATGCTGTAAAACAAAATCGCCAAACGAAAACTAAGATACGTCGATAAAATCAAGCACCTGTACATGTTTAAATGTGTTTCTGGATTTGCCTGAAAGCCATATCTAAAATTATGTAAATTTACTTTAATTTAGATGTTAACCATAATTTAATGATAAGTTATATAGATTTGGAAAATGGCGACCTGAATTCAGTGATTTTAATCCTCTGAGTGCTGATTTATTTTTGCAGAAACATGAGGTTTACACCTACTTTGAAAAGGACTCTTAACCTTCCATTATGTCAAAACAATGCATATAACGTTTGTAGCATATAAGTAATACTATCAAAATAAATTGTAAAATGTGACTAATTTGCATATTGTGATGTCAGCCATCTTTAATTTTTAATGATGTTTACTATCCGCTCATAGAAAATTGTCATTTTCTCGTTGACAAATTTAATTAATTTATTATGTATATTTGTGCTGTTTTGTCTTATATTGCAAATAAAACAAGTGTTGCATGTAGTATCGTCTGCTATTTGAGATGCTATACTTGCCGAACTAAAGACATAACTACGGTGGCGTAAGATCTATTTCGCCACAGTTTTCAAAATATAGTTAATCATCGATTACTCCATAGTATTTATAGACCGGATGTTCATCCTCGTCCCTTATTACATTGTCTATCTTTATTTATATAACGTCAACTTATCCAGCGACAGTTATTCTAGCTTATATATATATATATATATATATATATTTATAGCCTATATTCAAATTTTAGTAAAGTAGATTTAGTATATATCTGTTTGAAACATAAACCATACAATTACTTATATATGTAAAGTTGAGCTATAATATCATTATCTTTTAATGATCAGTTATATTTACTATACTATTTCAGACTAATGTACTATCTTTCAATGCATAATTCAAGGGTGGGTAGTGTAATATTCAATCAGTTTTAATGATACCGTAATCCTAAGCATTACCTCCTCGTTTGGTGTTGGCAGTGTAGTATATGTTAGTTCATTATGTTACTATTCTCTAGTGATTATTCTCTTCTTTTAATGCTACAGTGTATCATCATACTCCTGAGCATTATCCCCTCTCTTACCTAAGAGAGGGCAGTGTCGTATCCGTTCTGATCGCATGAGAAAATTCTGCGAGGCTTTATTTCTCCCTTTTCGGGGAACAGTAGTGTAGTATCTTCTCTGTGGTCATGTGAAAATCCTGCCAGGCATAATATTCTCCTTTGAGAGTAGTGTGGTATATGCTTGGTCGTCATAATACCATGATGCAATAGTTCCGTACCTATAACGAACATTTTGGACTCGTCCATTCTAAATAGATGTGGGAAGCATAGGCTTCTCAGCGTATGAGGTTAACACAAGTCTATACTGATAGTCAGTATTGGCGTACTACTTCTCTTGTTCCTCTGTTGTATATACTTTTCTCCACCATATTTGTTTTACCTAAACCACGTGTCCGTGTTCTCATTCCGGCCCCTAAACAGGGCCATAACAAATTGGCGACGAGATATCCGGGCTTCCACAGAACCCCACCACCACCACAACAACAACAGCAACTGTCGACCAAATATTCGAATCTACACGGGACCCTACAGCAATTCAAAAACCCTTAAAAAGGACCTGACAAAATAAAACTGGCTACGAAATATTTGAATTTACAGCGGAAACAAAACCTTAAAAAAGACCCTACAACGACCGGCAACGTGGGATTTCCAATTTTAAACTTACACCACTAAAATAGACTGACAGCGGGTTTACAGTAAAAGATTAAGGATAACTTTTAAAAATGGAAGCCACAACGTGCAACAAAATTAACTATGGAAAACCTTAAAGAGAAAATAACTTGGATAAATCGACTATAAATAAAATTCAGCAAACGACGTTCTAACTAAAAATCTGGCTTACTGGTGGAAGAAAAAAAAGAAAAAACACGTAGAACTAACTTATTATTATCTTAAGTGAAGAAAGGTCAGTGTATTTTGTTCTAATTGCAATTCCGACACTTTGTCATATGTAACAATAAAGAAGAAATATGATTTTTTTCTCTCTTTAAAATAAAAAGTTATTCTGCCGAAAGAAAAAAAATTCTACGGCTACGCACCACGCGTAAAAGCGTACTAAAAAAGTACCGATTTGTTTTTATCCAGAAATTTAAAAATAGGTTTACATGCTTTTACAACTAAGATTACGTCTAGGAGCATACTCTTAAGAACATAACTTTTTTAACAAGTCTTACTCGAAAGGAAACATATACTTTCAAAAAAAAAAGAACGCACTTCAAAATGTGGAAGAATTTAAAGCGACAATTGGAGAATTAGAAAATTTTCAAATGCAACAGAATCTCGAACATAATAAACATGCTGACACAGAGACTACAGTATACTGAAGAAATATTTCAAAAGCTTCTTTCTATAACAAAATGAAAAGCTTATAGAGCAAGATAAAGAATCTGAGGAAAAGATTGAGATGTCAATAGAAACAATATCGCTTAGAGGCCAACGTAACGTAAACGATATTTCTTTTTCGCAGAATTCCGTGTGAAGTGCGATTATTGTTCTGATAAGGAAACCGCTTTTTCTTCGTATTTTAGTAGATATGAAGACATATAAAATTGATTGCGAAAACGTGACAGACTCTAAAATGATTCGCCTATTACTTAGGAAATTTGTCATCACCGAACATACGAAGTTTGGGGATTTCATTATGCCTCGAAAGACCAGCGAGTTGACTTTTGCGGAAGCCGTCAAACTTTAAACAGAGTTGTTCAGCCCAAAGACTTCTTTATTTCACAAACGTTGGAAGTGCTTAAACCCGGTAAAAAGGACGACGAAGATTATTCAACGTGTGCATCAGTAGTAAATAAGCACTGCGGCATCTTTAAATTATCTGAACTTAGTGATAATGTTAAATGTTTAAAAAATAAATGAGGAATTGGACTTACTAGTGACGACCTGTATTTCATCAAAAGTTGAATAGAGTCAGTAGGCAGCACCCGCGGTATGTGTGAAAAAGAAATCAAAAGAGATTCGCGTGTGTGCAGCTTTTTCAACGGGATTAAATGAAGCACCAAAAACTAATCATTACCCACTGCATAGCCCGGAAGACGTTTTCTTAAAATTAAATGGAAACACATTTTCTTCGAAAATAGATCTTAGTAAAGCGTGCTTCCAAATACCCGTGGAAGAAGAGAGTTTTAAGCTGTTATGTATAATACGCATCGCGGTTTATACAAGTTCAGAAGGCTAGCTTTCATTGTCTAAGTTGCTCCCGCAATTTTTCAGCAAGTGATAGGGCGAATTTGATTTTGCTATTGCATACAATGACGACATTTTAATCAACAGTAGATACATAGCACAACACCGGAAACGTCAACTAAATGTTTTCGCTATGGGTTTAACGTTAAAGAGGAAAAATGTGATTTTTTTTCAGAAACAAACAAATATCTAGGTTATGTAATAGACAAAGACGGCGGAAGGCAGGACCCAAACAGGCTACTGAAATTAAGAACATGCCGGCGCCAGAAAACCTTTTAGGATTGGCAAATTACTACCAGGCTTTTTTATCCCAGAGATGCAGATTCTACGTGTTCCAATGAATGAACTATTAAAAAAAAATATATGGTTTGGGAGTAGACGTCCGAATGCCATGTGGCATTTGGTAAACTATTGAAAGGCTGACATCGGATTTATTCCTTATACATAATAGTGGCTAACGACACTAGTTCATATGAACTAGAGAATGAATTCTTCATGTAATGCCGGATGGAACGCATAAACCCATCGCGCATGCATCAACGACCCTTCTTCCGGTGGAGAAACAGTGCTCTCAAATTGAAAAGAAGCATTAGGAATAATTGTTGCTGTAACTTAGATCCACTGCTATATACACGGTAGATTTTTCACATTACAGACGGACTATAAACCGCTAATCACCATTCTCGGTTCGAGAAAAGGCATGCTGGTGTATACGGCGAATAGATTACAGAGATAGGGAACTATTTTATTGAACTATGATTTTAAAATAGAGTTTTTACAATTAAAAAAGATCTCTCACAGGGATGGATTTCTAGACTAATGTCGAAACGGAGAGAGCCACGAGAAGACACCATGCTCGCTTTCCTGCAAGCGGAAGAGGATATAAAAGCTATATTGTGCAACCCAGTAAGAGAGCTCCCGGTGACTCTATATGAAAGTAAAAAGTAATGATTAATGATTAATTGGTCATCAGTAACAAACCTAAAATGGCTGATAATGACCTACAGTTTGTAAACAGTGTTGCATTATGCGACAATGTACTCATGTACAACGAGAGAGTCGTCATGTAAAAAACGTTACCAAAGAGAATCCTAAGGAGATGGATCAGGACATTGAGCACGTCGTAAATACGTATAAAGTCTGCACCTTGGCGGCAAAGGCACTTCACATCAAACATAGTCCGTGGGCAAATACACCGCGACCTTGGTCAAGGATTCACGTGGATTTTTAAGGCTCATTGGAGGGATTTTACTATCTAGTAGTAGTCGATAGTTTTTCCAAGTTGCCCGACATGTAGTGATGTAAAGAAACACCACAAACGTAACAATAAACTGTATGCACGAATTGTTCGCCTGTTTTGGGGTAGTCGATTGTTAGATCAGTGACAACGGAACGCAGTTTACGTCCTCCGACTTCAAAGAGTTCTGTAAGATATTTTAGATCAGACACATCACGACTCCCCGTAACATCCTAGGTCAAACGGCCATGCGAAACGCTTTGTGGATACTCTAAAAAGAGTCCTGAAAAAGCTCGCGGCACTTCTATTGAAACGGCCCCGCAGCAGTTTTTACAAGTGTACAGAATACGCCAAACGTTAACATACCATCCTCATCATCTTCCGCAGAGATGATGTTTGCGCGAAAAGTGAGATCCGTTTTTTTACAAATTACTGCCTTAACAGACCAAACAAAGTCGAACCTCTATTGTAGAAACACACCGATACATCCAAGGGGACAACAGAGTGTATTTAAATATGTTTAAAAATAATACGTCTTTCTGGGAACCTGGTATCATAGAAAGAGAATTAAAAATATCATTTACATAAGGGCATCAGTAATCTACACTTAAATCAAATTAGAAAACGACTGTCGGATGAAACTGACACCTCTCCCTAGGTAGTAAAGCATTTCTGGACATCATATTCAGTATTTTTGACATACCAGTAACCCAGACAGCCCAAGAAAAGCGGCTATCACGAAGAAAACGGAAGTCTCCGGATCTTATCGAAATTAATCAAAAAAAGAAGAGGTTTTAATACTCCTTTGGAGGTAAAGCTTGGGATATAGTTTTATGGTGCCGTGCCTATAACGAACATTTTGAACTCGTTCATTCTAACTAGATGTGGGAAGCGTGCGTTTGAGTTCAACCCCAGTCTACACTGGCAGTCAATACTGACGTACTACTTATCTTGTTCATCTGTTGTATATACTTTTCGCCAATATATTTGTCTTACTTAAACCCCCTGTCCGTGTTCTCATGCCGGCCCCTAAACAGGCCCATACCACATAATCCCAAGCATTACCTTTTTCTTTCGGGCAAGTGTAGTTTATTTGTATACGTCATATATACTAGTAACAGCATTATTTAAAATAATTAAGGAGCACATTACAAAGCTTATGACCTTGTTCAGCGAAACCCGGATAGTAAGCTTCTGCTTATTCATATATGTTTTTTTAAATTTTTACTAGTGCGAAGATTTTGTTGCGTCCAATATTAAATAATGGAAGCTCGGGGTCAAAACGTGTATCGATATGTAGACGTTGTCTCGAGAACTGTTTCCTAACTAGTACATTAGTACATATTTATATTTTAACCGGAAGATCAAGTGTTATTCTCGTTTGTCATTCTCACTGAATGTCAGCAATTACTATCTTCCTTCCGGTAGTATCTTTCTTCTTTCACTTTTTTTCAAATTTAAAACGTTCAACGCAAGCACAAGCGATGACCTGCTGACAGACTTTTCCCCTGAGGCAATTAATGTGATAGAACTACAAAATATTCCCGGTGAAGAACATTGACAAACAATTGGTCGTCGTCAGTCGTCGTCGTCTTTTTTTTCTGAGTTCAGAGCAACAATCATCCTTTTCATTGTATCTAACAAAACTCTACACGATAAGTTGTATTTTGTTTGTTCATTCTACTATTTTCGAATGTCGCACTGCCATCTTTATGGTCATGTGTTCGTAGCATGACTCATGCTGGAGATCCTTTAGTACACTTATTTTTTCGTCTACATTTGTATATATACACATTCTGCATAAGCTATATATATAATATATATATAAATATAATATATAAATATAATATATAATATTATATATATATAATATATCATTATATATATATATATACATATTATATAAATAAATATATATATATATATATATATATATATATATATGTGTGTGTGTGTGTATATATTAGTATTTCATGTATCCACATAACATTATATATATATATATATAATAATAGCGTTATTTATACAAACATAACATGGCCAGACATCCAGAACATATTCCAATCGTAGCTTTTATAAGCTCGATTTCCTCATGAACAGTTATTCATCACTTTTGTCTATGTATAAATATTAAACTCAAGATATAATTATACTTAAACTCATGTCCAGAATCCTTATTTGGTCGAACCCATTTCATCATTTTTATTAAACAAAATTCCTACTTTATAATGCTGAAGCTTAAGGAGTTTCAGGTAAAAACTTAATTTCAAAAAAGTTTTTTCTTTATTGCTGTCTAAGGTATGTGGATCAAATTCAGCGAAAATCTTCAAATGCAAGGTTCTGCCCATATTATTCCTCGTAATTTCAAAAAAGTTTTTCTTTATTGCTGTCTAAGGTATGTGGATCACATTTAGTGCAAATCTTCAAATGCAAGGTTCTGCCCATATTATTCCTCGTAAAATCCCTTTAAAACATTCTAAACAAACTAAAATTTTGCAAATATATATTAATTGATGTATAATACCAATTTGTAAAATCCCCCCTTAACGCTCTTTTTATAAAACTTAATTCGACTAAATATAGTATACATTTCAACCCCTTGCGCGTAGCAGCTTTGTTACAAAAGCTATAATGATTGTTTGATTAGTTTAGGAGTGACTCATGTACATACAAATATATAAACATACCTGATGTTCACTGTCTCTCACTCTCTCTCTCTCTCCCTCTCTCTCTCAATATATATATATATATATATATATATATATATATATATATATATATATATATATATATATTCAACAATCGTACATAAAAGTGCGGACTACGCAAATAAATGTAAATAATACCAGTAAGCCACCGCGAGTCCAACAAGAAAGTTAAATCACTACCGCAGCATATGTAGTATACGTTGTGATAGGGGCGGAACCTTGAATTACGATATTTCTTTGGTAAATTACAATTATCTCAACCTGATTAGACCTGGCATTACGAAGGGCTCTATAAGCGTAGGCGTCTGCGATATCCCTGTTTAACTTCTTAACAACTTATTTTGTTACAATGACATTTTGTACAGGCATAGTCCATTCATGAACAAACAAGTTTGCATGTGAACATCATCCTTGGTGCTAGTATACTGTTGGATGACGTCATCATGTGTGCCTATTTTTTACCATTTAGAACTTGCACAACGTTCAAGAATTTTCCCAAACCATTCATCCTATGGCTATCACTCATTGCAGGAATATATATACTACACAGAAAAACAAACATAGCTATACCTTAAAGAAATATTGGCTACGTGAGACTCTTTGTAGTGACGTCACACAATTAAACCACATTTTTTTCTAATTATTTTACTTTTTTATTATTATAGAAAATGATAGTGAGAATTATAGAATATCATGTCATCAAATTTAATTCAAAAAAATGAAATTTCAATAAATGACTCGGGAAATGTGACATTGATCAAAAAACGTAAAGTTCATTTTTCACAACTACTCCATATACAGATAAGCATTCGTTAAAGTTAAAAACGAAATAACTCATAAACCGTGTGATCAACTTGGTACATTGTACATTTTTATTCTTTTCTTCATATTTTTACTTTTTGTTTGTAATTTTCTTCTTTATTTACTTACTTCCCATTTTACTCTTTTTCCCGCTGCCTCCTCCCACCACTTCTCGTCCCATTGACCATTCCTTCCAATATCTAAAATATTCAATGAACAAACAACCAAGCAAACAAGATTATCAGAATTGCAATTATAAATCAATGTTCCGGTACTAAAGATTATTAACTCCAATATTTTCATATAAAAACGCAACATTCTTATTATTTAAGAAAACTTCGGCAATGGGTCTTCTCATCATCTGAGTATTTACTAACTTTCTGGAGATTTTTGCACTTGCATTCCTTCTGGTAAGTCACTTTTTAGCCAATAAACTTTAACCTCGGAGTTGAATGCCTTCAATTAAATCCTTTATAGAATGTCAACGTATAAACAGATAGATGTGTCAGCAAATAACCACACATGCTTTTTGACGAATTATTTTCATTACAAATTATTGGTCTCGATTAGACACAAAATACACATATAAAATGTACGTAAACATATTATGTATATATATATATATATATATATTAGTAAAGATCTTATCAAGACCAAGAGCTACTCGAGGATAAGGGTTAGTGAGCTTCTCAGCTGGATTGTGAGATAACACCGTGATGATTGCTAACAATGGTTGAAATTTGGCAGAATTTGCTTATTTAAGACGACGGTTCAACAAGATTTCCGGTACCTTGGACTTGAAAACGAATATGTTGCAGTCAGCTGGGGAGCATACCTGCTGTATTGTGCTCCACAAACCAGAAGTTCTAGCAAATAAAGACAGGGTATGGAAGATTCGTTTAATTTTAAGTAATTATTGAGAGTGGTTGTAGTAAGACGATTTTTATTGAGATGTTTTAGCACCTTTCCATGAAATATACAATAGAGCAGCGAAAGACTAGCAACATCCCTTCCGTAAAAAAAGTAGCTGTAAGGAAGAGAAGAGGTCATGCCGCACTTGATTTCGAAGTCGGTGTTGCACTCTATCAAGGCAGGAAAGGATACTGTGAACGGCCCTTCCCTAGATGTGGCAACAGTACTCCATCTTAGGACGTATTTGACTCATATACAGGTAGGCGATTGCGTCAGGCGAAAATACCTATTATGCGGTAGAATGATTCAACTATTTTTCCAGCGACCTTAGCAACGGATTTTATGTAACTCTTTCATTTCAAGTCCGAAGTGAAGATCAGTCCCATAAGTTTATGTAAACCATTTTAAATGTTTATATAACCCCGACTCTTTAATAGCAATCGATGTCTATTTGTGTGTATGCAAATTAATATATGTTCTTCAATCCCGTCACGAAAGGTTAACGAATAAAATAATTTTTTTTTTTTTAGCTCCCAATTGTAACAATTTCAAGTGATGAGGGGAAGCGAGAAAGCAAATTGCCAGTCAGACAAATCCAGAAAAAATCCCTTACTCTAAAAAAAAGTGTCAACGATGCATGTGTTTTTTTTTCGTTAGGTCATCTAAAATTCATACATGAGAAATAAAATTACTAATGTAATTATTAGAATTTTTGTAAATATTTTAGTATCAATTCTACATAAATAGCGAGTGAGAACATTCTCGGAACGTATTTTTCCGTAATTTGTTAGGAAAAGCGTATTTTATTTTTATTTTTTGAATAATCTCAAATGATGATACACAAAGCATTTTTGTGTTTAAACACGGGGGCATTTTTTATAGTAAAGTATTTTTGCATGAATAATATATATATATATATATATATATATATATATATATATATATATATATATTAGCTTTAATAAATGTGAGTGTTTGTATGTTTACATTTCTCCTGAAGAATATTTATCCACGTAAATATGTGTAAATATTTGAATGTATACGTGTGTGTGTGTGTGCTGATGCGCACGAACATTATTCCGGCAAAGTGCGCAACTTCTACCAGAGCCTCATTTCTGCTCACATGCATGCGTAGAAAGGTGAACTGTTGATATTGTTATGTGTCTTTGCCTCTTTTCTTGTTTATCATGGCTTTTAGATTTCACGACGAATGGCGACGTACTTTGGATATGGCCATTTTTACTGGAGGAGGTTGTGGGAATGGTCGATACTTTTCAGATCGAACAAGCGAAAAATCAGTGCAGAATCAAATTAGATGTTCCCGTTGTCTTCGAGTTGGCGAGCTGTGCGCTCTTTTTTAATACTTGTTTGCCTTTCAATACACATTCTAGATTTATTATTATTATTATTATTATTATTATTGCTATCATTATTGTTAGTATTATTCTTAGTATTGTTATTATTATTATTATTATTATTATTATTATTATTATTATTTATATTGTGATTGTTATTAACATTTTATGCGATGTAACAATGGCAAAAATAACAAATAGAAATGAAACGTCAACAAGACAAGTGATCTAATAAAACATTAAAGATGCGCACAATAGTATTTCTGATGATAATACATATAAATATATATATATATATGTATATATATATGTATATATATGTATATATATATATGTATATATATATGTATATATATATATATATATATATATGTATATATATATATGTATATATATGTATAAATATATATATATATATGATTGTCTACAACATTTTCAAGAATCACAGCAAAAAACGAATATATATATATATATATATATATATATATATATATATATATTATGCATATATAAACAACCACGAAATATATATAACATATTATTTTGCCATGTGTATACACATATACTATTATAAGATGATATATATTTGTAAAGATATTTTTCAGCGGGTACTTAAACAATTCTCAATACGTGAATAAAGCTTAGTATTTGTATTAAGATATATTAATGGCCTGTAAGCTATACACAGACGTCCATGTTTCATTCCTGCAGGAACTCATCAGGATTGATATATTTAGCCTGATGCTTAACCTACAATCATAAGTATGTGAGGATACAATCCCTTCGGTCGCACGATTAGAACTTTTGACTCAGTAGTCGCAACGCTAATCGTTGCGACCAACACACACTGCCGTGGAAATGGGAGAGTAAATTTACGTCTAAATGCAAATATCAGCAGGTATGTTAGCAAGCTGTCAAACAGAACTAAATAGGCGGGGCCTAGAATATTGTATTACGTTCTAAATGACTGCTTGTCGTTAACCCACTGAAATATTATTTTCAAATTTACACATATACACATGTGTTTCATACCAATCATCAGTATGAGAGGAGATAATCCTTGCCAGTCGCACGATTTGGACCGTGCAACTGGCAGAGATAATATATTATAAAAATAAATAATTGGTATTTATTTATAAATATTATATATATATATATATATATATATATATATATATATATATATATATATATATATATATATATTCCATTGATCAATCCACTGCCGGAAACACCTCTGGAAGTATTCTTTCTGGAATTGGGTTCATCTCCGTCGTCGCATTCCGCATTATCTAATCTCTAGTCTCAAAACGGAAACCTTTCAGTGGCGTCTTCAATTTTCGAAACGGCCATCACTCGAAAGCAGTCATATCTGGAGAGTAGGGAGGGTGACGAACGACTGGAATTCCATATTCGGCCAAGAACTGTTGGATTAATTGGAATGAATGTGCGAAGACGTTGTCGTCATGCAGTTGCCAGTTTTTTCGCCGTCACATATCCGTTTTTTTTGCGCCGAACTGCGTTTATGTCTTTCCGGTACGTATACGTGATGCACTACTCCACAGATATCAAAGAAGACAGTCAGCATCAGCTTGATTTCACTTCGCACCTATCGCGCTTTTTAAGCCTTAGAGACACAAGACTGACTTTTTGCTTCTGAGGCATACCCGTACACCTATGACTCATCTCCAGTAATCACGGTATGTAGACACCCAGGATCAGTGTTGGTGGTATCCAGAAGGTCACGTGATACATCAAAACGGAGGTCCTTTTGTTCCTGCGACAACTTAGGCATAAATTTCGCAGCTTCTCTGTACATGTTCAAATAATCAAGCAGATTTGCATTACGGAATCCTTACTCACTCGCACGGTTGAACGACGATCTTCCATCACCAAATTTCGAACCCTTTCAACAACAGCTGCACTCCAAGCAGTTTGGGGTCTGCCAGAACGCTGGTTACTCCCCGCTGATGTGCAGCCATTTTTGAATCAATTGAACCATTCCTTAATTTGTGTTACATTCATCGCATCTTCTCCAAACACCTGCTAAATTTTACGAATTGTTTGGCCTTGAGAATCATCAAGATTTTGACAAACATTGATGTAGTACCTTTGCTCAACACGTTCAGTTATCTTGAGAGAATCGGTAATCTGACGAACACGTTGTGTAGCACCTCACTCAGCGACCGACAGGCAGTGACTAACGCGCAAGAAGGCGGTTATAAAATGCATACATACGCATGAAGGTGTCTTCCTTTACTGTGTAGAGTGATGACGCCCTATCGTCTATTTCCTACGTAAAAAAAAATAATGGTCGGATACTTTTTAGACATGTCTCGTATATATATATATATATATATATATATATATATATATATATATATATATATATATATACTCAGTCAAGAATTACTTTCCTATTGGGTTCGAATCGTGCGACTGGCAGGTATTATCCGATCTCATACTGATGATTGACATGACAAAATAATGTACAACTATGAGATGTGTTGACGTTATGATGACATCGGTGGAGATGTTTAGTTAATAATTACAAATAAAAATACGAAAATAAGAATAGCAATTATGAACCATATATAATAGTATAAATAAGTTATTGTAACCACTATATTAAAAGTACATACGGTGAATTTGATAGATAGATTGAATGAATAATTTTTGAATAAATGTAGGGGAATAATGTAATTGAATAGATCAGCACTAATATCAATGTTATAATATGAAATCTGACGAAATAAAAAAAAATCTAGCAGTATATTAAATTGATAAAAACATATACATTATAACATCCAAATATAATTTCACAATTAGATAAATGATAAAGAACTAAAATCTGCATTTCACAGTTTGCTAAATTAGAATTTAATACTATTACGACCTTTACAGAGGGGTTTATGAACATAGGAAATTAAACCCGATTTTAAAAATAAATAAATAAACAATCGTAGTAAATGGAAAATGATATGCAAAACTTCCTATTTTCTTTATAAGATAAAAAGATTGTGAATTTAGTATATATAAAATAAAATTAGTATTAAATAAAACAAAAATTGCATGAATATAATAGTTTAATACAAATAAAAAAAAAGCATCGAGCATATCCAATTCAATTACCGACTATGAAAACAAAGATATGTAATGAAATCAGTTAGTGCTTAATATGATACCTAACTTTATTAATTATAGAAAAAGTGTTTATAATTAAATATAAAAATATTTTCTAAAACTAATTTAAATACTACTGATCATCTTCAAAATGTTGTAGATTTACTTAGTTATTAATAGCTAGAAAATAGATGAGTGATCCGCAAAAAATGAAAGTCACCTAACTTTAATATATAATGTAACAAAGACAAGAAAATAGGAATAAGATGACTAAAAACCTGACGGAAAAAAGAAATAACTGGGTGAACAAAACAAAAGACGGCCGGTGGAAATATATATTTTAATACAGGAATATGTAGATTAATAATTATAGTGGAGGATGAATGATTCAAATACAAATAGATAAAAGATTAGAATACATATATGCAACCACATTAATATAACGAGATCATAGTCCCATTTGTATAATGCTGATAATTAGTACTGATTATAATTTCGGCTTTGATCGTCTAGTTTTCCATCTTTTTTTGCGTTTTTGCTTTGTTTGATGAAAATAGCACTAAAGATTACCTCACTAAGAAATAAATGCACACATTAATTTTACAAATATATTTGTGTTTGCCGAAACAATTGTATGCTGAATAAAAAACAAGTTTTATGAAATGACGTAGATCTGTCATTTATAACATTAAAATCGTATAAAAATAACATGAAAATATTGAATATAGCTATGATAATGACTTAATGTTATAAATTTGTATTTGAATAGGCATAATTCTATATATTTATATATAAATTTAAAAGATACACACACATATACACATGTATGTATATATATATTTATATATATATATATATATATATATATATATATATATATGAGGAGAGAGAGAGAAAGGGTATATATATATATATATATATATATATATATATATATATATATATATATATATATATACACGCTGACCCCTCTCCGCTGATGTGCAGCCATTTTTTAATCGGTTGAGCCATTCCTTAACGTATGTTACACCCATCGCATCTTCTCTAAACACCTGCTTTTTTGAAACCTGAATTTTACGAATTGGTTGGCCTTGAGAATCATCAAGCTTTTGACAAAATTTGATGCAGTACCTTTTCTCAACACGTTACGTCATTTTGAGAGAATATACTGGGAAATATATGCTCAGAGACACTGTGAAATGTTAGAAAGCGGTTGAAGCACAAAGGGTGAGTGGGGATGAAAGAAATGCATAGATAGATGTGAGAGTTTGTGACGTGTTGAGTTTTTTTATAGAATGACATGAATTCAAACAATTAAAACAAAATATTTTTGACGCATATGTTCATCAAAAACCTAAGGTATATTTTGACATGTATTTTATTTAATTAAAGTATTTACGAAAAATCCATGAGAAAAATAATGTTTAGTAACTAAGAAGAAATACAGTAATAATCTGCATCGAAATGAAGCTAAATAGCTGCATATGTTTAAATATTTATATGTACAGCATGCACTCATAATCTAATTAAACTATAATTATGAATTTCAGAACACACCTGCTTAGCGTAAGGGTCGAAAACTGAGGGATATTTAATTCAATTTAGTTCAGGCAAAAGAAGGAACAAGGGGATGAAATATCTTCGTGAAAATTCAGATACCTTTTTTGTAAAATGTTATAAATTAGACATGTTATAAATTAGACATCAAAATAACAGATTTTCGCAAGATTTTAGATTCTTTGGAGTATTTAAAAGGGTTTTCAAATGTCATAATATGCACACAACCTTCTGTTTGAAAATTGAAGTATATCAGATTTTCATTGGATATTATCTATAGTTATTAGACACCAAGTAAGTAAGATCTTCTGAATTTCAACCTTTTTTGGTATACCTGAAGATTATGCTTTACATTTTGCAATCTTCTAGAATCCACATCATGTAATGCGTTTTGATGAAAATTTAAACAAAATTCTAAGCATAATGTTTAGTAGAATTATATCTTGGTTTTATTTTTTGTAAGGGGGCATACACGTGGTGCATTAGTGGGAATTCATTTTAGCAGCTTGAGACACGTATACTCGTAGTTATATATATATATATATATATATATATATATATATATATATATATATATATATATATGTATATATATATATATAATTAATTATTTTTAATAATCAATAGTTATAATATTCGGGAGGGCTTGTGGACGAGTGGTTATAGCACTTGTCTTTGGGTTCGATCGCACTCACGGCATGCGAATTCTCGGGTCTGAAAACTCCCTCTGTCTACCCATCAGTAAATGGGTACCTGACTAAAACGCAGGGAAGGTTCAAGGTAGCGGAAGGAGAGGAACTGTGCTCTAGACACGGTGATTCTTAACAAATCACCGCCGCTACGGGCAGTGTGCGATGTCGGCAACGACACTCGTGCGCGTCCGGACTATGCGACCTTAAGCTTTACCTTTATAATATTCGCACAAATATATATACATAATTATTTTTAATAATCAATAGTTATAATATTCACACACCCACACACACATATATATATATATATATATATATATATATATATATATATATATATATATATATATATTTGATCTTTCTAGAATAATCAGTATTGAGATAACTCTTCCGCTGGTTGCACGATTACAACCTTGGACTTTAATCCGAACCTCTTTGACACCACGACCATCGTAACAGCCACGCGGAATGAAAGGAAATAAAGTATATTGCTGTGTTTAAGGCGCATATATAGTCAGTATCCGATAATGTTCGACAAATCTAAGAAAGAGAACTTGCAATTTTTTTCTTGAATTTGCAGGCTTTTCATTATTTCTCTGCAAATACCTACCCGTAAAAAGAGCTTTAAATTGGGATATTTACTAATACATATTATAATAGCCACATACATATATGTTTCATTTTTTCATGAATCATAAGTGTGAAATCACTGTTCCGCCGGCCGAACGACACGTATTGTTGACCGTGTGTTTACTTGCTCTCAGTTTCTAAACCCTATATTACCACTTAAAGCTTACTTTTTATTTTTTTAAATAAACTAAAGAGCATTGCTGTTTACTTGGTGTACGGCTCAAACAAACTTAATACAAAATTAGTACGACATTCGGATTTCCTTGTAATTTTTTTATTCAGGAACAAGTTTTGTTTAGTCTTAATGAAGGTATTTGTGTTGCATAGCGAAGCAGATGCCGCAGAGTGGGCGCCCTACATGGTGGATAGAGTATTAAAGTGAAAGTTGAGAAATAACGTGATTTACGCAGGAGAGCGGTTCTGTCTCTTAGCTTGCCGACGGCCGACCCGAACAGAAGCAAAACGTCACGACCCGGACAGCCCAACAGGGGGGACAATGACGTACAGGTAGCTGAAAGGGCCTGATTTGTGTATGTTATTGGTGCTTCTCCCATCAATACACTCTCCATCTCTCGTACACAGGCATTTCATTGTTCTTTTTAAAATAAAACCTTTACAACCAAATCAGCTCCCACGAGGTTTTCAATCAACAGTCGAAACCTGGGTTACAACAAAAATAGGCGCGTGTATAATGTTATACACACGACGTTAATCAGTATGTAACATTTGTGTTTATTGGATCTCAGATACGCGGTAATCGGAATCTTTAATTGGACATGACGCCAGACGGAAGTAAAATTAGAATAATTTGAATTGTTTAGCTATTATGATACTTTTATAACAGCCATAGAAACACATTTGTTTATATATAGATATATGTGCAATGTGTATGTGTTTCATATTTCCTACTGTCATCTTGTACTTCCAAATAATAATTCATATATATTTACTTCATTAGATCCTTGCTAAGCTTAACGCATTCTTCAAGGCGAATGCTAAACATAATATGTTCAATAAATCATGGGGTCAGCATGTTCTTATCTTCGGTTGTGAAGCTGTTCTCTTAAATAATTTCACAGCTTTTTTATTTTTTGTTTAACTTGGTAAATATATTCATTTTTACTAAATACAAGATGAACGTTGTAATAAATATTGCACAAGTTTTCCTCGTAAATTATTCAATGTTAGATGGGGTGTCTATAACCAAATGTCTGTCACATTTTTTAAATATACTACGTCATAATCTCAAAGATTTTTTGAATTTATGAAACATTGGAACTTAAATTAATACATATTATATATATATATATATATATATATATATATATATATATATATATATATATATATATATATATATATATATATATATATCCTGGGATATATTTTTATTCAACATAGTCCATGTTATTGATATTTTAAAATAAAGAAATTTAAAGTAAAATTAAAAATACTGAAATACGATAACATGACAGGCCATTTTCAACCACAATAAAACCTTTCATGACCGATAGTACTCTTCCCGAGAATTTAACAACCTCATTGGTCTGACATTCCCAGGAAATATTAAATGAAATAGGTACATGGAAGGCGTTGCCAATTTGCTGCAAAGAAGGTTAGCACTGGAATGTAAAAATTCTCTTTACATCTGCCAATATTCTATATCTCTATTTGCCACCATTCACCCATGGACGGAGTATTGTTCTCATATCTGTGCGTGTGCAGCAACCACAAGCCTCTTCCTGTGTAACAGGGTAAAACAGAGTCTCTAAATGTATAGCTGTCACACTGTCTACTATGCTCCAACCTCTACCTTATCGACGTGGTGTTGCATTTTTTGTGCTTGTTTTACAATTACTTCTACGATATGTGCTCCGATGAACTTACCTCACTTGTACTCCGTCAACGGAAATACTTTCGAACACCACGACTGGGAGCAAACTCCCACCCCTTCACTTTATAACTGCCTATATACCGGAATATTTTCTACTCTTATAGCTTCAATCCTGATAGCTTACTTTTCTTTGATTCTTTGATTCCTCGTGTGCCTTTGGAATTCAATTCCCGCTCCCCGTTTCTCCGACCGTGCCAATAGGTAGGCATTGTTTAATCAATGTAGAGGTAGTGGAAGCGAAAAATAATACGAAGATCGCTGAAAGAAAACAAACAAAATAGTCTTTTAACACAACTCAATCTAAAAACAAAAGAAATATTTTAACATGTATTTTATGATATTAAAGTATATAAGGGCATACTACCTTAAGGAAACAAACGTTGAGTATCTCATATTTGATATAGTAATAGTTTCTACCTATATGAAGCTAAACATGGGTATATGTTTATATAATTATATGTACAGGATACACTTCTAAACTAATTAAATGATCATTATGAATTTTTGAACACATATGCTATGATTAAAGTCTTGAAATGCGGGCTATATTTAGACTAATTTAGCCCATGCAAAGGAGGTGAAAGGAGGTAATGTAACCAAACATTTAACTGCCCAAATCTTCACCTAAGTTTTTTCATGATAAATCTGGCCCCTATCAATGTATTCCCTTATGTTTCAATGGTAACAATATGTCTTGTTTGCGGTGGATAAAACAAACATAGGGTAATGTAAGATGTTTTCACTAGCGTACACATATACATTGAAATTACCTAGTAAACATTGAGATGAAATAAATTCAAAGTTTTGACCATAAAAACATCTCAAACCGAACTCAAATCTGTCGGTCTATGCTCTACTTGTTAAAGTAAATTGAACAGAGAAATGCGGTAAACAGGAGAAGTAAACATACACACGAGGCATCATGTTAAGTAAGCAACATCATCTTTGAGCGTCCCTATGAAGTGGTTCATCACACACGCGAACCAACTTAAATTCACTTTGTCTATCCTCAAATCTTCATTTAGTTTATTCTGATATACCAGCCTTTTTCTGCCAGACAGTCATTCAGCAAAAAGATAAACATATGATTACAAATTATCTGATCGCTGTAGGTCGTTTTTCAAAACGTTGATACCGTGAATTCTAATTCCGGCAACTATATCAGCGATACAAGATAAGCAATATACAAATTATTTATATATATATATATATATATATATATATATATATATATATATATATATATACAGGGTGGGCCAAAATAAGGGTCCTATCTTTAAATTTGAATAACTTGAATTTGAATAACTTCCACAAAATAAAAGTTAAACTCACCAAACTTTATGTGTGTGTAGACTGACCCTTCCGAGATTTTTTGAAATAAACAAAACAAATTTTAGCCGAAAAACACTTCTTAAAACTTACAAAAACTAAAGTATTGTTTTTTACACTGTTTTGAGTTTTTTAAGCAAAAATAATGTTTTCTAAATGAGGGTACGTTCCTTAGGGCTAATACGGCTCATGCTTGCTTCGGAAGGGGTCCTTTACTTATTCTAAAAAAAAAAAATTTTTTAAAAATCAATAAATAAAAAAGTTATGCATTTTTAAAAATAGGACCCTTATTTTTGCCCACCCTGTATATATACGTCCGTAGATAAAAAAACAACAACAAATATTTTTCATATTTGTCGCTCCTTAATAATTAGTAGAGCACTTTAGTAGTAGTGCAAATACAGCGTTACGTCATTTGCTTTATAATGCATCACTCCTTAATATAAGTAGAATGCCTGTGCTGTCATCGCCGCTTATAAATGTATTTAAACTACCACAGTTTATCATCTGTTCAAATATTGGCCGCGAGGTTTAAGACGTTGGATTGAAGTTGAAAAATACTTATAATCCAGGGTTTGGAACCGAGTGACCGGTAGTGAATAGTCATACTTCTACGCTGAAGAGTCTTGATTGAAAAAAGACGAAACGTATACGTCCGTAGGTAATAAACAACAACAAATATTTTTCATATATATATATATATACATATATATATATATATATATATATATATATATATATATATATATACATATATATATATATATATATACATCTTGCACTCATCGAAATAAACCGGAATAACTTATCTCTCGTTTATTGTATAACTGTTTCCATATTCCGAATTCATCTGACACTGACTTGAATACATTGTATAATTTTAATATTTGTGTAAATACCAACAGGTGTTTAATTGTCATTCGCTAAAAGTGTCTTCCTCATTCATTGAGATACGTATTTTTTTCCAGCTTTGTTTTTGTTAATTTTATATCTTGAATTATTTATACAGTTTCACTAATATATACGTTAATAGATTGAATCACAACACAGCTACTGGTATATAGAAATGAGGGGAGTGCTGCCCGGGAAGTATTATCATGGCAACATAATGTATACTACATTACCACTAAAAAAAGAACGTTGTCATGCCTGAGAGGATACTATCATGACATCAAAACAGATACTACACTACCCGCTTGCATTGATCATTGTTAACATAGTATCTTTTCGGCTTCAAAAAGACAGATAGAAACTCTCCGTGAGAAATACATTTACCTGCCTATGCACGAGTGCAATTTTTAATAAAAGTCTATCTTTAGTATGGGTTTGGTTTGGGTTTTCTGTGTTACGGGATATCAACCCTTTTCAGGTTATTTAATGCCAAATCCGGTCAGTTTGGTTAAAGATCGTAACCTTTAAGTCCTTTATATCTTAAAGTATTTATTCATGGTATTTGGCTTGGTTTGTTTGTTTCGTTTTACGGCATATCAACACTCTCACAGTTATTTTAATGCCAAATCCGGTTATTTTAGTTAAAGGTTTTCATGCTTCAATTTTCTTTATATTTTTAAATATTTATTCATGGTGTTTGGTTTTTGTGTTTTGTAGAAGAAAATATGTAGGTTTTGACTTTCCAGAACATGATCGAGTTTTGCAATAGGAAAGGATAAAAACAATAGCAAGTATTTTTAGACAGCCTGATCTGGTAGCACACTAGTCTTTTGTATGGGGTACTCAGAGTTAAGTTCAAATATGATCATACTTTTCCCTAATACGTGAGGAGATGTACTGCGTGAAAGAAAGAGCTGTATGTGGCAGAATCTATTATGTAGCAATAAGTAGCAATACCAAAATGCGTGCGTTTTGGCAGTTACCTGCATGAATTCGAGTTAAGATATGCTATAGGTCGTTGTATTTGAGTTAGCAGCATGAAGCTGTCGATATTCAAGATCACTCGGCATTCTTCCACGGTAGAAAGCACGTCAGATTCCAGGCAATGAATATATTGAACTAAGTTGATATATATATTACTTTGCAGATAACCTGGAAACAACATAGGGAGTTTTGGGCGTATTATGAACATGCAATATTCATAACGTACACTTTATATAATTTATATATAAGGAAAAGGCGCTTAATAAAGTAAATGGTATGTCTACTGTATGTGTAGATAGTAACTATAAACTGTTATTAAAGAACTAGACGAATCGTGGCCCTTCTTCGTCTTTTTACTTCTACTCTTTTCTTAGTAAACTTCTCTCATTTGTCTTTTCTTCTTTATTTATGTCATTCATTAATATACATTACACTGTTATTCTTTTTCTCCTATAAGATCATCAAAGTTAAGCGACGTTGAACATAACCAGTACCAAATATGTTAGCATTTGTAAGGACTAGTTCTAACAAAAACTTCTTTAAAACTCAAACATAAAATGACCCGAAGAGGGTTGGCATTCAATAAAATCCAACAACAACTCACTAAAGTACTCTCTTTCTCTAACGCTATTGCTTCTAATACTATTCAAAAAATGGAATTGCATAGTCTCTCCAGGGGGGGAGGGGATTCGATAGATGATTGAGAACATAACTCCCTTCGATAGGTTGGGCGGTTGTTATGCTGTATAAACATATGTATGGATTAGCACGTTATACTGAAATACGTGCTAAATGAATCTTTACGGGTGTAGTTTTAAGTAGGGAAGTATCGCCGTCTTCCCACATACAGCGTCTGGTTTTCTGAAATGGTCACCCATTTAGTACTGACCAGGCTCAACTTTGCTTAACTTCGATAATCTTATGTATCTAATACTATTACTATCCTAATAGTACATACTCGCACAACTCCGCCTCTCACTCCCCCTAACCTCAACCCCCTAACACATTAACGCAAACAAGAAAGATAATCAAATGTTTAGTAGTACAGAGATCTCTTAGTATTAGAGATACGTGATTTTATTGTGTTATATTCATATGTAAAAGCAACGCCTTTGATTCTTAATTTATTCAATTAATTAACCTCCTTAAGGATCTTTTATCTTAATGAATTTCCTGTGATTTAATTCACTATTCCTTGTCAGGAAATCAGCTGTTCGTTTCTCAACTCACTTAAGATTAGCCTTTTCTAGAACATGAACATTCAATATTTCACACTAGTGTACATGTACGCCCTTCAACAAAAATGACGAAAAAATGTATGCTGTGTCAGGGCGCGCAGTAATATTTATATAAAATCATCGAATTACGTCAGTAATTTATTTTTTTTATTATATATGATGACCTAAAGACAAAACACACCAACCATTGATTTTTATTTTTATTTTCTTCCTTTAATTATTAGGAGATAGGGTACAGCAAGAAAAGAATAACATGACGTTGACTTATTTTTAATATCAAAGACATTAGCGGACGTGAAATGGTTAAAACGAAATTGAGAGACCGGATTTGGCATTAAATAACCTGAAAAGGGTTGATATCCCGTAACACAGAAAACCCAATAAGATGTCGCTCACATCGACATCTTAAATGATTTCACTTTGAAATATTATTTCTTATTTATGCTACTTAGATTTGTTAAAGAAAAAAGATAAAAGAAAGAAAAAAGAACGAAAGAATACGTCTCAAACTGGAAATGTATAGAAATCAGAAAATAAAAAAGATAGTAAACTTCTTATTATGGGAATAGATATGTGATACCTTTTCCCTTATTGGTCGAGCAACATTTTTTTATAATAGGACGGATATATTTACAAATAAATACACATTGCTTTAGGTAGAGTATTGTTACTTTAAAACGGTCTAAACCTTCAACTATTCATCAACCGGTGCAGAAATTACAATGTGTATTTAATTAATCGTCAACGATGAATTATTTATTTCATTACATTAGTTTAAACTCCTGCTGATATTTTCAAATATTTTTGTTAATGTTTTTTAGAAAAACTGTCTAGTATGGAAGTATAGGTGTCAGAACTAAGCAAAGTTTCTATTTGACTACTGCTACAAAGTGACAATGCGCTGGCACAAACAAAACGCCTACACAACAATGATCCAATCAGAATGTTAGGTGCAAAATAATTCTAGATGCGAACATCTATAAAAAAAGCACACCCGAACGATCTAGCCAGATTCGTCAACATACTCTAATAACGTAGCTAGTCTTAGTTTCAGGGCAAATTGCATTTTCCCGCTATCAGGTTAGCCAACTTAAAACTGAAATAAACACCGTTGACAATTGATGTAAAGTTATAATTCAATAAATTTCTGCAAATTTCTGGTTTGCTGGTTATGATTTGGCACACACGTAGAACTGCACTATTGACTTAATTCTTATTCTAAAAAGAAAATTATTAATATAATAAAAATAACTTTATATTCAATAACATTTTTAAAAATTTTTAAATCTAAATAACAATGTGGGTTTATTTTTATATGAATAATTTATTCATTTTATAGACTTGAGACTTTCGACGTGAAAACGCCCTTCTCAAAAGCATAGTCATTTTTTTCTCTTTTAATTTTTCTTGCGAAGATAAGCGTATATTTTTTATGGAATTAACGGTTTAAACAAGATTTGCTTTATTTTTTGTATATACCTTATTCATCGTTGAACGTCTATTAACCTCTTCCTAGTTTACGCTAAATGGTGTCTATCACTCGAAATCGTCAATGTAGATGCTCCACCACAGTTTGTATTTTCTATTTTCGTTTTCAATAAAAAAAGGAGCAACTATTAAAGACAACCACAAGCTATTTCTGTTTGTTTGGTTTAGAGAAACATATTTTACCAGCTTATTCAGGTGATATCTAACCCCTTTCATCCGTGTTTTTTTATGGTTCGATGATCTCTACTACATCCTCATTGATAGTACACTATCTTTTGAGATAAAAATACGCGCTTGTTTGAATATACTTGCTGAATTATATTTCACGCTCACAAATATGTAAGTTAATAGAATAAATTCTTCAAATATATACTGGAATTCATGTTTATTCACTATAATTAATTTGAAGTAAGTGCGTTTTGGGAGTTACCTCAATTTAAAAAAATCACAAGCTATTTTGGATTGTTCGATGTTTGGAAACATATTTTGCCTATCACCTCGGCGAATAATTTAGCACGAAAGTAATTTTGTAGCATAGTTAACAGCCGAAAAATCGAAAGTAAAAAATTGCAAATAGTAATTTTCACCAAACGCGTTAACATTTAATTTTCTACTAACCCGTATCATTTTTTTAGTGTGGAAACTAATTTTAGTATTCATTATCTCTGAATTTGTAATTGTTACATTGAATTATGGAATTTTTTTTAAAATGGCATCGACAACGGACAACAATAGAGCGGGAGGAAGCTATTTTCTTGTGGTGCTTCGATAGGTCAATTTAAAGATAACAAACAAAGAGATACTAATTTTTACAATCAGTTTCTACAATTTTAAAGTATACAGCCTGGTAGAGAATTACATTTTAATGCGTTTGGGGAATGTTATTAGGATAAAGTTTATTTTCTATTTCTTGGCTGTTAACTATACTACAAGGTGACCGTCTCTTCTCTCAGTAATGGCATTTATGGTTCAGTTATCTTCAGCAACAACAGCAACTATACATGGAGAAAGAAAGAGATGTCGACAAAGAAAGAGGTGGAAGGATAACATCTGAGAATGGATGAAGCTGGCGCTGGGTAGTAAGCCCACGAACGCAGAAAATCAGGAGGGCTGGGGAAAGCTGATTGCCAGGTCATCTTTGGCGCCCCAACGGTCACTTAGACCACGAGACAGATGAGATGAGATATCTTTACTTTATTTTCATCGATATTACAGTATCTCTTCTGATAAAAACCTACGCTTGTTTCGATACACTTGATATAGTTCAACAGAACCAATTGCTAGTACGTGATACTAGATACACACATCTATTAACCAGTGATGCTATTCGGAAATTGTCTCTACTATAAAATACTTGATTTTTGGTAATACTTACGTTTCTGTAGACTGAGTTTTGTTTTTCATTTGACACATCGTATAATTGAATTAAATTGAACTATGCTATTAGTCCACATATTGTGATCATGTCGGCATATTCAACATTAAGTATAAAGTCTTAGAAATAGTCGATATGACAAAAGTTCTGCTCCTTTTCATATTAATTCCGTTCGACTGAGCATTCCTTTTGAATTAGTTCCAAGATTTCAATTTCTATATTTCGTCTATTTTTTCTGATTTTTCACAACTTCCATAAGAGAACGCCGATTTTGAACTAAAACGAATCGACGAACGAAACGTCTTTTTTTCCGACACGCGCTTTTCACGTCAACTCGATTTGTTCGATTTACCGTTCAAAAATATTGATTATAATTTTTCTTTGTAGTTTCTTATTCTTTGCAATTTCGTAGAATTGGTTACTCGTTTTCTTTTTCATATTATTTCTTCATATCTATTTTCAAATTTGCGTGACTCGCTTTTGTGTCTCTTTTTTCGCACCTGATTTCTTTTCAATTCTTTCGTCTTATTTTTGTTTGCCGTACCTTTCCCGCTTTTACCGCTGCTTCGTTTGATTTTCGTTTCATCTGATAATTAATACTTGCTAAATATCCGTCCTTGGACAGGTATTCCGTTTGTACATGAATGAATAAATGCAACTGAATAAAGAAGGTAATACAAAATATTTGCATTATTAAAAAAAGGTTGTTTTTTTAACTAACGGTTGCATTTTAGACAGGGCTTCTCTTAAAAAATGATATATTTTATTTACACAAAATAAAGAAAAATGTCTCTATAAAAATTGAAACGTTGGAAATAATATACATATTAATTAATACATATATGCTTACTTACCTTGGCCTTTTGGCTAAGATCAAAGTGTAGTATCTGTTCCGATGGATACTGCACCCCATAGACTGGCATTGTGTTGGCCTTCGTGGCTTGATTTACGCCGGTCTATGGGGCTGTCCTGTGCAGTTATAGGAGGTCCACCCTCCCAGGCTTCGCCTCTCCTCTTTGGGGGAGGAGTAAGTTTATAGCTTACTGCATGAGGCGTCCCTACCGGGGAATGCCGACGGGGCTGCCCAGGCAATTTTTAAACCCCACTTTCCCGATCCTTGGGTCACATCTTACTTGTGGGAGTAAGATAAAAACTGGCCTTGTTCCTAACTCCTGGAGAGGAGTAATTCAATACTTCAAAATAATTTTTATAAACGTTGCTCCAGCCAAGGCATGAAACCACTTGATGTACGGAGCTGAAAAAGAACGAAAAATGATAATCGCAAGGATGACAAATGGCTAGTGACTTTAGTCTTAAGAAGACCCAGGGTTTAAATAAAATAACACCGTCAGGACGAAGAGAGTTAAACAAGCCTGCAGTTTAGGGGAAAAGCTAATTTACACAATTTAGATATAGGTAAAATATAATTAAAATATTATTGAAACATAAATTAATGAAATAATTTAATTTCATGACAAAATTTACATGAAAAACATGTAAAACAATTATAAACAATTCTACGATATCCGAGCAGATTACTGGTTCATCCATTGTAATATTTACTAGATTTAACTTGTGATTTGTATTAAAAAAAACGGTGGGAAGAAAGGTATTTGCTGATTGTGAGTTCGACTTTCGGGGGGATATAACCGATACGAGCTAAGGTAGACGGATGGGTTTATGGTCAGGAATGAGGTGAGAGGATTGTGGGAGATAGTTACAAAACCTATATATTTAGGTTCTAGCATCTTCCTTGGTGACCAAAGTAAAGTGTTCTGTTACTACGTAGAGACCAGGCGTTAGAACTTTCTCCAGATGAGAAATCCGTTCTCTGCCCAATTACTTATTTCCACGTTAGGGTAGGTCGTGAAAAAAGAGTATTTCTTTTGCAACAACCCCGACTGCTACCGACCCCTTCAGGATATCGCTCAATAAAATATTTTTACAACACATTGTAAAATTTACTAGATGTCACTTTTTAAGCTGTTTTTAGCTACTTTTTTTATTTACATGTTTGCGTCACACACACATTTATATGCATATATATTTAGATGTTGGTAAAAAACAAATTAAATAAATAAATAGTTATTATTCACATACATATATATTTTCATGCTCCCTAACAATCATCAATGTATATATATATATATATATATATATATATATAGGTCATCGAGCTGTATCTTTTAAGGAGACTGCAAAGTAAAAGGGCACTGATAGTATCTGCTAATACATATATTGTAATTAATAATTATATATATATATATCATCAATATATATATATATATATATATATATATATATATATAACTCTATCGCTATCGAACAATTAAAAACCGTGACTAAAGTAACACCTATCCAGCATTCTTGACAATTTGACAACCGTAACGGCTATATAAACTGTGAAAGAACTATTTTTATATTTATTCACGGCTAATAAGTCTCAGAGTCTTCGATCTGCGATAAAAGGAGAATATTTACACAATAATGCTTAAATAGTAACGTTTGATATTTCTCTTAAAGTGTCTGACTTTAATGAAAGTTTTTTAAATAATTATTTTTTGTCTTATGCAGTCCCTTGCTTCTATTTCTGGTTGTTAATATCATTTAACCAATGATTTATTTAGTCTGCAGGGCTGAGGATATCAAGGAATACCACAGTGAAAATGAGAAAAATGAACGTCCGAATGTAAGCTTGTGAGTTGAGTTGTTTGTATTATTTCGACTTTCTCTAAATGCACTGGCTCTCTCTCTCTCTCTCTATCTCATATATATATATATATATATATATATATATATATATATATATATATAAATATATATATAATATATATATATATATATAAAGTTAGGTATCCTTATATATTTGCATGTACAGGATTTACTCTTAAACTAATTAACAAAGCTAGATAAATTCATGAAAACAGTTGCTTGGCGTAAGGAGTCTTAATCATGTCTATACTTAGTTTAATTCAAATTTATGCGAATTGTGTAAAAAAGGAGTGAAAACCCCTAACAAATTCCAGATAACTCCGATTTTTATGAATATCATTTAATAATCATCTTCTAAATATAAGTTTCTAGGAGTATTTTTTTTGGAGGGGGGGGTATTATGAGGCATATGGGCACAACATCACATTTTTAAATGCAGATATTTTAGATTAGCATCCCATTTCTTCTATTATCATCAGACGATAATTAGGCAAACTTATCTGAATTTCAATTCATCTTTAAAACTCTTTAAGCGTAAGTCTTCAATTTTAAACATTTTCTCTGAAGCTTACGCCTTAAATTTAAGACATTTTCTAGAATGAAATTCATGTAATGGATTTTGGTAAAAATTAGAATTAGTAATCTAGAATAAAGTTTTATAGCACTATGTTTTTATTTTAATTTTCGTAAAAGGGTATACAATTGGTGTACAACTCTTTTGTTCGGGTAATTAATTTTACCCCACTCTCTTTCTAGCCAACTATCGTTTCAGTAATATCCATATTTGTGGTGATATTCGTTATTGTCTAAAATGGACTATTCCAATCTGCTGTTTGATAGATATTTTCGTACTCATACGAACTTCGAAAAATGGATTGTAAAGGACAGAGACTATCCCTTCAAATTAAGCGATATAAGATCGTTTGTGCCGTATATAACACCTATGCTATTTGTGATTATTATCAGTGGGTCACTTTTAACTAAATCGTGAAACGATTGGAAGCGACGACTGTTGAAAAAACATGCGTTCCTAAAAGAGTTTTACTTGCGAATCTTACATAACTCGATCCTTAAGAGCGCTTTTTTACAGATGAAACCTCTGTGATTGCACAAAAGTCGCAGCGATAGGTTCATTTCCTAATTCATAAAGTGACCAAACCTCAACACATTTCACGGGACTGCTTCCTTCCAGAATATAACATGGTGTTTTTAGTCAAATCTTAACAAATATTAATCGAGTCGTTCTCTTAAGCAATCGAATATTAACCATTCGATTATCCTTTTCAATCTTCTAATAGTATTGTTCATTATCCAACTGATAACCTCATTCATTGTTATCGTCGAATGACTTATGACCTTGGTGGGTGTTGTCTCAATAATATCAGATAAAAAAACTATGAGGATAGAATAAGCATAATTTGATTCTTATAGAATCGAAAAACACAACATCATCACCACATTAAGTAATTTATTATATTGATTTTTTTTAGCTTTGAAATCGTTGCAAATGTTTCGAGATTATACTTTTGCAGCTGATTCTATGTAAACAACCCGAATAACAAATAAAATAAGACAAAACAAACTGATTAGTATCTAGAGGAGTATTAGAAAGGTATCAACATGTAATAAATAGAATGATGCCAATGTAATACTGCCATGAAAACAACATTATCAGCCCACACAAGTGTCAGGAGATTTGAAACACCCATCATTTAGTAAAGAGGTATTACCTCGAAATATATTATAGAACACGGCTACACACATTAGATCACTTTGTAGATGTGAATAAACAAGTAAAATCTATTATAAATTGTAATACTCTTCCAATACTCCCTAATATAAAGATTATACGCAATGCTCCAAGCAAACTGTATATGCTTACTAAAACGTATGTGGTTATACTATAGTATTACTATATTATTTGGTAATTAATTTATTAATTGTACGACATTGCTATGAACCTATAACTAATTTGTTTAACATAAGGTTGTTTCAGTGGCAATTATCTTAAAGCAAAAAAAAACTCTATATAACCGTTTATTTCTCTATTATCGAATTGGTCAACGCATACTGTTTATTACATCAAGTTACTTCGCTCTTATAGAATCGGTGTGTTTCTATTCGAAAGTAGAATTTATGCTTTTCATAGTATTGTCTATCATCCAACTGATAATGTTATTAACCTTTATCCTCAACTGGCTTTTTGTCTTTCTAAGTAGTGACTCATTATTATTAAATATAAAAAAAATATATAACTATAGAATAACGGTCATTTTATTTTTATACAATTCGGGCTGGGAAGTAAGTGTCTCATCTGATCTGTACTCAGTCAGTAAAGAAGAAATCCTTCTATGCTGAGGTAAATTTTACTTTTGTCTCAATCCAGAGTGTTAGTTTTGGGGCAGCTGGATTTTCCCTACATTAAAACCGAACTTGTGTTTAACTCTGCCTTCATGTAATAAGTAAATAGAAGCATAGAATCGTCACTACTGAAGGTTATTCCACTATTATAGAATTGACCGACGCAATAGGTTTATTACATTAATTTACTCTATTCTTATAGAATTGTTGCATTGCTATTCGACAGTCGAAAATGGATATTGTATTCTCGAAAAAAAAACAAGGCTATTTTCAGACGGAAATATACGAGTCAGTGAATTCATCACCCGATTGGCTTAAATGTTTGCGTCACGAATTCTATGCGAATTGGTAATAGAAACATTTTTTTTAATACCGTTCTTCAACAATGTCCGTTCTTGTCTCTGTTATCTTTCTTTTCTCTTCTTGTCAGGATCGGTTTTCACTTTGGCTTGAGAAAAAATGTAGTCAATATCGGCGATTATCTTATTCAGAACTTAAACTTGCGAAGGGTTGTTATTGAATATGCATGTAAGTATATCATGCTGCCTTATCGTACGTGACCGGGTGAATTGAATCTGGTATTTTTCGTTTAGGGGTCGATAAGAAACGAAATAGCTTGTTCTGTAGAAAATAGATTCGATGTTTATACAACGGCTAATGGAAAGAGATTACCAAAACTCTGATCTGATATTCGCAACAAAGGAATCAATACTTCGAACGGTGCACGCCGATATAGAGTAAAGCCGCTATTACCTTAACGCCTACTGCATAGCAAACCTTAAATTGTGAGTCACTCATCCCTCTGTATCCAGTAGTATCAAGTTATATTAATAGTTTTCAATTAAAATATTGTATCCGATATACAGTAAAGCCGATATTACCTTAACATGCACTGTGTACTCAGTGGAAACGTTTAGTAAACAGTCCGTATCCATCACTCTGTACCAACGCGATCAGTTATACAGGCCTGGCATACATGCGACTGGGACCCAACACTGGGGAGGGACATATGAAAACAAAAAAAAATGCTACTAAATAATAATTACTGATAAAAAGTTATAATAAGCAATTTCTTAGTAATGTTCAGTAATTTAGCAACTATGCATACTTATAATTCGAATCAGATATTCGTTCCATAACTTACCGAAAACAGAGTATAACTTCATTCTACTAAAACATCTGACAATTGGATCAATCTGCTCTGGTACAGAAACATTCAGCGTTCAACATTTAGTTGATAATTAGATTCAGGGGAATATTTCTCTAAATTAACATGGACATAGATTAAGGAACGTGCATATATGTTGCCTTTTATATATAACTTTCGCTTTGAAGTTTATAGGTTGCTCAAAAAAGCGCATTGTATGATAACTAAGATTAATGTATTACTATGTATATTTACTGAGTAAAATGTCTGGCTATATCTACAGAAGTTCATCGTGTTACATACCCGAAACTGTAAGTTTGAATCAAAGGGTTTCAGTGACAGCAAGTATTAAGGGTGAGTCTCAGTGAAATGGAAGTCAACGAAATAACTTGACTTCCAAGAGAAAATAATTATTCCCCATTGCTGGCAACACTTCAAGCGAAGAAAGCGTGAAAGTGGTCGTTCCTGATTTTATCCACGCTTGACGGTAACCCGTCACTTGTATATCTTAATTTCTCTCTCTATTTAAAAAAATTAAAATCGCTTCAGACAAGGCAAGAAGCCACTTAATGTAAGGAGCTAAAACAATACTATTTCAAGGTAAAAAAAAACGAGCTAACGATAACTGTTAGTGGATGGATTCCGACTCCGCAATGTTCGCCCTTTGTCAGAAACATCGCTCATGGAATGTGAGGACTACAGGACAAAATAAGTAGAGCTAGAGTTACGGGGCTGCCAAAAGTAAAGCTAAGGTCAACTTTCTACTATGCTTTTTCCTGTGACTGTTCGTTTCTGTTAAACAAAATTATATATTGAATAATTGCGGTGTTTATGTAAAATACTTCAGATCCTGATCGAGCCTGTTTTGAAGAGGCATTGTAAAAATCAGAATTGTTTATGAGTATATTGAAAGTTGTTATTACTTAGCTAGATATATTAAATATTGATGAAAATAATAAACCAATTATGTATTAATCTGTAATATAATATTATAGTGTACACGCACCTTCGAAATTAACAGAAAAATTGATGCATCGGCGGTGTTCTTACTCACTATTTATCCATATATATTACGAATATATTCATATAAAATCATGAAAAAAATTCAGCATTCTAATAGTTTATACATGTATTATTATCATTTCTGATGACCTAAAGTATATTAAAAAAACACCATTGACTTTTTTATTATAGAGTGAAAGATTTCTTTTCGAATTCATTTCAGGCGACGAGGTAAGCTTGAAGTGGGTGTGTAACTTTCTATTTGCCTTCTCGCTTCACCTCACTACTTTATAATGGTTTCATCCTGGGAATTAAGTAGGGCGTGTTTAACTCGCGAACATTTGCGTGACGGACGGGAAGTACGCACACACACCCACGCACACACACGCGCACACATATATATATATATATATATATATATATATATATATATATATATATATATATATATGTATACTAATTTTAGTAAATAATATTAAACTTTGTTTACCTACATCTGCTAGCGTTTCAAGCTTTCGCTCTCATCAGTGTAAGGAATTATATATATATATATATATATATATATATATATATGTAAATACATATTGGTCTCTCTTTTAGAGTGGTCAATTATTAGTGACTAGCAGAAAGAGACAGCGTTGCTCGGGATTGAATAAAGAAGTGCATTCCATCCTACCATCACCCATAACACTATACTACATTTTTGACCTTATTTTTTTATATTTAATGATATTCAATTTTAGGGTGGGACCTACAGATTGTCTACACATTTATTGGATGAGAGGGCTATACGAACAGTGATTTTTATTGAAATAATTTTGGTGAATTTCTTGCACTCAACCTCATATTATTAATTATATTTTCATTCATCAATATCTATACGTTTAAAATCATAAATAAAGTAAAAATGCCGTATTTTCATGGATGTATGACACATGCACAGATACCGCCGATATTATGTTAGCTTTTATTGCATAAAAGAATTAAACATTAAAGTATATGAGCCATTGAGCATCAGTTTTGATGGAGTTTTCCCCTTTATGTTGTACATAATTGCTGCTACAAGGTAAAAGAGAAAGATGGAAATGTCAGTTGCCACATCACCACTGTGACTACAAAAATACGACCAGCTGATTTTTCTGACGAAGTGAACGAACTTAGGCATCGAAAAAGACGCAGTGTTGATATTGAAGAACTCACCTGTCACCCTACACTAATCACGTTATCCCGATCAACCAATCAGAGCTTCTAGTATATCTCGTTTCCGTTTTCAATTAACTCTGATAAGCCACATATTGATTAAAGGAAATTTGTGGTGTAGCGGTTATCACATCTTGATAACTTTCAGAAAGTTGTGAGTTCGATTATCATCAAAAACCTCGTCAGCCGAAGACAACAGCTTTTGTTCTCGTACAATTCTATGAATCTAAAAAAATGTTACCTATTAGGTCATCCATTGAACTCTATTTAGATTGTTAGAATCAGAAAAAAGTGAGTTTGAAAAGTTATTTGATTTTTAAAAATAATACGACAAAATCCAAACTCTCTGTATAGATATATATCTTCTTCCAGCGTTTTTTTTTCTAACTTTTTTTCCATATATGGATATAATACTATTAATATTTGTGGTGATATTCCCAATTGTTTATAATGAGCTATTCAAAACTAATTTTTATAGTTAGATTTATTATATTTGACTGGTAAGAATAGAAAGATGAGTAGGAAGAATGAAAGGGTTACGAAGCGAGACTTTTCAGCACTATATTAAATAAGACAGGCTGTTAAACAACACGCACTTAAATAGCGTGAGAGTATTAGACAGTAACTTAGTAAGAGATGTGTGATTGGGTTAATAAATTGTACAAACACAGCTCAATCCAAAAACCAAGTAATATTTAAAAATACATTTTGTGTTTTAAAATAAATCAGAAATAGCATCTGGAGAAATGAACGTTGATTAATTCATCTTAAGCATAATAATATATATCTTAGATTTAAGAAAAAAAGCTATTTGCATATCAACTTTATATGGGAACCAGGGCAACCGCATAACGATAACAGTCAGACTATGAGTCACCTGTTAGTCGGTATAGAGGGAAATTACGAATCGGAACGCTACACACGATGGAAACGGCATAACCACCGAGTTAACTAATCGATGAGAAACTATTATTGATTGCTGGTTTGTTTACAGAAAGCATACTACGTTTACAAGGCTCGCCACAATGACGTCTTTAGGTTAAACTACTGAACTATGAATGTAGATGCTGATACACTCGAACCGTCGTACACAAACCACGCACTCATTCTTATACAATCACACCATTGAATAAATTCGATTCAGTTTTCCTCGCAAATAAGCAGACACAGTTTTGAAATTATTTCCGTCCAAAGATTTTCTGTTTCGTTTTCCTATCTCATGAAGCTAACACGAGTTTATGTCAAAGGTCATAGGTCATAATATAACGTTTAGGTGTTAGTATCAATTTTTCTATCGGCTAGAAAACGTAAAAGCAAAAATGTGGCGCGGTCTTAAAAGCTTGCTCATCTTGTTATTCTGAAGATAATCAGACTGGTGCACAGAGGTCACAAACATCAGGCCTCAAGATCTAGTCTGCATGAAGTCCTCGTCGTTTGCCGTATCTGAAATATTTCAATTTTTAAAAAGAAACTGACATTTTTTGTTAATTGAGGTCTAATATCGATTCGACATTTTTACAAAAATCGAGAGTATCTGCATTTAAACGGACCGTCTTTTTACTCACTGTTCATAAAATCAATTAAAGTAAATATTGCTCACATTACCTACATTAACACCTAAAACTGTTGTTCCAAAATTCATAATGATCGGTTTATTAGTTTAGTAGTGAATTTTATACCAAAAAAACATATACACATATCCAATTTTATATGAATAGATATAATTGCTTTTTTCTTGTTATTTTTAAAATGCATCACATTTGGAACTGAACTGAAAACATGGCTATTATTTATAGCGGAAATGTGATGGTTCGGTGTATCCAAATATGCACGACTAATCGCTTCCTTATTCTGACTTGAATTGTCACAGTAATCCATGCAACAAATGCCGAATTGGCATCAGGTCGACAATAAGGAGAGCAAAAACGGCCGACGAGGCACGCGACCAAAACGGGACACGAATGCTGAACATTCTCTTTAACGGGCCGAAAAGGATACGGGCGAGAAGATCAATATAAAGAATAGAAAGCGACTAAAATTCGAACCAAGATATTTAAGAATAACATATACGTAACACGGAAGCGCACGAGAGATAATAACATATAATGTAGAATAAACTTACGATTAGTATTTTTGTATGTATGTTATTGTCTTTATAAGTATTCTAGATCTATATTTCGATTAAGGAATAGCTCATTTTACGGATAGTGTACGCATCAACATTTCTATGACCTAAACTGCACGATAAGCGAGCGATAACAATGAAACACGCGCACATATATATATATATATATATATATATATATATATATATATAAGAGAGAGAGAGAATCATCCACAGACAGGCTGTTCCGCTGTATCACCGACCTTCAGTGCGGCTAAACTAGCACGTCTCCTAAGACTTTGATCGAATTTTCAACCATTAGCCTACGGGAGAAGCGCTCGTAAATTACATCTACAATGTATATTTATATAAACACAGACAACCTCTTCCATCATGCTAAATTTGTTTATTTACAAAGAGCTCTGCATTACGCTACGAAGCAGCATGAGACATCACCCAACGACAGTACTACACCCGAGAAGGGTGTCTTATAGTCATCCACAGACGGACAGCTCTTTAGTTCGGTTAGAATAGCATCCCTTCCTATCCTAGGGACTAAGCTTCAACGATCTAGTTTACAGTCGACAGCTCTTACCATTAGGAAGTTGGGGAATATATGAAGCATATATATAAGAGACAAACACAAATATTATTAAAACATTAATATATTCATTTGTTTATTTTCTCCTGTATGTAAAACTTAGACTCAATCGATCTGGTGACCGTGGATAAAACTCGATATCTCCTCTTACAGCGGATAACTTTTGAGAGAGAAAAAGAAAACATGATAATTAGAATTTATGAATACAATGTAAATGATAACATACCGAGTAAGACGGGCCGCCCTTCTAACCTAGAAACACAACCTGTGAAACGCCGACTCCCAATCCGGTGATTGTTAATTTTTATAGATAGCTTCTTATGTGAATCAATGTTCAATAAATAATTCAATTCTATATTTAATATTCCAACCGTTATGGAAATATCTCACCATTTGTAATAAACTATTAATAAATAAAATTGCCGATAATATTATATATTTAGTCATTTAATGTCAATTTTGGAGCAAAAAGAATCCCACGCATGTTTCTGGAGAAAAATATTTTACATTGATTTTTGCAAGTAATGACTCTTGCTGGTACCTATCTGAAGGCCTTTTCACATTTGATATTTTGTGTGTGTGTGTTTATCTAGTAATAGTCTCTGAGGACACGGATGTTCATATAGTAACTATTATTTGTTCAAGTAAGCTCTGAATTATTCTTCCGTAGCATGTGTGAGATTTATTTCTAGGAAATTGACATTAAATCACAATATGATATACCTGTGATACCGTCCAAATCAAGGAACAATAATTAAATCTTCTGAATATAAACAAAATTAGATATTAATTTTTGTGAAAATTTCAATGAATATACACATTATGAAGTTGGACTTTTACCGAGATTTTCAGATGAATTAAAATAATATTTTTAAAGTTATCCCCCATTTTACATATTCCAAGTGTCCAAAATTAAGGAACTGAATATCATTTTTAACTAAACCACATTAAAAAGGCAAAATAGATTTAATATTTGGTACTTCCACCTTTGTTTTCAATAACTGCTGCGCATCTACGACTGCGGGAATTCACTAAATCTTGAAATTGGGCCAAATTTATCTTGGCCCATTCATCTTTCAGTTTAAGCCAGATGTCTTCGATGTTTTCCGAATTCTTTTCCATAACATTCTGTCTTAGAGTTCTCTATAAGTGTTCTATAAGGTTCATGTCATGATTCTGAGCAGGCCAGTCCATTACATCTACTTTTCTATCAGCCAGATAATTCATGACCAGCTTTGCCTTATTGCAGGGATCATTATTCTGCATAAAAACAGGCTTTTCGATGCCTGGATTGTGCAATACTGGCAAAACATACTGTTCTAAAACATTCTTGTATACAGTGGAATTTACTCTAGTATTAAAGCGTGCAAGTGGTTATGTACCCTGCCATGATATCATGTCGAAAATCATCACGCTACCTCCACCAGATTTTACAGTTTTTTGATGCAGCTAGGATCCAAACTTTCCCTTTTCCTTCTTCTTACAAATTGTTTTCCATCATTGCAAAATACATTAAATTTCGATTCGTCACTGAAATGAACTGTTTTCCAATTTTCTTCTGACCATATAACATGCTTTTGTGCGAACACCACTCTAACTGCTTTGTTTTTGTTTTTACTTATTTGCGGCATTTACCAGGGAAATCTAGCAAAAAATACCTTTTTCGTGCAACCTTCTGGACACAGTTTGTCGTGAAACATTCGTGACACTTTCCATTTGTTTAGAAATGTTGCCAGCTGTAAGGAAACGCTATTTTAACACTAGGCGTTGTATAACTCTGTCCGGTTTTGGCGTTGTCTTTCTTGGTCTACCAGATTCCTTTGTGCTAATTAACTTTCCAATTTCTTTATAGAGTTTGAGAACTCGGCTTACAACACTTTTTGAACATTTCACACATTTTCCGATTTCTTCTATTGTCAACTTTCCCTTTCTTAATTTGACGATTTTTGCTTTGTCGCTTAAATCAGTTTTATTTCTTTTTGGCATGAATGAAGTTGCGTGACTTGCAGCAGTGATAATAATTTAAGTTTAGACAATCTATTTACATCCTTTTATACAAAAAACTCTACTGTTTTAAATTTTAGACAATTATTTTTCCTTAATGTATCTTAATTTTGGGGAATTAAAATATGTAAAATGGTGGATATCTTTAATAATATTATTTTAATTCATCTGAAAATCTCGGTAAAAGTCTAACTACATACTTTACATATGTAGTGAAATTTTCGCAAATATTAAAATATAATTTTTTTGAGATTAGGAAGATTTTATTTTGGTTCCTTAATTTTGGACGGTACTGTATACATATATTTATGTATGTTCGACTCCATAATAAAGAGAAAGGTTGATATATTTGTATAGTTAAATATGTATGAATAAATGTATGTGCTTCTATCCCGACACGCAAATATTAACGAGTAAAACACGTGCCGTTTTTCTAGCCAGCGGGATAAACTATTAAAAGTATGAGGGGATCGAGAATCGAAATAGCAAGTCAAACTACAATCTCAGACTTAAATGATTTCGGAAAGAAATCTTTCACTTTATAATAAAAAAAGTAAATGGAGAGTGTTTTTCTTTATGTCATCAGAAATAATTAAAATAAATTTTATATGTAAAATTAAATTACTGATATAATTCTATCAATTTATGAATATTTTAGTAATATAGTTAAAAAAATAACATGTACGAATAGTAGCGAAGCATCACGTTGTCGTCATTATTAACGGAATTTGTACACTAGAATATATATATATATATATATATATATATATATATATATATATATATATATATATAAATTTCAATTGACACTAGACGTCTGTATAATCTTCAATATATCTCTTCGGTTTCACGGAAAACTAGAAACTTAGCCCATAGGGTAACCACTACCAAATCCAAATCAAACCGATTCTTCAGTCGATGTTTTGATAGTGTGAACACTATACAAAGATCGACTGACAAATCTACATAAACATTATGAATATATATATATAATATATATATATATATATATATATATATATATATATATATATACATATGTATATATATAGTAGGTTGAGGAAACGGTTTTCATTTGCTATGAAAAACTAGCAAAGCATCGAGTGAAGTAGTGCCTCAATTATTAAAGCATCGACTTATGAATCGATTACATTTGGTATCTTTTTCCAGTGTTTCTGTAGAAAACAAAGGTATCGATGGAAGATCATGCTAGTGCATAGTATCAATTCAAATGAAGTATGTATATGCCCTTGCAAGTAATTGAGCACTCCTTTTATCTCCTTTAACACGAAATTACTATATATATATATTAATATATTACATAAGGCTAATGATGCATTTGCAGCAATTAATATGATTTAATATTTGTGCCAAATAATAATAATAATAATAATAATAATAATAATAATATACAGTCTGATTTAACTGTGCAGTTAACTTAAAGTGTGTCTTTCCTTGTAACTACATTCCAAACTGTTTCCCGCTTGTTGTTGCAAGATTGTTTTTATTCAATCGTTGTGTACTTTTACTTTTTCTTGTCCTTTTTCTTGTTTCTTCGCAGAAAGGCAAGACATTCAATCAACAATCACTGCTGGAATAAACAGTAAAAATAAAGAACCCTATTCATCTTTTTTTCTAGGAAAATGACAGCTTTCAATGTCCTTATAGCATGCAAATTCACACAGACACACACACACATCCGCGCACGTATACATTGATATATATATATATATATATATATATATATATATATATATATATATGCAAATAAGTATGTGTATTTATAAAAACTACTTACATTTTAGCAGATAAAGATGTTATACACACATAAATACGCACGTACACACAAACATACACACACACACATATATATATATATATATATATATATATATATATATATATATATATATGTATATATATATATATATATACTAGCGGTAATGTAACGGTTTTGCCCTGGAATATTGAGATAACCCCAAAAAAACTCCCGCTTCCACATTGAACTTCATCTTTAGTGTCTAAAATATAAAGGAACAAAATGAATGGAAAACTCATACTTTATAAGAGCGTAAATATCTAATTAAAAAAAAATACCCCAAAAACTCGTTTCAAAAAGAAATCGTTGCCTTTGATTTTAATAAAATTTCTCTCTGTCTGTCTGTCTCTCTCTCTCTTTTTCTCTTTCTCTCTCGATTTGGACGAGATTCTTAAGATTTTATTGACAGATATTGGCGTTAGTTAGTTTGTTTATAATATTGTATTTGACTGTAAAAGAAGTAACTTGGTAGCTGTGTATTTTAGCTATATAAAAACGATTTGTGCAGTTATGATATTCCGTAAATAGCTAAAATAGGCCATAAGCGAAAAAGGTTTCATCACTGAACAACACATGGAAATGGTGTGGAATAATGGTAACACTAATATTAATTGCATCTATTATTCAAAGTTGATTACACAGCGAAAGCATATCCGTAAAACTTTTTATCTGAAAGAAAACCAGAGTTTTAACGTAATGTTTTCCTTTATTGCATCAATTCTGAAATGGAAGCATCTACCTGTTACAATAACACCAATGTGTTTTTATTATTTTTAATCGTAAATAAAGTGTATATGACATGTGCCGCCAACTATTATAAACTTAAATGATTGAAAAGTATACGACGAATAAACAAGCCTAGTATAATAATATCTCATCAAAAGGAATGACTCGGTCCAATGCAATTCGATTGCAGATTCATACCAGTCTGTGTACGTTTATGTATATGTACGATTTTAAGAGTGCGTTTTGTGCATGCGATATTTATTATATGCGAACGTGCATCTCTATGTCCGCCGGGCAGTTTCTTCTACCTTACGTTAAACTTAACATTAAAAATGTATCACATCATTCTTTCAATGACGTCACAACACGTGTGTACATTTTATTATGACACCACTTTTAAAATATTATATTTATGACTTATACAAAAGATCAGAGAATTAGAAAAATGGTTTACAAGTAAAATTTGATTATGACGAGTCAAAAATATGTGTCATTGTACTCTCTGGCTGCTCATTATCCCAATCCATACGGTTCGAAAGGATGCAATTTTCCGCATTCACAATAGACCTTTTAACACGTAAGAAGGCAAATAATATTATCTTAGACGATTTAATTAATAAAATGAATAAAAATATATTCAACAAGAACAAATAATAGTAATTTATTTTAATGCATTTTTTAAAACTAACATGAAAAGTCAATTCACGATAGTCACCGGTGTGGCGCATCATTAATAGACCAAAGGTGTTGAGGAAGTCCCGCGTGGTGGAGTTTATCGATACACACGTCTCAAGGTCAATCGGTTGGGGCACAATTCTTTCGAGGATACTGACGGTTGTTTGTATTACTTACGGTCATCTGTTAACGCTGCTAGAGTTTCAGGGTTGACGAAGGTGGAAGAAAGTCTGAGTAAATATTTTCCGCGATGAATGCTGTTTAAGTTTCATACATCTTAAACATAACACTTTAACTTAGATAGATCCATGAATGTGACGTCAATGATGATATTTTCTTTGTTTTCCGATTCCCAAATATCAACCAACTAAAGCGCATTAAACTGAAATGTGCATCAATCAATGAGGATAATAAAATAATATACCATTCATTTTATCACATTTGAAGACAATATTAATGGGTCAAGACATTTGTAAATTAATTAAAGAAATGCATCGCTATTCATTGATTGACAAAATGCATTTGTAATCTGATTACAGTCGAGTGCTGAACGAGAAAGAAGAGACTTTAGAGAAATGTACTTCATGAGACCTATTAATAAAATGTTCAAATACCCACTTACCGAACTGGCGTTGGCTCGGAGTCCCTACTTACTTGCACCTTCACCAGACATATACACATGGTCGTGTTTTTTCATGTGAGAAAATCCAAATTAAACATTCTTGATTAGGACAAAAAAGTTAAATTGCATCAATTTAGAAGGGCTCTTTCTTTCACCGAGCGAGAACAGATACTACACTTTGATCCGAAACATGTGTCTTTTTTACTTTAATCTTTGTTTTGCTTGTCTAAACTATACTGTTTATTTTTCTTACCAAATTAAAAAAAAAACTATTCGAAAGAACGGAACCTTTCATTTAATACACTAAGGTAGCATGCTCTCGTTCCCTCAGCCATGTATATATATATATATATATATATATATATATATATATATATATATATATATATATATAGATGTATATCAGTAATAAACTGACGCGTTGTTTAAATATCGCTTTATTTTGAATATTAGCAATTTATGGAAAGCCAAAAGCGATTTTTTTCTTCAAAATAAACATGTATTGACTTCAACATATGGGCAAGCTTTCTAGCTTAATACGTATATATCAATCAACTTTCTGTTTTTCATTTTAAAGAAACATATATATATATATATATATATATATATATATATATATATATGTATATATATTTTAGCTTTCTATAAATTATATTCAAAACAAAGCAATGTATTACTGATTTACTTATCTAACGTCACGAGAGGTTTTTATATGACGAAAAAAGTAAAAATTAAAAAAAGTAATAAGTTTCTTGATTGTGACTATTATAGTCAAAAGCTTGCCGATATTTTAAAGTTAATAATTGTTTATTTTAAAGAGAAAACCCGATGTTGGCTTCCGATAAATTTCTAATATTTAAAACAAAGCGATATCTTAGAAAAACAATGTATTAATGATTAACCTACCAGGAAGCCACGTATGACACTTAAAATGACTTCCTGAGACCATCCGAATCAAGACCTCCCGGACCATTACTCATGTCACGAGAGGTGCTTATTTCTTATAAATCTTCATTTTTAAGATAGAAATATCGTTGTTGGCTTTCCTTAAATTTCCAATGTATATATGTATATATATATATATATATATATATTTATATCCTCATGAGACGTGTCATATCAGGAATCGACAGCAAACCACATAAATTAGCCATAAAATTAGCACAGCTACTCACCCCGTTCCTCGGTTTCATTAGTCCAGCCTATACAAAACAACTGCGGAGATCTGCTACAAAGACCAACACATAAATATGAATAATCTTACTATGACGAGTTTAGATAGCAATTGTTTATACTAACGAACCTATAGCCAAATGCTGTAGATACCTCAGAATTCATCTCATGTATGTCCAAAATAATGCTCTCCCACGCTACTATCCAAAGTATTTAATGATGCCATGTAATCACGCAACAATACCATTTTACTTTTAACGACAAATTATACAAACAAAAGTTGGTTTATCCATGGGCTGCCTCTTAAGCGGACTCCTTGTCTGTCTGTTTCATAAAAGTCTTAGAGAACGACCCCTTCAAAACAATCCTACCCCAAAACTCTCACTACTTTAGATTCATCAATGATGCACTCCTTATTTACCCACAAAACATTACTTTCCCTGACATAGTCGACACACTTAATAAAATTGAACACACCATTTCTTTCAATTCCGAATTAAAAAATAATCACATCCTCAACCTCCTTGATATCACTCTGCACAAAAGCATACACCAAAACCAACGAATAAAAATGATCTTATACATTTTTACTAGTATCAAAACTGGAATGGTGATAGGCTTGTTCTTCACAGCTCTTACAATGTGCAACCCCGTTTACCTCCGCACTAAAGGAACGTATATCTAGAACACTTACCAAACTTTAAAATGCATTAATTTGCATCCAGAACGTTAAACACAAAGGGTTAAATATCCACATCAAAAAACAAACTAACACTACAAAAAGTTAATCTCCTAACATCATCAGTAAAAAATGACACCGACATATCTAAGAAAAATAAATCTTACATAGTTCTCCCCAATAATCTCATATCTATTTCCTTACAAAAACAAATTCAAATCTTACATAAAAATAATAGTATCAACCTCTAAACCAATTAATGATTTAACCAACACCTAACTCCGTCCCCAACTACCCCCTAAAGACACCTGTTCACTAGCCGGTATTTACAAAATTAAATGTGCCGCATGTTAGATGTTTAATATTTGTGAAATGGCCAGAAATATAAAATCCCGCATTTACGAAAATAAACAATTCTTCAAACCCACCAATCCCACTAACGCACTAGTCATACACTTTCCCGTGTCGAAAGTGATATAATACTTATCTCATCACAATCAAACATAAACAATTCTTCAACCCACCAATCCCACTAACGCACTAGTCATACACTTTCCCGTGTCGAAAGTGATATAATACTTATCTCATCACAATCAAACATAAACAATTCTTCAAACACAACAATCCCACTAACGCACTAGTCATACACTTTTCCGTGTCGAAAGTGATATCATACTTATCTCATCACAATCAAACATAAACAATTCTTCAAACACAACAATCCCACTAACGCACTAGTCATACACTTTCCCGTGTCGAAAGTGATATAATACTTATCTCATCACAATCAAACATAAACAATTCTTCAAACACAACAATCCCACTAACGCACTAGTCATACACTTTCCCGTGTCGAAAGTGATATAATACTTATCTCATCACAATCAAACATAAACAATTCTTCAAACACAACCATCCCACTAACGCACTAGTCATACACTTTCCCGTGTCGAAAGTGATATAATACTTATCTCATCACAATCAAACATAAACAATTCTTCAAACACAACAATCCCACTAACGCACGAGTAATACATTTTCCCGTGTCGAAAGTGATATAATACTTATCTCATCACAATCAAACATAAACAATTCTTCAACCCACCAATCCCACTAACGCACTAGTCATACACTTTCCCGTGTCGAAAGTGATATAATACTTATCTCATCACAATCAAACATAAACAATTCTTCAAACACAACAATCCCACTAACGCACTAGTCATACACTTTTCCGTGTCGAAAGTGATATCATACTTATCTCATCACAATCAAACATAAACAATTCTTCAAACACAACAATCCCACTAACGCACTAGTCATACACTTTCCCGTGTCGAAAGTGATATAATACTTATCTCATCACAATCAAACATAAACAATTCTTCAAACACAACCATCCCACTAACGCACTAGTCATACACTTTCCCGTGTCGAAAGTGATATAATACTTATCTCATCACAATCAAACATAAACAATTCTTCAAACACAACAATCCCACTAACGCACGAGTAATACATTTTCCCGTGTCGAAAGTGATATAATACTTATCTCATCACAATCAAACATAAACAATTCTTCAAACACAACAATCCCACTAACGCACTAGTCATACACTTTCCCGTGTCGAAAGTGATATAATACTTATCTCATCACAATCAAACATAAACAATTCTTCAAACACAACAATCCCACTAACGCACTAGTAATACATTTTCCCGTGTCGAAAGTGATATAATACTTATCTCATCACAATCAAACATAAACAATTCTTCAAACACAACAATCCCACTAACGCACTAGTCATACACTTTCCCGTGTCGAAAGTGATATAATACTTATCTCATCACAATCAAACATAAACCTCAGACTCGGATCTTATCCTTAATCAGACATGTGGCCAAACCGTACTGACACAATGCAATATATTACGCCACTTCAATCCCGCTTTAAGTATTTTTGTAACTACATTTCATCTATATTTTCCATTTGTTTTCTATCTTCTCTGACTTTGTTAGTTTTTTTTTTCACATTTTAACGTTTCTCCGCACGCGTTTTATTATTCTTTCTTCTGTCAAATAGTTAACCACGTATCAAAAACGTCCTGTTGTGCGTTCTTCTTTCTGCTATGTTTTACCGTTAGCAAATGAATTTAAAATATTCACTTTGTCTGAAGACGTTCGTTTATCCGAACGAAACCGGTAAAATCTCTCGTTTCTTGATGATTTCTCCATGCATTTAAATTTGTTTTTCTCGTTTGTCTTTTTCACTCCCCCCCCATATATATATATATATATATATATATATACCTATAATTCACTAACAGCTATTTCGTCGTCTATGACTTATCAGTGCGGCTTGACACGGCAAGTGTATCCACGCCATGATTCGAAACCCGAACGGTTGCTCACACCCAAAAGCGACTAGCAGTTAAGATACGTATCGGTTTCTTGAACAAACCAGCTACTTTCATTGTGTACACGTATTCTATTATATAACACTATTTATAATCGAGAGAAAGCTATGCTTTATGCTTACTCGTAAATCGTTATTTGCTCGAACAGACGGCTGAACTTATAAATAGAGAGCATATTTATTAAAAAATATAGTTCTCCGCGGACAGCTATTTCGTCGTCTAACACAGAAATTACCCAGGTATCGAAGGTATCCTCTGTGTGCTTTTTCTGTAATCTCTGAACCCGATAATACTATATTTTGACGTTCTTGTTTTGATTTCTATAGTATCCAATACATGCATTAAGTGAAGTAAAAAGATTTGTTGTTTATGTCTCTTTCGTAAACAGATTCCATGTAATTATTGTAAAACGCTTACATCAAAAATGAATGCCACTGTTTCATGCTTCGTAAGATTTTACTCCAGAAAAGTTGGTATAGGTTTTTGTTTTCAATTTCATCCTCAGAGAGAGAGAGAGAGAGAGAGAGAGAGAGAGAGAGAGAGAGAGAGAGTGTGTGTGTGTGAGAGAGATAAAGAGAGCGAGAGAGTAAGAGAGTGAGCGTATGACAGAGAGAATGAGCTTAAGGGAGAGATAGAGAGAAAGAAGGAAACTAAGAATATGATATAAACCAATATGCGTGTTTAATATTTCTTTAGCGGAATAAAAGAGAAAATCACTTCCATCGTTGTCTTCGATCCTCTGCTACTGTCACAGGATAGGACGACTTACAACTTTTAAATCTCTGAAAATGAAAAAAATAGATATTTTCGTCCGATTTTCTCGATTTCAAACCAAAAGATGGTATATATATATATATATATATATATATATATATATATATATATATATACATACATTACATTTAGTTTTTATTTTATGTATTCCGATTGAATATATGGTCGGTGTGTCGAGTTCCAATTCTGTGAGACGACTGCATTATATTAACTAAAACATATTAACCCATGTATTCCCTCAATATATGGTTTGAATAGAAAGTAGACCAAACTGTCGATCTTTGGTTGATCAACTATTCCTGGAGAAAAACAATTGTTTGAAACACCCATTTTCACTGCTTTCCATGGAAGTGACTCCGGTAATGGTACAGCTTTTTAATCAGACTTAATCGGCATCTTTCCGGCCGTTTATGTAAACAGCCGGAAAATGCCAAAGCGCTTAGCCAATCAGAAAGATCGAGAAGAAACCGACAACTTTCGGTCTTCGGGGGATATGATCCAGGAGAGAATGGGGTTTCCTGGTGCAGTACTCAAGGGGAACGCCGAAACCCTCCTTCCAACCTTTGTGCTAGCTCCCAAAGAAAATCTGTCAAATTATCGAAAAAGAATTAGTACAGCTTTTGAACCGCACAAAAACGGAACTGCTTTTGTTAACCGTAACTTTAAATTGATCATAACATAACCATAACCAAACCGTAAACTAACGGTAAACTAACCGTAAACTAACCCATAACAAACGAAAACCTAATCCTAACGAAACATAACCTAGTTGTTTTATGTCTAGTTCAAAAGCTGTACGCGTTGAAAGAAATAACGAAAAACCTCTGAAAAAAATGTTGTTTCATTGATTATATTCTTTACAATCATTAGTTCATTCATAAAACAAAACATAATTTATCGTAAAACAAATTTCCCGTAAAATAACATTCGTCAAAAAATAAATAAATTGTCATAAAAATAAACAAATGCTGAGTGTATTCTTTCATTATTTTTTCTTGTTAAAATGCGTCTCGTCTTCGTTTTGTACGCCGGTTCGTTTTGATTCGGCTTTTTCCGGCTGTTTACGTATTTCTGTTTTATATGGTTTAAAAACTGTACTAGTACCACGTTTCAAGATGACTTGAAATTCTCTTTGCAAATGCACTAAAATAAAGAGAGAGAGAGAGAGAGAGAGAGAGAGACAGACAGACAGACAGACAGACAGACAAATTTAACATACGCTAGGCATTTTGTTTGGAGTAATCTTTTAAATATCATTTCCTAGCTGTACAAGAGAAAAAATCACCCTTCCTCGTCTTCGATCCTCTGCTACAGTCGCACGTATGATGTTTCCAGCAAACAAATTAAAGCCGCTAATCGATTTGAGCAAACGAACCGTTACAGAAAGATGTCAGACGCTTACAGGGGAAAAGCTGGCAACGTAAGTCTCGTGAGAATTTGATCTCGGATTTTTTTGGCAATAAACATGGCAGCCACTCCGTCGACCCAAAACATCACACGCGTTTGCGTCTAGCATCGAATTAGACAAGCATCCTGTCAATCGCCAGTTCTCTAGAGGTGTTAATGAATAATCCGTGTGGGCCCATAACAAATACAGATAGCTATTTAGGTATGAAACCAAGGATTATAATCTGACCCAGCCTTTCGATACGTTCTTGGAGATAGAGAATCGCCTTTTGAACCGTCAGCTGGACCATGTCTGAACATGAATTCCAACTTATAATCATTGGAATGTGGAAAAGCATATGCAAACTTTCGACATCAGATCAGTGAAAATTGAATGCACATGAGCAATCTGCTTTTCGACGCTTTCTGGAGAAACACTTGTAGACATTGATAAACTCATAGTTCATGTGTATGTATTTACTCACGAGGGCATCGACACAAGGTCAGGTTTAATGTGAGGAAAATACAGCTTCCCAGAAAAGAGACACTCTGTTTGAGGACGGAAATTATACTAAACTTTGATCCTCGCCCATAAGTTAAGAGTTTTACAAATGGTAATGTAACACAGACTCATATCTTATGAAATTAATAAATTGGACTTAGTAAAAAATTCTATCAGTAATTAAATGTGTCAATTTAAAGAAAAATGTTTATGTCTAATTTCGGCATTGAAAGTTGGTAATGATTTTATTTACTTATATTTCAACCCTACCAGTTAGCATGGGTAAATATGATAACGTAATATTAAATTCTTTGAGACATTTTTGCTACAAATAGGAACAGAATGTAACATTTGCTCAGTCATCTGACACGTTTGTATTACAACATAAAATACAAAGCATATTGTAAGAAAATTGTTGTTTACGGCTGTCGCCGTGTGTACGTTTTCAGCAGCTACAATACTTTTTCAAGCTTCATGACGCTGTGAATGTGCGCAAACTGGTTATCTTATTCAAAACTATCATAAAATAAAATAAATTGAATAAAGATAAAATTATCCAATTAACCGAAGTATATACAGCAAATCAAAATGCTTACTTTATTCATATATAAATGTTCATTTATTTTTATAGAAAGTAAAAAATTTAAATTATCTTAATCATATGTGTTCAGGGGTTGCACAGGAGTTTCTTGGGTTCGTAATTCTTTCATATATATATATATATATATATATATATATATATATATATGTATATATGTGTGTGTATTATAATAGTGATCAATGGAAAATACTTCGGCATATATATATATATATATATATATATATATATATATATATGTATATATGTGTGTGTATTATAATAGTGATCAATGGAAAATACTTCGGCATATATATATATATATATATATATATATATATATATATATATATATATATATATAAATGAATAAATGTTTGGGTATGATTATAGATTATCACACTAAGTTACCCCACTCCAAAAATGAGCTTGTACGTGTTTGAACGGATTACGTGGGAATACATAGAATAACCTAGTGAAATAAATACAAACATAACAACAACAACATACTTAAATATAAAGGGTTGGGGTTAGTTTCACATATATATTTAACAGAAAATGATCTTCCATTTCCGAGTCATTTTAACGTTCCATGGCAGTTAAACCATTTGTTATCATGGATAAATTCTGTGCATTATTTTCTTCAGGGTGTGGTAATTTTTTTAGCTAATTACGTGTAATTTTTCGACTTGCCAGTCAGACTAAGGGTTAGTAGTAAAATAATATTAGTTATCTGCACTAATAAATTAGAATGGCTTGGAAATAGAGGATCCTTTTACATTAAATTTATGTCCTAATCAGATCCCTCATTCAGAAGTAAAAAATGTGTGTGTTTTAATTTATATATTTCAGAATGCTTACATAGAATCTCATTTATTTAGGGGAGGGTGATTAAGCTGAGGGTGTTAATCTACAAATTTAGCAATATTAGTTGTGAAATTATGTAATCCTCTGAGTAAAAATATATCATTTAACTATACGATCCCGTCCCCATTAATTGCTGCTCGGAGTGTGGATAGCTTTTACCAGTATAAGATAAGACTTTGGTAGTATTCAAAAAAGAGGAATAAGTAACGAGGCCTAAGAGATATGTAGGAAAGCTGAAATCAAATCAAGATATATAAATACGCAAAAATAATGTAGGTATTAAATAAGCTCAATGTCTAAGCAACCAAAGCTATTCTATTGACATTTTGAAATAAAAAAAATCAGTTTTCATAACAAAAATAAATATTATATAGTTTGTGTTTATTTCAAAATAATTATTTAATTAAATTTTGACATTTTCTGCGTTCCTACTCCCAATAGTCTGCGGCAGTGTTTCAACATTTTGATTCCGGTTTTTCCCGTTTTTTCGACCCTTTCGGGCTTTAATTGTTGTCTTTTGATAATGAAAGTTTTTTTTCGAAAATTTAAGATTACCTTTTGCCGAACTTTTTATTTACCCGACAGTATTTACTATTCTGGTACTTAATCAGTTTTTACGTGAAATATTAATAAATCGTTTTGAGATTCGTTTTCTTTTCTCGTTTATTTCTGTTCACTCTCTTTACCTTCCGGCAACTACATCGCATTGCTACAGCCTCGGATTACAAACGTACATATATATATATATATATATATATATATAAATATATATATATATATATATATATAGTTAAATCAAGTTAAAAATACTCGACACTATCTATATTAAACCCAGAAACCTACAATTAATAACATTACTTAATAAATCAAGAGCAAGATTTGTAAATGCTTAGTCTCATACAATGTTATGCTGTGATTGTTTTTCTGGGCTCGCGGAATTTAAATTGTTAACGTTTTTTCCTGGAACGGTGCCAGTACGTTCTTTTTTAATCCAACTGATTTCACGTGTGCCTCCTTGGCTGCCTTTTGAAATGCTATTCCCTTTCCAGCTTGTTTGTTCATTTGTTTTTCAACCTGAAGAGTACTCGGCGAAGAATCGACCACGTTCGTGATACATATGGTACATTTTTTTTTTAACACAAAAAAGTTCATTAGAAAATTTTTTTAAATAAAAATGGAAAAATTCTGTTTCTTTTAACAATGTCTGTTGAATAATACATATATATATATATATATATATATGTATATATGAATATATATATATATATATATATATATATATATATATATATATATATATATATATTTACTTGTATATGTAATACATATATAAATAAATGTTACGCTCCTAATAATTGAGAACTCTGTTTAGGTTCTCTAAGACTAACTTCACACACACACACACACACACACACACACACACACACACACACACACACACACACACACATATATATATATATATATATATATATATATATATATATATATATAAACACATAAGTGTATTTCCGATGATATATAATATAAAATGGTATGTTTTGTTGACACCTCTGTGAACATAAAGAATGCGATTATTGAATAAAGGATCAAATGTTCACGAAGAAAAAATCAAAGTATGCAGTAGAAATATCTATTAATAATGGCGATTATGTATCTGTCTCTCCGTCTCTCTGTCGGAAGCCGAAACTCCATCAGAGTAATATTACTATTTACTTAGTCTGCCAGCTTCTTTATATACGACTACAAAACCGCCGTAAACACTATGCGCATTTCTCAATTTACATAAATAATTGCTTTTAAACTTCTATTCGCAAATATACACTCATGATTGGTTTCGTCAGATTTCCACATGTATTTACGCTATTTTGCTCGCTAACAATCTTACTTGTACATTATAATTATTTCTTTTATTATATATATATATATATATATATATATATATATATATATGTATGAAATAAGTTACGTAGTTAATCTATTTACTGCGAAACTGATTGAACAGCCAACGTTACTCCATTGAAACGGTTTGCTTCCTCTGATTAATAAGTATGGACGCAAGACGGGCGCGTTATTTAAAATCTAAACAAAACGCTGACATTTACCGTGTTACTTCTACTTTGATTTCTTTAATTAAAACGTTCTGAGTTTGTTTATTTTCTTAATTTTATTAGCCACCATGTTTTCAAACACAAATTTATTGAATCAAATTGTTTAATTAAAATAATAATTGATGTACAAATGACTATTTAAAAAACACACACACTATAATAAATTTAGTTTAGGTAAACTTTTTTGTTCGTGTTTACTGTATTTGATTTTTTAATACTTTTATTACAGGTACACCTTTTCTTCCGATTTGAAAACTTTCCAATATTATCATTTTCTTATTTTGTTTACTATTTCGGTTTCACATTTTACGCTGTAAAGCTTTTATTTACAAACTGTTTTCATTATTCTGTGGGTTACTTATTAAAATAAAAGATGTGATTTTTTTTTCTGTCAAGAAAAAAATCAACACATTGTACTGGAAAACAATATAACTAATTTAAGAATCAAATTGTTTAGTTAAAAAAGGTAATTTAACAAACACGAACACGCACATTCTAACGATATTAATTTACGTAAACTTTCCTTCCGATGGCATTTAAATAACTAATTGTGTTCACTGTATTTGATATTTTGGTGCTTTTTTTCGCCGGACGCGCGCTAACTTTGACTCCGTCGTTACGTTTAGGGTCAGAGTAAAAGTGGGGGTTAGGGTTAGGGTTAGGGTTAGGGTTTAGAGTTAGAGTTATGGTTAGGGGCATGGTCAAAGTAAGCGGTGGTCTTACAGTACAAGAGTTCCGATTTTTTATATTTGTTTCTTTTATTTTATTTTAGGTACACCTTCTTTTCAGATTTGAATAATAGTGTTCGCTGTATTTAGTTGTTTAAGTTGTTGATCATAACAAATTCATTGAATCAAATTGTTTAATTAAAATAATAATTGATTTAAAAATTACTATTTAAAAAACCGCACACATTTTAATGAATTTAATTTAGGTACACTTTTTCTCGTGTCCGCTGTATTTGATTGTTTTACTGCTTTATTTTAGGTACACCTTTTCTCCAATTTGAAAACCTTCCAATACCTTTAGTTTTTACGGCCTTAAGTGTGTTTAGGATTTTGGCTTTACCTTTTACGCCGTAATGCTTTTTTTACAAACTCTTTTTAGTATTCCGTGTTTAATTTATTAAAATAAAAGATGTGATTTTCTTTTTTTCTTCTTTTGTCAACGAAAAAATGAACACAATTTTTTAATAATTTATTTCTTTTCTTAACTCAAATATTATTAAGTATGAGGGAAGGTAAAAAAAATTGTAGTAGGGGGGGGCAAAACATAAAGTAGTGACTGCCAGTCGTAACTCGGATCGATTCGTTGGAAGATTTAAAATAAACGTTCTTTGTAATTGTTTTGCTTCGTAACAGACAGACATGAGTACCTTATGTTAAAGCCCCCTTTTGTGTGGAAAATATACAAGTTGTGGATAATTTCATACATTTTCGTCGACTGATGGGGAATTTTGTGTTGGCACATGCGGCATAAACAAAATCATGAAATATACGCACAAAACGTCTAGCGAATTAAAAAGAAAACATGAAGGACTTTAAAGTTTTATGTTGAAATTCTTTACTCAACAAGAAAAAAACAGTAGCGTCAAGATATGGAATAACTCGAAAAGCAGCATCGACTAACTTTGAACGAAAATAGAAATAATTTTTAAGACACTCAAACATTTCTCGAGAGAAAGTGACTAAAGAAGTCTGTAGTCAAGTCAATTGGACACCCCAATAATATATCAAATTTAAAACATAGTTTCGAAATTAGGAGGTACTTTTAAATAAAGATGGTCCTACATTGTCAGACGAATAAAATTGAACTCTTGCTTGGAAAATTCGGAAATATTGAACATAAAAGTATTATGTTACATACTTCCAAAAAGCCAGAACATAGCTCGGTTCAGAAAACCCTGTTTTTATTAACAAATATTTTTGTAAATAAGTGTTTACTTTTTAAAACACGGTGTCAATGATGCAATCTTGCTAAAATGAATTCTGCTACAGAATAACGTAAATAATTGTGAACATTTCAACTTAGCGAACACAAACATAAAAGTAAAGGACCTTCAAGTTCAGATTATAATACGAAAAGAATATGAATTTCAAAATGGGAGGTTGTAGAATTATAACAAAACTAAGTTCGAAAAGGACTATAAAATTATATCATACTTTTATGTGTATCTCACACACGGCATATTGGCACTGACATGTTGGGGGCTCCTGTGAATAATGGGGATGCTATATATGTAGTTTGCAGCCATATGCTTGTTGATGTTACATTTAAATGTATGTATATTAGTACGGTCAGGGAAACAAGAAGCAGGAAGTGAATTCCAAATGCTAGCTGTACGAGAAAGGAGGCTAATAGAGTAGAAAGTTATTCGGCATTTGGGAGCTCAACAATGAAGGGGAGAAATCTTTCTGACTGACGGGTTGATCGTGGATATTTACTTGTTATCTATATTGTGGTATGAGCAATATGTTAGCGAGAACAAAATATATATAGTGTATTTCTAAATCTTGTGTTCGGGTGTGTTTATCCTGTTACCTCTTGGTGTATCATACAAGAGACTGCTGACGAGCGTTGAACTCTGTATGAAATACTAGCTGTGGGTAACACAATATAGAGTGATAGAGGAAGAGGTTGATTTGTAGAAACGCCGTAAATCCATTTGAAGAAATGTCTTCAAATAGATTTAAATATCTGACGAGAGCGCACCACACTTGAAACGCGATATATAAAATTATAAAATTATAAAATGATGAAATAACAAAATAATAAATAAATGTTGAAAAAAATTTTGCACTGTCATCTTTTCACAGAGACACACACACACACATATATATATATATATATATATATATATATATATATATATATATATATATATATATATATATATATAATGAATTGTATGGGAAAAATACTATAAAAATGATATAGAAAAAAATATATATATAAAACACCGTTATGTTTGATGCCGGAATTCACGAATAAAAACTAAAGTTCACACATTCGCAATTTAAAAAAAACCCAGCTTAAAGTGCCTAAGGGGCCTTTCAACCGACTCTCGTCAGGGGGATCGTCGGTAGAATAAATAAAATACACGAAAAACAATGAATTGGTGTAAAATCCAGTTGCAAGCAGGTGGCTACTGGTGATATACGTGCGAAATTGTATATATAAATAAAAAACGTAAGTAAAATAGAACAATTTTAAATCAACCCGCGGACGACCACAGAACGCCAAATATCTGTAGAGAATTCTTTAATTGTCTTTGTTTACAGAGAGAAGGACGTCGTGAATTTATGATGATTGCTTCCAATATGTCCAGATGGAAGCGGTGTTGTGGACTGAAATTAAATTCCAGAAAAAGTTTCTACAATTTCATAAAAATAACTTTTTCTCTAAAGAAGCTTATTTTTTGATTCGTCCTGTCGGCTTCCAATATGTCCAGATGGAAGCGGTGTCGTGCTCTGTGCACAATGGAGAATGTATTATCAGAATAATGATCACGACAGCTTCTTTTGTCCTGAGCTTGTGAACACCCGGATAACGGAACCGCTTCATGTCGACGGACACATCCGGGCACATGTTGAGCCACTCTAACCGATATCGCTGAATGGTCTTGCCTACATAGTCAGCGTCACACTGACATTGAAAATGAT
>OY744519.1:87209395-87461895 GCA_963556195.1 Sepiola atlantica | reverse complement strand
GGAGATCATTTTGCGTTAAATTTATATGCATAATTGATAACACACTCTAATTTGGTAAATTATTATTTTTTTGTTTTTGCTTTTCCACCAAATTGTTTAGGGTATTTACACGTAATCGCTACTAAAGAAGTAGCATCTTATTTAGAGGTTAGATGATAGTGTGAATCTAAATTTTACCGTTTTTTCGATTGCCATGATAACGACTTTGGCCTTGCCAAACACTACCATTGCCATACCTACCACCACTTGTAATTCTAAGTCTGGGTGCACCCCCAAATAATATAGCTTGAATCTAACTTTAACTGTTATTATGGTTCATTTCGGTTCTTAAACTAAAAAAAAAACATTTTTCGAACGCACCTTTACTGTACCTAAGAGCTAAATGTTCCTATTTAATAATATTATTTAACATTCTCTACGTGATGTATATTATGTTTTTAATTATCTCTTATTAGTTATCAAATATTTATTGACATAGAACATGCAATTACGCGTAAAATAACACAAAATCAAAAAAATTCTATTGAAAATAATAAAATTAAAAAATTAAATCCACAAAACAAAAAAGGACTTCTACATTATTTGAACTGATCCTTACCACGTCCACCGTGACATAACCGACTTTTGCCGACATACAACTTAGCTTACACATCCAGTGACTTTTGGCCTTGGTTATGAGCCAACTTTTGAGGAAATAAAATTTAGGTTTAGGTTCAAGTGACATTTGGCCTTAAGCAGAATCACTTCTACAGAATCAGTTAAAGTAATACAAAAACAATTCGGTACAAATTAGTTAGAATTACAAAACACATAACTTACAGTAAGTTGCATCATACAGGTGAAACGCCGAAGTTAAAACCCGACAATACAAATATAGTAGACATCTTTAGGAAACTGGGACCATTTAAATGTTTGTTCCAATACCAAGTGCTCCTTTTCGTCGGTACATACATTTCCAACTATTAATTGCTGAACTTTAGTGTAAAAAGGGAAAGTCCCACATAAACCCACTAGCCTGATGTTAGTAAAGAGCCACGGGTAGAGACATTTATATCGACCACCGACAAGGAATGGAGACCTAAAATTCAGCTAAAGCTTATAGGCAATATTAAAAAAAAAAACAAATGAATAAAAAAACAGCTGAGTTCTTAATTTCTTAATTCTTAACTGTCTCTGTACTTACATTGCGATGATTACTTAGTTACCCAATACTTTTCCAGGTAGCGCAACCACAAAATTGCATTTGATACTGTAACGTCATAGCCCCCTCGTTGAACCTACTCAATAGTAGATTAAACCCTCTATCACACCATAATGGCCAGTGAAATGTCCCTAACAATAAATTTGCTTATGATAGAGTAAGAATGGAACTCATATTAAGTCCTTCATTATCTGTCGAATGCGGTGACTAGACTTATTCTATCTACACATATATATATATATATATATATATATATATATATATATATATATATATATATATATATATGAAGGAGAATGGAAAGGAATTAGAGAAAGCAAAAGCCAAATCAAAATTCAATTCAAAAGTTCAAAGCAAGGTATATTCCGCAAAAAGGCAATTTATTCAAGTTAAATTTTCCTTAAGCCAGGCTTTTCAAAGATCAAAATCTTATCATCAGAGGAAGTCGCTGGGATAGATAAGTTGGCAATGGCCAAGATTTAAAATTTGAAAAAATGAAATAAAAGTTGTAGGGAAAGAAACGCAGGGCAAAACTGTGCCAGGGTGCAAGCAAATGTCCGATTGCCAAAAAGTCCGGTGTCGAAGAGTCCAGCGGAGAGAATAAGATGTAGATAGGTAGGTCGTTAGAGGCACGAGAAGTAATGAGAGAGGTTTCAAAGTTAAATTCCAAGAAGCCACAACTTCAGGTACGGCGAAAATTTTCTATTTTCGCCGTACCTGAAGTTGTGGCTTCTTGGAATTTAACTTTGAAACCCTCTCATTACTTCTCGTGCCTCTAACGACCTACCTATCTACATCTTATTCTCTCCGCTGGACTCTTCGACACCGGACTTTTTGGCAATCGGACATTTGCTTGCACCCTGGCACAGTTTTGCCCTGCGTTTCTTTCCCTACAACTTTTATTTCATTTTTTCAAATTTTAAATCTTGGCCATTGCCAACTTATCTATCCCAGCGACTTCCTCTGATGATAAGATTTTGATCTTTGAAAAGCCTGGCTTAAGGAAAATTTAACTTGAATAAATTGCCTTTTTGCGGAATATACCTGGCTTTGAACTTTTGAATTGAATTTTGATTTGGCTTTTGCTTTCTCTAATTCCTTTCCATTCTCCTTCATTCCTACCTGCTCTATCCTGGATATTGAGCTGTATACTCTTCACAATAGGGTTTTACCTTTCCTAAAAGTTCGCTTTTAGTACACCTCTTTATATATATATATATATATATAAGTTGGTCTTTTTTATAATTGCTGCGGGTGCTCAGAAATACCCGACTAGTACACGGGCGCAGGCTATATACTCTCGGAGTGTATGACCCGTAGACCTTGTCATGCCATCCACTAACATAAGGAAAACTCTTAAAATAAAACCTTGCTACAAACCACTTACGCCTTGGCAGCAAACCGTTGGGGAGGGAGGTCTCATTAGTCCTGATCGACAAACTTTCAAAAAGCTGGAATTTCGAACAAAATATCTGGTTTGCAAACCTACAATTGCTTAAGGAGTAGAATGCCTCTGTCTATCGCCCATTCTTGCACCTCTTTCTCACTCTATTAGCCAGGCACAGAGGTACCAACGCCGAAACGCATCAAAGGCACCCTGTGCCGGGCCTTATTTCCTAGCTAAGTTTTTTCGTCACTAAGGATTACATGACTGGTCTTGGTCGTTCTTGTTCCGACAGGTCGAGGGTACAAGTTAGACAACTTATTTGGCTGCTGCTTCTAACTGACAGGACAGGAGCTCAGACGGATGCTTCATTATCAGTTGTATAATACCGTAGGTAGCTAGCTTTACGCGCCATGTCGCGCATCGAATGAACCCTACAGTTATCCCTGGTTGGCTTTCCTAGGGCCACAACCGTCATGGACTAGGTCGCCACTAATAGACTGGTTATGTGAGCTTATTGGCACACCTTGTCTCCCCCACTCAAAACAAACATGTAATTGCAAAATAAAACACAAACATGACATTGCAACATAAAAAATAAAACCTAAACCAGACATCTAACAATAAACATCTTCAGCTATGCATTTAAGGCTCGTATTCACTAATATCCGTGTACTTAGAACCAACATAAACGACGTAGAAACTATTCTCCTGACAAACTTCCCGGATATCTTAGCACTAAGTGAAACGAATCTTCAATCCTCAACCTCCTCTCACCACTTTGTCATGACTGACTACCACCCTCTCTACCGTAAAGACTCTGACAAACACATGCACGGGTTAGGAGTTTTTGTTCGGAACACCCCCCTAACTGGAGAATATAGGTTAGAATCAGATGATCAAGCCTACATGTGCTTTAGATTGGCTTTACACCACAGCGTTAGTTACTTATATTTATTATACCGTTTTTTTCGACTCAGGACTATAGCCTGCTTAACTCTATTTCTTAAAGCATAGATTGAGCACTCTCACTTGACTTGAATGCCCAATTACATTGAATTGTTCGATTCTAATGTACACCATCGTAACTGGCCGGAATTCTCCAGCTTTACTGACGCAGCCAGTAACTCTACGTATAATTTCTCCTAAGCTCACGCCCTCTCACAGAGTCTACGGCCCGCTCGGGAACGCTATCACCCTAAAACTTGTTCAAAAGGTGATGAGCCACTGCTCAAAACAACAGGATACTACAAGCAGGCTGATTTTGAATCTATCAGTGATCACATCAGCGATGTCCCATGGACTGAAACCTTCTCACTCCGTGCTGATCCGTGCTGATCAGTGTGCAAATTAGTAAATACAATGGGTCAAAGCAAGTATTGAATCCTATGTTCATATGCTAAAATTCTTCAGCAAACCCCACTCCCCTCAATGATTCACCTCAAAATGTGCAGCTGCCATTGCTGAGCGGCAGCAAGCATCCAGAAAGTCTGTCCGCTATAAGCCAACTCTGAATAGACAGAAATTTATAGAATTAAGACATAATTCGTATAGCAGTAATAGGTAAAACAAAAAGAAGGTATACAGAGATAACCTAAAAACGCATTCAGTCACAGAAACTAGATACTCGCGATTTCTAGAAAATCGATAATAGTGTGGTGACTGGACGGAAATTTAATATACTTAGATCCTTCCTAACAAAACGAAAGATTCGGGTTGTCTTCGATAACCGTTCATTTAAGAAACATGACATGAATGCAGGTTTACCCTAGGGATTTATCCTCGGACCTGTGTTGTTCCTGATTTTCATAAAAGACTTCCCTGATGACATTGAATCTGAGATAGGTATATTTACTTACAATACCACGCTCTACTCTCGTCATGTGGGCAAAACGGGCGCATACATATTACAGGAAATGGTTGAATCCTTAGAAGGTGACCTCTAGGCTGTAATGGATAGGGGTCATAAATGAGTAGTAATTTTTAATGCTGCAAAGACAAAGCTCCTTTACTTCAATAATTTCATCAAACTTCTTCAACCACCGATTGCGATGGCAAATAACACCATAGCTGAGAGTTCAACATTCGAACTACTCGGCCTAACATTCACAGCTAACATGAATTGAAACAAACACATTGAATATATTGTTAAGGCTGCAGCAAAGAAGTGGTTTCCCTCTACTGTGCTAGTAAACTCCTCACACCTGACATTATCTTGTATCTCTACAAAGCTAATATCTGCCCATGTATGTTATATTGTTGTAACATCTGGACTGGTGCATTATCCACTAGTCTCTCCCTCTTAGACAAGGTCCAGAAAGAGTCGCCAACTTAAAAGGTCCCTCACTATCCACCAAACTCCAGCCCCTTTCCCATCACCGCAATATTGCATCCTTGTGATTGTTTTACAAATACTTCAATGGCTTTTGCTCCGATGAACTAGCTGCTCTAGTGCCCCCACGAGGCAAATACACTAAAACAACCCGCCAATGAGCAAGGTCCCATCTATTCACTGTGGAGGTTCTCAAATGCCGGATAGCCTTTTACTCCAGCAGTTTCTTTATTCGTGATGCCGGCTTCTGGAACTCACTCCCTGCTCCCTGTTTCACCAACGTTACTGACATGCAGAGGTTTAAAACTAATGTAAACATACATCTCGCTGCACAGTTCCCAACTTAGGATGACACCCTAAACCTACTCCCTAATTCTCAGTAACCCTTTTCGTCTAAAGTAGCGTCCTTCCTTGTTTGGGGTGAAATATATATAAAAAAATAAAACATTAACATATCTTATGTTACCTATTTGCGTTATGCCGGCGTTCAAATTAACTTTTTTTATATTTATCCCAGGCAGCGCCGGGCAACGTGTCCTGTTAGTTTAATATATTTGATTAATAAAATGAATATTTGAAGCATCTTGCTTTTTAAGACGGACTATGATGTGTTATACACTGGTGAAGCCTTTTTTGTAATTGTTTGGTGACATTTTGTATACAATAAATGCGTATGTTAACACACATAGGCATGAACATTGATTGTAAATAAACTGTATTTTGAATGAAAGAGGATAATATCGTTTAATATATGAGATTTTTCCTAGACTCGTTACTCTTTTACTACACTTCCCTTTTCTCTTTTTATCTCGCTCTGTTTCTCTTTCTATCTCGCTCTTTTTCTCGCTCTATTTTCCCCTCTGTCTCTCTATCTCTACACATATATAGTTGTCCCAGATTTGTTAATTTTCCCATCATTTTTACTTTCTCTCTCTTACTCTCTCTCTCTATACATATCTTTCTCGTACTGTTTCTCACTTTCCGTCTCTCCATATATTTCGTTTTTCGCCTTTTTTCGCAATCACGGTCAATTCGTTTTCCTTCCCCTATCTCTCTATCTAGGCCGATAGATTGTCGCTGATAAGAAACGAAAGTTTCAAAAGAGTCTGTTCATGGATTTGAAGCAAGGCGGACGTCGCAAAGTATGCTCTGAACTTTTAGCAAAGTCTCGGTATGAGTCTGAAGGTGAAAAGTGATTCCCCCAATGAACACTATCATAATTGCACTCTAATAAGTAGTAAGTCAAGAAGTAACTAAAGTATAAGATAGACTGTAGTAAAGATAAGACGGTCTTTTCTCTGCGTGCCTGTTTTATTCAGAGGAAATAAAACAATGGGATGTATCGAAAATTTGTTTTCAGACTGTTTTTGTCGATAAAAAGTGTGTTCACTAGACACACTGATGAGGCAGTCACGTGAAAAGAAAAAAAAAGAATATATCAATACACAACGACTATTATGGCATGAAAAAAGAAAGCATATCGAGAAATCACAACAGCGGTAAAAGAGACAACAGAAAACGAGAATAAAAGGTAAATTTAGCTGTAAATTGTAAATTTACGTATCTAAACGAAAAAAGAAAGAAAAGAAAAAGACCGATACACGTAAAAGAACAATTAGTAACTAAGAACTTGTAGCAACCACCCTCCCACACGTATACGGACGCTCACAAAGTTACACACGCATACATTATAAATAACAATTTTCACGCACACACATTAAGTGTAAAACACACCACATTTTAAGGCTTACCCACACACCCGAACATATTATAAGGCACACTCTCACCTCCGCATAAGTTATGTGGAAAAAGAACTTAGGAAATAGTTTAAAGACTTTTATCAACATTTAAACCTTTTCGAAAACATTACAAATACACACAGCAATAAACATAACAAATAAAAATAACATTAAGTATTTCAATCAACATACGAATAGACCTAACAATAAACATAACAGAAATATAAAAATAGACATAATACAAAATGATAAACATAGCAATAAACATAGCAATAAACAACAACAAAAATGCACATAGCAATAAACATAACAATAAAATAACAACAAAATAACAATGAAAATAACAATGAAAGTAATATAACGTGTAGCAATAAATATAACAATAAACATAACAATAAAAATAAGAATAATCATAACAAAAACATAACAATGCACTTAAAAGCAAACGAAGACGGGAACGACAGTCCGAAACACGTAAACAATGTATCAAATGTTGTTGGTTAAGAAAGTCGATAAAAACTAACGTTCATTAAATGAGAGATGAATTTCTGTATTGTTATATGTATACTTATTATTTTGAAATCATTTATCTAACTTGGTAACAGTGGTCTTTACGAGCTTCTTTGATGTCCTAGAACTGCCGGATGACCTTCGCCTAACTTTTCAGCAAGTTCTCGATTAGTTACGCTTCGATTAATGGCTTCAATCCGTTCTTGTCAACTGCAGACAGACGATCACGACCTTTTTCAGCTTCGAAGTTGTCATCTCCATGAGTTACATTTTAAACTAACGCTGTGTAAGTTCGCTAACGATTCTCTGGCCTAGTACATTGTTGCTGTCTGTGCTTCGTTAAGACAAACTTTAAGTATATACAAGAAAACTGCTCCTATAGTCTATTTAATACCCAAGTATAACATAATAATTTAAATAAATTTAATAATAGTAGAAGAGAGCAGAAATATCGCTAACATAATATAAACTCTTATATATTAAAATGACTGGTGCGTGTTTTATTTTAATAATAGAAAAGACGACATATTTTTTTTTTAGATATTGGAAATTATAAACAGTATGTTTATTTATTACTATTTTGTAAGTTTTCTTATTTGGTGATCGACAATTTAAATTGATATAATAAAAATGGGTATTGCTAGCAATCAACAGGCAACCCATAAGTCATAGAATTTATAATGTTATAAATTAGAGGTGTATTTCTGAATATCTATAAAATCAGTATAAAAACAAATTACCATAACTGTTATACAGAGTGATACCCCCAAACACGCTCGACGAACACGTTTTGTTACATTGTTTCCATTAATTCACCAATAACCCTCATTTTGCAGAACATTTCGGAATCAACACCTTTGAACACAACTAGATCTCAAGTGGAGTCCTATCAAAATATATATTGCGTCAAACTTTACTACAAGACAGGCTTGTTCAAGAAAATAGATCACACTTTCGTGCATCGGGTATAATGTGATAAAGCCCCTTTCAAAAGTGTAATTAACGACTAAATAGACCACTTTTATGGAGCAGTGGAGATCCTCATTACATCCAGATAATCATTTAAGCTATTCAAGACATCCCGAGAAGTGTAGAGTTGAGCTGATCAATAGCGTGAGAGGGTTAATACAGCAGAGTATAAACCCAGTGCGCAGGAATGAGCGTGACTCTTTACTCGTCGCTTATGATGTTCCGGTTAAAGCAAGTTTAAGTAAGTTTTCACGCCTTACATATATTCACGTATTCACTGTATGTGAAGTTTGGAGGCTATGTGAACAGTTTTAAGAGTGATTTAGAGTATACACTCCACAGTTCAGAAATTTGTGCTGCATATGTTTTTTTATCTCTGAAGCTATCTGAAAGAAGTTATGCATGCACACCCAGGACCATCATGAAACATGAAACTGAAGGAGGCCATCAATAATGCGGTCAAGACTATACCTAAGTCGGTTTGTAATAATGTCATGGATGAATATGTGTTGCGACTCAAGAAATGCACAGAGCTAAAGGGAGACCATCCTGAACATATGCTATAGAATAAAGAAAGGATCCAAAAATTATCATATATATATATATATATATATATATATATATAGAGAGAGAGAGAGAGAGAGAGAGAGAAGTTTATTCTTACAAACTATATACTTACCTAATTTCGTATCGCCTGATATTTACAAAACAAAAATTTACTTTCTATCCATTTCACCGATGTCTATATGTAAGTCGATCGCTATTTCATTTTACAAGAGACAGTATTTGTATACATCAGTGAAGATCATCGGAAAATTATATCGACTACTGAGCCAACAGACTTGCTTTCAATTATTCTCTTCTGATAGATGGATTTAATGTTCCACTGGCATTTAAACTAATGCGCTCTCCGATTGGCTAGATTTATTCGCTGCTGAACACTCTGACAATTCAAAATGGTGCCCATTCATGTAATTCATGTGTGTGTCTTTACAAGGTTCATCGTTTTTTACTTTTTTTTCATAATCGGTAGTTATCTAAAGATAAGTATTTTTTAACTTCCGTTTTCAATTTACGTAAATCATCTTGAGTTAAATTGGGTAGCATTATTCCACTTGTTTCATGTAATATATATTATCCCACTGCCATTACCACCACAAATAACAGATTGCCGGATAACGCAGTAGTAGTTATTAAAATTATGTTCATCACAATGAACAATTATTGTTACTGTACATCAAGTGGCTACAACAAAAACCTCTTTAACTTTAGTTCATTTGGAGAGAAAGACATAAAAGAAGAATTATTAGCGAGTAAGAAGGGGGCAGGTCTTTCTTTAATTAAACAGCTAAAATCATTAAACAGCTGAAGACATAAAAGTGTTATTCTATTTACGACTTTTCTAGGATGTTAGACACAAGGTCACGTGTAGGTTTGATGAAAGTGTTTATTTGGTACGAACTTGATTCGAACTTGGAACGATCAGGTGTTCAGTCCGTGTCGCTAACCACCATCATCTCTTGTGTTATGGTCTACAATAAATTACTGATTAAAACGTCGGATGTATAAAGTAACAGTAAAAAGAGTTGACACGTTACAAAAATATTACGCTGCAGTTAGAATGTTTGAATAAGTAAAAAGTGAGTTTGCAAAGCCAGTAAGACCTAAAAATTAAATGATGAAGTTACGATGTAGTCTATTTTTTCTCTCTATGCCCCATTTTCTATCTTTCTCTGTCTGTCTTTGTCTCTGACTCTATATCCCCCTTACCCACTACAGCTACTGTCCAAATAGTATTAGTACTCACGATGATAGTTTATATTGTTTATATTTGACTATTCTAAACATCTGTGTTATTGATAATGTATTACATCGATTGTTAGTAAACACAGAGAGGATAACGAAAGTGTGAGTGATGGAAGGCATATTGCATATTGCATAATAGCGGGTACGGGGAGTCATACAGTAGAGTGAGAGAAGACAAGAGTGAAAGAGAGAAGATTTGTAACAAATGAAGGACTTGGTGAGTAAATAGCAAATTAATGCTAATAAAAAAATTAAAATAGATTGTTGAAAATATTTTCATGCCAAAGCCAAACAATAGTTTAACATTTATTTTGTTTTATTAAAATAAATATAAAAACGCGTTAACTTTATTAACTCAGCTTTAGTATATTAAAACATATAAGAGACAAAACAATCTAGTGATAATTCGATTAGCCATATTAATAACAGCGATTTCAAATATATAGTAACTCCGGATATCAATACAGAATTATTGTTGGTTGGTTGTCTGTTCTACTATTTAATTAAAGATCTTTTATTATGCCTTATTAGAACAGTACAAAATAAAGATTATGTCATACATAACTAAAATCCCCAAACTAAGGAATATTTTATGATATATTTTCTACAAGTAAAATTTATAGCCTTTGAGAAACAAACGTTGATTGACGTTGGTATAATGATAGATACATGTAGATACGGGGCGGCAATAATAATATTAGGAGAAATGATTCTATTTGCAAAGGTGTACATGATACTAAGCTTCAAAATAAAATTATTTTGGCTCGTAAAAAAGGCAGTTGAAATAACGTCTAATCGTAAATGCATGGCCGGTGTAATTTTCAGCGGTGAGGGTGGTCGGTAAGGCTCCGGGCTCCTCACTAAAATTGGCAAAGGCAAACGAGAACGAACAGGGCCGATTGGCGGCCGTGTTTTACCTCAGGTGAAAAGCGTGGCGATTTATCAGAATTTCTGGAAAAAAATATAATTAATGGCCAGGCCTCGGTGGCCGTCCGATTCGGTTCACCGTGGAAACACGAGTAATGGACTGACAGGGGGAATCTGTCTTTGGGCCAAAAGCGCGTTGTGGGCGAAATCAATTGGTTGAGAAGGGAGGGTAGGCTTGATCAGAGAGAAGCACATTGTTGGATACGGTCGACAAGGGATTGCAGCAGAGCCGAGAGTGAGCGATGACGGGTCAGGTTGGCACACCGCCTGAAAACACGAAAGCCTCAACCGAACTAAATCGGCATGCAGGTGCAGCTATCTTATAATGTACATTGCATAATATGTTATGCGCGCTTTAATATCTAAACCCATCATATATATATATATATATGAGAGAGAGAGAGAGAGATGTAGTAATCCAGGTGAGTTTTGTATATACAGCGAGAAAATCCCGAGAAACTTCATTGTGTATATATAGTAGTGCTGAATAATAAATACAGCTATTTATATACATAAGAAAAGTGTTATTCATACAAACATATTATGGCTACACATCCAGAACATGTTTCAATTCTAGATTTGATAAGCTAGATTTCCCAGGCGAAAAAATAAGTGTCTGTTCTCTATGTTTTCATATTGATAAATGAACGCACAATTTCTACCTATGGGGGTCACGTGATTAAATTCAAATGTTATTATTTATATTATTCAATTTTTATTATTTTATCGGCTCAGTCTTTGAAGAATTTAATCGGCTCATGTTTTTTAATTATTCAAATACAACGTTTAAAAAGTGTAAACGATTTCTTTTTATATAAAAACAGAGCCAACATGATCTTGCACACAGAACTAGACATTTAAAAAGCTCACCTGTGATAATTACACAACGTGGAATCCTACTCACCCGTGACCATATGATTCGGAAAAGGAAAGGTTAAAAAGAAATAATGAAAAAAGTATAAAATGCCTATTTACTTTTGATAAAGGTGTTTTTTATACACCGAAAGTCTCAAGACCTTTAAATAAATACATGTTTATTTTAATATAAAAGAAAACTGTGTAACGTTGTGTCTAGGCTTAAAATAATTCCTATACACACACATATATATATGTATCACTTTCTCCGCTGGACTTTTTGATACCGGACTTTTTTGCAATCGGACATTTGCTTGCACTCGGGCAGAGTTTCGCCTTGTGTTTCTTTCCCTACAATTTTTATTTTACTTTCTCAAATCTTAAATTTTGGCCTTTGCCAACTTATCTATCCCAGCGACTTCCTCTGATGATAAGATTTTGATCTTTGAAAAGCCTGGCTTAAGGAAAAATTTAACTTGACTAAATTGCCTTTTTGCGGAATATACCTTACTATGAGCAACTGAATTGAAAAAAGATTTGACTTTTGCTTTTCTAATTCCTTTTCATCCTTCTACACACACACACACACACACACACACACACACACATATATATATATATAGTTATTTAGATATATAATTATTTCATATATAAACATATAATATCATAAAGTAATATAATATATTTTTATAGATTTTCAGTAATTACTTTAACAGTGCTCATTACGTGAGTAGAGCTTAGTAATAAGTTATTAAAATATATTTATAACAATTAAGATGAACAGAGGAGTACGTGTTTAATCCCTGTTATAAAAATTGCGCGTACACGTAGAAATAATTTCACATATTACAGAAGTATTTCACAATTAATCGATTCTTGCGATTGTTATTTTGTTTTCATATAAATAAACTTTCTCTGGACATATATTTTTCTGAGTACATACGAAATGATGTTCTGATAAAGGTCGATGTTTTAACAAATTATATGTTGTATTCATAATGAAGAATAAACATCGTCTTGAGACAGCTTAAACAACTTTAATATATTTGTGTATAATTTGTATTTAAAGTGAGATTTGCAAATATTTAAATCGTCAAGAAATACACGCACGCACACACATTTCTCTCGTATCAGGTGGTAATTTCATGTGGCCTTGAGGATATAGCGAAAGCGTGCGGATTCTGACTTTACTCTATAAACCGGGTTCGCGTTTTGTGACCGTCTGAAATTATCGCACCCCTATACTTATGAGAGCACAAGCTTGAAAAAATATTGTATGTTAGTATAAATAATTTAATATTTATTTATGAATATCGTTATATATATATATATATATATATATATATATATATATATATATAGAGAGAGAGAGAGAGAGAGAGAGAGAGAGAGAGAGAGAGAGAGAGATGTAGACAATAGTACAAAAAAGATTCCAATGACAATATAAGTATTTTCAGGCAGATATTAATTCTTGAATGATATCGATGTTGAGATAAATAAACCTGTTTTTTTGACCAACAATTAATCGAAATATATTTTTTAGAGACAACTATTCAATTTATTATTGATATTTTTCGGATTTTCGAAAAAATAAAAATATTCTCGCTGTAATCTTCCTTTTCTTTTACTTTATGTTTATTTTATTTTTATCATAAATGTTTTGAAATTATATAATATCGATATAGGTAAAACCACAAAATAATTATATACATAGCATTTGAATCATATATATATATATATATATATACATATATATATATATATATATATATATATATATATATATATATATATATATGATAGTAGTGCAGTATTAGTGCAGTTCCAACGAGACAAAAATGTATGTGTAACGTGGTAAGGCTACCGACATTTGTAAAAAGTGTTTTCAACATTTATTTATCATTTTGTTGTTTTATCATTTCATAATTTTATATATCGCGTTTTAAGCGGTATGGCGTTCTTATCAGATATGCGCATCCATTTGAAGAAATGTCTTTTGATTTTAAAAAGTGTTGTTTCATTTGAAGAACTGTGTTATTATTTGTCGTTATTGCGCATGTGTGGGTTTGCTTGTGTGTATATTTGTTTTTATTTTTATTTATTTATTTAATTTTTATTATTCCTTACTTCTAGGTCAAAGTCGTGTGTGTTTATTTAATACGTGTGATTTTGCCTTTATTTCATCGGTCGTCTCCATTTCTTGAAGTGCTTGGATTTTCTCTTGAAATTTATTATTTTGCATTGCTCTGTCGCCGAATTGGCTGTTGTGCTTGTGTGTGTGTGTGTGTGTGCGTGCGGTTAGTTCTGAATCTTGTACATAAGTTAGCGACATACATACACATACACACACACGCACACACATATACATATATGTGCGTACTCACACACATGCTTATGTTTAGATAGGTAAGGCAAAATTTATAGAAGTGCGGTCCGTATCGTGTGTAGTTTGAGTTACGATCTGTTTAATGTTGGATTGAATTTAAATCTAATGTTTTTTCTTGTGTTAATAAGTATGTGTAAGCTTGGCTTTGGAAAATGTGCATTATTTAAAATGTTCCTCCGCTGCATGAGTGCACATGTTGTGAGACGAATACTTTACGGTTTTCTTTGATTTTAATGTTGCTTTTATGTAAAGATACACTATTATTAAATATTTGGTGGACCTAGGCAAGATTGGTTGCATGTTGTACATTCTAGCACATAGACAACGTTCTTGGAGGTGCAGTTAAGGTCTTTTTTATTGTGAATGTTTGTGTGAGGTTTTTAAATGTGCATGAGTTCCCGTCTATTATCATGTCACAGACCTCACATATTTCCTTGTTGCATTTTGTGATCCCTTGTATTGGGTGTTCGTTGAGTTTGGATGAGGTTAAAATTTGTTTGAGTTTTTTTGGTTGGCGTTTGCTTTTTATTATTTTCGTTGTTTTTAATATGTTGTTTAGTTTGTTGTTATTGTTGAGTAGGGTTAGGTTTCTGTTATTTCTGTGAACAATTCTGGATTGTGTTTGTTGTGTGTAGAGATGTATGCGAATATCTGTTCTTTGTTTCGTTTTTTTGGGTTTCGTAATTGTTCTAATGAGATGTTTACTGCTAGTTGTATACATTTGTGTATTATTTGTAGGGGGTATCTTCTTGTAAAAGCTTTTCGTAGTTTCTCTAGTCGGGCAATCTGGAGGTATTTTTCACTGACTATAGTACAGATTCTGCGTGCTAGGGGGTAGGGTATAGATTTTTGGCAGCTTTTGGAGTGATGACTTCTACAATAGAGATATTGTTGGGGGTCTGTGGGTTTATAGTAGATGTTTGTGATTATGTGATTGTTTTTAATTTTAATTAGTACATCTAGGAAGGGTAGTTCTGTTTGACTGTGTTCAATGGTGAATTTAATTTTTGGATGTAGGTTTTCTATATATATATATATATACATATTACATTCTTTAATTTATATGATTATTCACATACATATATATATATTCCTATAAATAAATATATATATACATACGTATATATGCATATATATATATATATATATATGTATGACGCCGTCTTCTGTACTTATTTGATATATATATATATATATATATATATATATATATATATATATATATATATATATATATATATAAAGTGGTGCTTAAAAGCCGGCTTTCTCAACGGGCTAGCTTTAAAATATTTTTGCCGCCTTTTTTTCCCATTTTATAACATTTCCCTTGATATCTCAGCCCAGGAAGTATTTTTAATGGCGAATATTTTCCACCTCACTCTTTTCTGAGCCTGCCTGCATCCACGAGCCTACCTCTTATTGGACTTTTTACCCTTTGGATTTTCTATTTTCGCCGCATCTGTAGTTTTGGCTTCTTGGAATTTAACTTTGAATCCTCTCTCACAACCTTTCGTGCCTTTTAACGACCTACCTATCTACATCTCATTCTCTCCGCTGGACTTTTCGACACCGGACTTTTTAGCAATCGGACATTTGCTTGCATTCGGGCAGAATTTTGCCCTGTGTTTCTTTCCCTACAACTTTTATTTTATTTTTCAAATTTTAAATCTTGGCCTTTGCCAACTTATCTATCCCAGCGACTTCCTCTGATGATAAGATTTTGATCTTTGAAAAGCCTGGCTCAAGGAAAATTTAACTTGAATAAATTGCCTTTTTTTGCGGAATATACCTGGCTCTGAGCAATTGAATTGAATTTTGATTTGGCTTTCGCTTCTCTAATTCCTTTCCATTCTTCTTCATATATATATATATATATATATATATATATATATATATATATATATATATATATATATATATTACATTCTCTAATTTATATGTATATTCACATATATATATATACATTACATCCTCTTCTGTACTTATTTGATATATATATATATATATATATATATATCTATATATATATATATATATATATATATATATATATGTATATTCCTTTTCTTTTTCTGTTGGTGTGAGTGTTAAATATAAACGTGAGATCTGTATATAATAGCCAATTTCGTTTCACCATAATGAGTTGGCTTCTTCGAGTTGAATTTCATGTATTTATTTTCACCATTTTCCGACAAGACATTTCAGCTTCGTTTACCACGAGACGACATTCGGCGTTGTGCACGCGCCCGAGGCCAACGGTACGTTCCAACAGCTGATATCGCTCTCATATACGGGGTCAGCTTTCCACGCTATTTCTTCTTTGTTTTACGTGTATGCGTGTGTATTTGCACGCGTTTTGTTGCTACCTGATTACATATACGCATTTGTGTCTATGAAGTAATGAACATTTACAGCGCACAGGAAAAATGCGCGTATCTTCCAATTGTGCACAAATTTACAACGACCAAATCACAAACTTTTAAAAATACTTTACTGTAGAAGAAACCCGTGCTAGAGAAAACGAAACAATTATCGATGTTCGTTTTCATACATTTGTTTCAGGGTTTGCATAGTGTTATTACTTTAAGAAAATCAGTAAATTCCATTAAAATATTAGTAAAAAAACAAACGAGCATATATTCGCTAGTATAAAATTATTTCCAATATCCGAAGAGAAACATCTTATATTACAAAGTAATACCCTAGATAACTATGACGTAGGTTTGGTTATATATTTTCTGGCCTTTAATAATAATAATAATAATAATAATAATAATAATAATAATAATAATACTAATAATACTAATAATAATAATAATAATAATGACGACGACGACGACGACGACGACGACGTATAAGGATAATAATTTGCAATAGAAATAATACAAACACATAAAAGAACGCATGAACCCAAGGGAACTGAAACTGCCTGAAATGTTATATCCCCCTCCCCCACAAATGATGACACTACCCTCGGATGATGCCTCACAAAATATTTGTAAATGTGTTACATACTGTCCCGGAATAGAAAGGGCCGTGGCAGTTCTCTTAAACCACTGGTCACTGTCACCAAAACGGGATTTGTGACATTACATGTTCGAATCAACGACACCTCGTGGCCAACGCTTTCCACAAAATCATAATACTAAGCCAAGGCTCGTCCCAAACAATCGATCCAAAGTTCTTAATATCTTTTAAACAACGGTACCAAAATGAGATTTGGTGCATCACACTTAAACATTATCGCCACGAAACCAACCGTCTCTTAAACCACGCTTTACCAAAAATGCAAACAATACGAAAGTTTATGAAATATCTAGAAGCGTTTTCAAACTTTTTTGTTACACACTTTAAAAGTATTTTTAAGCCTTTAAACAGTCAGTCCATTTAAACATTACTTTTAAAGCATTTTACTTATTAAAACACTGCTTTCTTTTAACATTTCTTTTCAAGCATTTTTCTTTACATTAAGCATTTTTCTCGTTAAAACATTTTACTTTAGAACATTGTTCTCTTTTTTACACACTTCGTTAAGCACATTTTACTTGTATTAAATATATTTTGTTAAGCACATTTCTCTTTAAAACACTTTTCTTGTTAAAACATTGTCACGGTTTATCTCGTCAGTTTTCAAATTAAATTCAAATTAAACATTGTTCACTTTAAACATAGTTCACTTCTTCTTTCCGTTGTGACTGTCTCAGTTTAACAGATTAAGACCCAAAAATGTTCAATACAAAAACTTACCTTACAGTTTCTTTCGTCGTCTGGTTGTGATCGTCTTTGGTACCGGATGGTTTTCAGTGTGTCTCTGGCTGTGATCGATGCTGGTGGTCTTTGTTTTGTGGACACATTTTATAGACAGGCAGGAGACACACACGGAGGCAGTTTTTCTTCAGAGAGATTCGATTCTCTTATTCTGGACTTGGTTGCGGAGGGTGGTCTTATCCATTCATTTCTGCCATTCTTGTCATTCATACCTCTTCTGGGGTGCGACGATAGACGGGGATCTCTTCGAGATCCAGCCATTAGAGCGAGCGACTACATCTTCGACTCAACGTTGTCTGTTTTCATTTGAAGACACTTAAGGAGATCGACCGTCCGGCTCGCTTCCAAAACCCAACTCTTAAAAAAAAAACATATTTTCATGGGTCCGCTTGCTTTCAGAACGAGCGGCTACATGGTTGATGTTTACGCTATCACTTCCAAAAACGTTCTCTTTCAAAAACTCTCGTTTCTCACGAAGAAACAGTGACGTCACAGATCCACACGTGCGACACTCATGCAAAAAGCATTTCCTTCATTCATGTTTTCTGACCTTCTCTGACCCGAGATTCCTTGTGTCGGCGTCGGATTTGTAACTTTATTATGGTCTGACAAAACATGATTGACTCATAACGGTCCCGTTCGGTGCATGTCAGCGCGCCCCGCACTCATTGTCGTCAATTGACCCCAGCCATAGTTCACACTAGCTGGCTTAATCGTATCTAAGGATATGAGGTCCCATCTATAATATAACAAACGGTCCAGGATTGTAAAAAAAAAAAAACGAGAGCACTAAGAGACCTCCACTGGAAAGGTGCGAAGTGTACTGGGACCTTGGGGAGGCTCACAAATCCCGAAGAAGACAAAGTGTTGTTTGTGAGGAGAAGCAAATGGAAGCGGCTGTTGCGATAATGCAACATCATATGCAATGTTTATTAAAAGAAATGAAGAGTACTGGAAATATGGGGAGATTTATTGAAACTTAAACTCTAGATAAAAGCACCGGTTTTTATCAGTGACCAAATACTGATGATGACCTGTCTGAGAACTCTGAGTGAGTACTGAATAATAATAATAATAATAATAATAATAATAATAATAATAATAATAATAATAATAATAATACAGTTTTATCAAAGCGTAACAGAGGTAAGAACAGGAACAGAAACCGGACCCGACAGAAACAAACACGTCTGGAGCCAGATATGGTAACAGACTCAATACCACTACAGTAGTGCCAAATGGCTAAAAAACATGACAGAAATTAATGAAGAAAAGCTAAAAAAAAACGTGAAGAAAAAAATTGGTAGTAAAGCATCTCAATATTAATTTTCATATAAATTAAATATACTTGTACAATGCGGCAAGAAAACAAAAGAGCAGGATAGTAAAAAGCTGGCATTTAATAATTTGAACTACTTGTATAATTTAGCTAGTCTCACTGATTCACCAAAACATCACAGTGATAAACCTTTAAACGAAAGAAACTTTTACAATATACTTAAAATCATACATAGAATATGAAGTAGGTAGTTGGAAAAACGAAGTTACGAATTTAAGCTGACGTATTCAGGCAGTTACGTCATGACAAGACTTCGAGGTGGAAAAGCCACTAAAATATAATATAGCTATCCAATATAGTCACATATCAAATATTGGATAGCTGTGTTCTAGAATGCGCAATCCTAATTGTCCGAAGAACACCATAAAATGTTATTTTTTTCTTTGTTTAAAAGTTCTTAATTTCCGAAAAGTCAATTTAGATCTTCAATTATTGTTCCTGTAATTTGTTTAGTAAACTTTAGATTGCTTCAGAATTCGATTGCCAAATATATTGGACGATGTTTATCTTCAATTGATTGTTCATTTTCGTATGACTGATAATTGTTACTTACATATGATGTAAATATAATCATTTCAAATATGTCGAAACTAGCAAGCAGAATAGCCATCCTATGAAATGTCTTTGGTTATAAAGTTATTAACTAAACCTCAAATAATTTAGTAATATACCATTACGTTAAAAAACTTCGTAAATATAATGTATTCAATAAATTATTTCTATTCAGATAAGTTACTAACCTATACATATAAAACTTAATGTGGGATTGTACGTGTGTGTGTGTGGGTGTTATATTATAAAAGGAAATGATAGATTATCTACATCAAATCTAAGTGTATTCTTATCTAAAACTTACAGGGGAAGACACTGGAAGTTATCCTTAATCTCTAATGAATCTCTAAGTGCCGATTAGGGTGTCTCCTCCTTCAAACTTCAAGTACATAATATTTTTATTGAAGTTATATCAGATGTATAAAATCGTCCAGGAAAGTTAGCGGAAGTGGTCCGAATCTCTATGTTACTCTTTTATGTGCTGTAAATATACGTATATCCGATTTTAATGAAATTCAAACTATGTGTATAAGACACAAATTCAGAAAGGTTTTCAACTTTTCTGCTCCTTCTAACAATATTAACGAGTGAAACAGGGAGAGGGGAGCATACACACCAATGAAAGTTATATGGTCTTATGAGCATAGTGAAAAGGTACATAATAGTGATCTTCATTCAATCCTGAGCAACGCTGCTAGTTTTTGATATCAATGGCAATGATTATTCGCACATATTTCAATATATTAATACACTTTAATAGTTTTACGTCTTTTTCGCTGAGTGTTGGTTTTAATTAACGCTAATAATTTTAATTAAGAATAATGCTACGGTACTAATCTAAAAAATGTTACGTGACCGGCTGAGACTGTCGTTCGACCATCTTTCTTTTATTTTGCACGTAGTCGGTGTCAGTTAAGGCGAAAAAAACGAAGCAAAATTCATGGTATATATTTACATACCCACATTCAACCCGGAATTTGTGAGAATGACTTCTCATGCGCGAATCACTTAACGCTCTGAAGTTAAAACTCAAACAGCACGAGTTGGTTTCAGTTCTCGTACGTCTGATGTTACAGGAACACGTTATTCCATCAGGTTTTGCTCCCTTGCTAGCATCTACTTATGAAACATACTGTATGTACGCAATGCTACATTTTATAACCGGTTATAGTCTTTGCAACTCTACAACTCGCTGATATTAACATGGAACAAGACCACAACCGGAACCTACGCCTCAAACCTATAAAGAAACAAGAACTAAATAAAAGATAAATAGATTATCAAATTTACATGCAATACATTGGAAACGAAAACAAGGTTATAGTTGCAAACTACGGTATAACGAACTAAAGAGAATTGAATATGACTTGTATGCGCATCCGACGAAAATGTTATGCTTCATTTATACTGGTTCTATTTCTTCTTGCAACTAAATTATGATGCAAAACGTTATTCTTGAAATCCATTATTGTTTTAACCCGATCCTCCGACTTAGATTAGCTTGATTAAACCCACGTCAATACTCACTGAATACCACTCTGTCAGGAACACTTACTTTAGTTATGAAAGGTTTATCGCACACCAACATGCATCCAATAAGCAAATATCCTAGGATCAATTAGACCATAACACACACACACATATATATACATATATATATATATATACATATATATATACATTAACAATAGAATGCTAAATTCCAATACCACTACTTTATTCGTTTTTCAGAAAACCCATAAATCTTTACTGATAGCTTTGTCTACACATTAACAACAACAATAATACATACATATATATATATATATATATATATATATATATATATATATGTATATATATATATATATATATATATATATATATATATATATATATATGTATGTATATATATATATATATATATATATATATATATATATATATATATATATATATATATATATATATATATTGATATAATCCTGGATTGTGATTTTTCATGTAAGTGACTCTTCAGGAGTCAGAAAATCGTCTCCATAAACATCATAAAGGAACAAAAAAACAAAAGACAAAATTACATTGATATAAGATACATGAAATGTAGTTCCCAAAAGGGACGTGAGTTATCTAATAATTATTAGACGCCATCTTTTATGCGAACAGTGCTAGGACAAAGTACGTATAACTTTCCTCAATGTCATGTAAAATAGCCGTAAGTGAAGACAGAAAATGTATAAATAATCATTAAATGAAATAAGAAAAGATTGAAGTAATACATAAATATAAATAAGTAAAAAATGGTAAGAAAGTAGAAAAATATTTAAATGAAAGAAATACGAAAACATATGCAGATATACTAAGTAAAATGTAACAAAATATTAAAAATGTTAATTTAAATTTTTAAAAGGAGAAAGCTAAGAGTGACAAGCCTCAAAATTATTATTAAGAGTTACCTCCTCTTTATAAGTATATCATATTAAACGCACTAGTTCTGATTTGCAATATGATTAATTTAAAATGACTATTTCTAAAAAATAATTATATAAATGGCTGATTAGTTAAAAAAATTAATATTTAAAAATGTATTTAAAGTTTCTTGTAGAATATCCACTTAACAAACAGGTGCCCACTGAAAACCAAGAACTCAGACCAAGAGCAAAACTCCGGAAAAGCCAACAAATTTAACACACAATACAACTATAACAATATCTTAAATATATAGGCCAAACATATTTGGTGATTCCTAATCCTACTACGTATTATTTATAATAACAATTATGTACTTCTTTGTATTACGTTCTTCATAATCAAACGTTTTTGCATTATTTAATATTGTCTTGTTCATTATCCTGAGAAAGGAATAGTACCATTAATTCAAGTGTCACAAGTTTACTTTTAAGTTATATTATATACTAATTCGCTATAAACCCTGAACTAATATATAAATTACTTATAAGATATTTGAAAAAATATTTTTGATAACTTAATTTAATTATAGATCAATGTATGTATTTATATATGCACGCACTTATGAGGTAGTATTATATATATTCGTTAATTTACTGAACATTTGTACCTAACCACAAAAAAACATTAATAAATAAAAAGATGTCACAAAACGGGAAAGCACATATCTAAAGCGGTGCACTCAATTCTGTAGAATTTCTTCTTTTATGATCATTAAGTTATCCTTAGATGTTATCATATGGTAAGAATAAAGGGTGTAGAGGTGACATTTTTAAACTAAGATAATGGTGTTGGGTTAACGTTCGCATCCAGGCTGGGCTTTACGTTGAAAGATGATATTTGCTTTCTTTAAAACTGCATCCTATGTTCGTCTTATTATTATTTCTTTATACAACATTATATTTATACACTATGTTTGATAATAAACACATTTCCCCAGAGGCATTTATTCACATGTCTACAATTACATTACGGTTTTAACTGTAGAGTTTGAAAAGTTATTCGATCATTCAACATTTATTTTCTGATTTATTTTAGTATTATTCGAAGCTATTATAATTGATGCTACGTAAATTAATGTTAAGTATGATAATTATTCAATGCTATTATTAATAACCTACCTAATCTTACATATCTCGAAAGAAATTCGTTTCCACAGTATAGTAGAATTCACAACCATAACAACTATTCTACTTCTATTTCAGTCGGAAATTCATAAACTCTGATGTGTCAATATATTGTTCTTGTATAACTAAAAATGAGTGTATTCCTATGTAACCCCTTTTATCATTATTATTATTATTTTAAAGAGTTATTAATTTTCATCTTATTTAAATTATATTTGTGTTGTGTGCAAATTAGATATAGCAAGTCGAGTTATGCATGAAAATTTAGCAACAACCATGTACAGTATACAGTCTTCTCTTTCATCAACTCAGTGGAACATTGGAAATAAAGTTAAAGAAATAGTTTGTAAGGACATGTTTGTCAATTCATAAACATTATATTTCGGCAAACTTACAAAGTGAAATACCTAAAACAGAAATAATAAAGGTGGAAATGTTTTACTGTCGTGTGATGCAATATCGACTTTGATTATTTCATGTCTGTTCATAATTAATCCATATCAATTGGTGACACGTCGTATAGCGGTCTCGCAAGGTTGGTGCGTCCGTAGAGATGTGAAAGCATCGTTATATGAGCTGTCACATTTACTATAGAACTAAGATAATTTTGTTCCACCTGTACTCGTATAACGCTTCAGTTAAATAGATTGTTATTCAGTCTTTCGATAGGTCTGTACCGCAAGATTGAGCATACATTTACTGATATCTCCGACCCTCGGCCACGGTTAAGTTTAATTAGCGTGTTGTAAACCAATCAATGTGTATCTAATGCTAAAGTTTGAAATATTCTTTAATTTGTTTATTCGTTTGTCTGTAACGATGATGTTTAGAATATAATTGGATCATTCTATCTATTATTCTGTAAGGATTATGGTTGGAATGGTAGTTGGTCGGTCCATCTGTTCGTCTGTAACGATTATGTTTGGAATTGAAGTTGATCGCTATATGTGTTTGTCTTCAAGGATTATATTTGAAATAGCATTAAATCGGTCCGACAGTTCGTCTGTAACGATCATCTTTGAAATAGCTTTGAATTGGTTCGGTCTTTAGTCTGTAACAATTATGATTGAAATAGCATTGTATCAGTCCGACCATTGGTATGTAACGATTATGTTTGAAATAGCATTGTATCAGTCTGACCGTTCGTCTGTAACGATCATGTTTTATCGGTTCATCTGATAGTCTGTAACGAGTATTTTTGTAACAGGGGTTGGTCGTCTATCCTTTAGTCTGTAACGTTTATGTTAGAAATACTAGTGTAGCGTTCCATTCGTTACTCTGAAAAGAGTATGTATAAAATAGCATTCTCTGTGTCTATCCGTTAGTTTGTAACCATCATATTTGAAATAACATTGTATCAGTCTATCCGATACGTTATAACGATTATTTTTGAAAAAGAGTTTTATCGTCTGTCACGTTCTCATTTGAAATTTTCATCGTTAATCGCGAAGATTTTACGGTCACATCTTTAGAGTATTCGTACTTGTCATATTATCTGGATGTTTTCTGAGGCGCATTACTGCGCATGATACTTGTCATGCCCTTGTCTATTGCGCTTAGCTGACTTCCAATGTCTCATCCACAATTGTACAGCACTTGTAGAAGGGTTAATGGTCATTGAAATATTGCATCACTTTTACTGAAAATATGTGCGTTTGCTGTCGTTATCTTGTGCCATCTAAATGAAGATAATCTTTCTTTTTTTCTTGGAATCACTCTATGTTGAGGAGATGCAAAGCTTTTGACATTTCAGTGCGCGCAACAAGAAATTATTTTTCCAAAAGCCGCAAAAATATAAATGAAAGAATTTAGTAAAATATCAATTTTTAGGATGTAATTAACAAAGACAATGTCGACCATTTGATCCGAAGATTAATATCGATCACTTTTACTTGAAGTTGGAGAAAGATCTTTAGATAATAACCAAAATAAACACTCAAAGAAAACATTGATTTTTTTTGTTATCTTAATTCTTTCACGAACTTTTTAAGAATTAATATTTGACATTGTAGATGTTGAAATGATAATTAAGCAAATGAAGTTGTTGTTATTCACAACCCAAATTAAAAGGAATAGAATAGGAACAAACATATTATTGATAAATGAACATACATGAAAGCGAGAAGTAAAAACCAAGATAATAATTAATTCAGTAAATGAAATTGAGTTAATAAGAAATAGGTATTTGCTTATATTTTGTTAGTCTGTAACGATTATGTTTGAAATAACTATGCATCAGCACATCTGTTAGTCAATAATGATTATGTTTTAAATGCATATATCAGCCAACCTGTTAGTCTGTAACGATTACGTTTGAAATAACAATGTATCAGCACATCTGTTAGTCAATAATGATTATGTTTTAAAAGCATATATCAGCCCATCTGTTAGTCTGTAACGATTATGTTTGAAATAGCGTTATATCGGCCTATGAGTTCGTCCGTTATGATTATGTTTAAAATAGTATTGAATCAGTCGATTTGTTTGTCTGTATCGGTTATGTGTACAATAGAGTTATGGTCACTTCCATTCTTGTAACGATTATGTTTGAAATAGTATAGAATTATTCTATCCGTTAGTCTGTCAGGCTTATGTTTAAAATAGCATTTGATAATTCAATCTGTTAGACTTTAAAATTTATGTTTGAAATAGCATTATATCAGTGCATCCGTTAGTCAGTAAGGAGTATGTTTAAAAAAGCACTATATCAGTCAACCCCTTAGTCTGTAATGATTATGTTTAAAAAAGCATTGGATCGATTTATTTGTTAATCTGTAACGGTTACATGTAAAATAGAGTTAGATCAGGCGATCCGTTCGTCTGTAACGATTATGTTTGAAATAGCACTGGGTCAGTCTATCCGTTAGTCGGTAACTATTATGTTTTAAATAGCATTGGATCAGCCCATGCGTTAGTCCGTTACGATTATGTTGAAAATAGCATTGGATCAGTCGATGTGTTAGTCTGTAACGGTTGTGTTTGAAATAGTATCGGTGTAGAAGTGACATTTGAAAAAAAACGCGCAGACACGAAACAAATAGCAAAAGTCTAACTCTCAAATTGTATTAACAATTTTTCAAAACACAACGGATCCAACTTTAAAAACTGTCCGACTTTAGAATTGTAATGAACAATTCTCCAAAAACACTCTCGTCAATTCAGTAACCTGACACATAACTCCAATTAAATGTCTTTCTTCTCTCTCACTAGACATTCATATGTGGACCAATTTTGTTACCTTAAATTTAACGTAACAGTGGGAAGAAAGTTTCTACTTTTTTATTTAAACGAAAATTCGCCAATGCAAAACAATGTCCACTTGCATACGTGGACTATTGTCCTTGCATAGAAATAACACGATTCTATCGTATAATATGAACGCTCTGGATTCAATCCCCGATGAACGACAGACGGCAGGCTCCTTCCTCTTTTACCGCGTGGTCCTGCGCAATGGCTGCTACACTTCCCATGATGCGGGTGGTAGAGGCATTTTGATTTGTGCGTTTCTTTGAAATGGGGCATGCACCAGTTACTGCTTCTGAATCTCCCAAATAAGTTTATGCTTCTGAATCGTCTGACGGATTTCTGCTTCCGTATCGTCCCAACTTTCTGCTTCAAAATTCGCGATTGCATCTCAATGAGGATTACCGGTGCTGCCCATTAATACTTCAGCTCCAGATGACTCATCACTTTCATCATTATCTTCCTCGGTGGTTGAATATTCCGGTTCAAAGCATGGCGGAGGTCGCATATGTGACGTGGAATTCAATCTACCAGGACATACTCCTCACTGACTACGCCAGTCACTCGCTCCTGATTTAATTTAGTGGTGCATCGACAGCCTGGCGGTATCATCCAGACCTGAGCTCCTACATCATCTTCTCCGTCCATCTTCCCGTCGTTAAGTGACTGTCCATGGTCGATTCCCTTGATCCCGACCTTGCATGTGTGGATGGCATGAACAGGTGTGATTGCCGGAAACACGCCATCCTTCGGTGTAATATTGTACCAATATGATGCTTTCCCAATTGAGCACTTCTTCCAGGCAGCAAAAATGTCATGCTGCGGTAGCATGTTTTCTACGATGCTATTGCCTGATAGTTACTATGCGCATCGTAGCCGCAGTTCAACTTTCCTATTCACACAAAAACTGTCTGACTTGCTGGTGCAAAAGGTTCGATCGTTATTGGGCAAAATCTCATACGGTGCTCCCTTTTCGTAAAAGAAAGACACTAGTTGTAAAATAATGCTTGTCGAGTCTGTCGTTTAAATGATCGTCAAACCACAAATCGAGTGGGTCCACATTCGATTTAAAAAAGAAAGTGGTTGCTATTATCTATTTCAACACTTTACCATGCGTCACTTGCTTCAAGTCGTCCTTTTCGCCACTGTGCTGGTACTGGATCAATTGACTGACAAATCTCACAATGCTTGATGACTTCTTTGACTGCTGATTGTGTTAGTGCTTGATCTACGCGTCTCACAAAATACAGAGTCCTTTTGACACCTGGATGTCCTGTCTCTGGGTGGATGTCTTCTATGTGCTGCTGGCTCATCGCGCTGACTATAGAAGCGCATGTTTGACCAACGGGCTCGGCACCCACCTTTATGGAATATCACCATTTGCGAGGATTGCGTGGCAGCAGGTTGGCACGGTTACAATATGACGGAACCAATGCTATGCTGCTTACCAGGTCATACTCGGAGACTAGTCTTGTAAGGTGTCCAATCTTCGTCTTATTTCGCTTGCTTCGTTGGTGTGTTTTCTTGCTTTTTGAAATAACAATGGATCGGTTCATCCGTAAGTTTGTAACGATAATGTTTTAAATAACATTTTATTGGTTCATTCGATAGCTGTAACGATTATGTTCAGCGCTAATTCATATATAATTTGATCATCGGCTTATTATAATATTTGCAATCGCAATTTTTTTAAATATAATTTGATTATGTTTTATGACGTTAAAATTTAATTACATGAATCAATTTAGATACATTTATTGTTCATAATACAAAATGCACCCCAAAAGTGCATCAATTGCAAATAAAATTAAACGAGCGTAGTTTCAAAGATGCAATGAACAACAAAATTAACGAAATTGGCCCTGTCGTTTCAATACTTTAAGATAAGACTATATATTTGAAAGACTAATTAAAAGTAAAAAAGTAATAATAACATGATAATAATAATTATAATAATAATAATAATAATTACATAATAATAAAAACAATAACAATAATAACTAGAAGTAGAAGAGGAAAATGGCACTTGAACAAAGAAACGGAACATTTACTGACGACTGCACAGAACAATACGATTTGGACTAGTTATATTAAAGCAAAAATAAATAAAACCAATAGAAAACAGTAAATACAGAGGGTATGGACGGAGAGACAAAACAGTAAATTACATAATAATTGAATGCGGCAAATTAGCCCCAAAATAATACAATAACAAACATGACTGTGTGAGAAAAGCAGTACACTAGGCACTATGTAAACGACTGCATTTCGAATACGCCAACAAATCGTACAAACATAGATCAGAGACAGTCATGGAAAATGAAACCACAAAATTCTCTGGGATATGGAAGTGAAAATAGATAAAATCATACAAGCAAAGAAACCGGATGTCATAATAACCGACAATATAAAAAAATCATACCAAATCAGAGATTTTGCTGTGCCAGCAGACCACAGAGATCAATGAGGAAGAAAACACACGGAACTCGCCAGAGAATTGAAAAGGATACGGAATATGAAGAAACTGAATATAATGCCAATAATCGTAGGAGCACTAGGAACAATCCCGAAAAACCTGTAAAAATACTTGGGAACATTGAAATTAAAGGGTAAAGTGAGACCCTACAACGGATGCCAATTATGAATACAGTTGAAATCTTAATAAAAATCACTGAATGCGGAAACAAACCGACATAAGCTACGAACCAGTCATATGGAAGTTTTAATAGAAATAAAATAAAAACACAGATAGAACACAACCACATGAAACAAAGGAACGGAAAACGCAAGAAATTTCATAATCCTTAACCCTACCAAAAAGTGATGGAACCAGCTTCGGCTGATACCACACAAAATAGTCGTAAAATATCAAAGAAGGATAGAAAGACAGAGGATAGAAAGCACTAAACAGACCTCCACTGAAAGAGTGCGGAAGGGACTGTGAGCTTTGTGAGGCTTATTGCCACTCAAATCCCACAGGAAACCAATGGGCGTTACTAGCGACAAATCAATGGCAAGCGTCTTTCGTGATAACGCAAAGTCATTTGCAATCGGAATGTAACGATACCGATTAAACGATCGTTACGAAAAGTCTTCAAAACGTTTCCCGAAATACGAAAGTTTAAAACGTTTTCAAAAGTTCTACAAATGTTTCCTTAACAATAAAACGCCGTCAAAAATGTTTGTTTTCACTTTGTCATAAACTTATTCGCTCTAGATTTTACAGTTCTTTTCTCTTTACATCGGCCTGCAGATGTGGTTAGGGTGTTTATTTGAACGGGGGGTTCATGTGTGAGTGGGCGTGTATACGTGTGCGTGTCTCTAACAATGTGGAGCATCGATCATACGATGCTCCAAACTCCATGCAAACGTGTTTTTACTCTTTTTAACGGTGTGTACGTAGATTTTTCTAACTTTCTTTTGACACAATAGTTCATTCCAAATCAATATCATAATTTACCTGATTCCTTTCTTTATTTCCTCTTTCTCAATTTGCTTGTAGACGTGTTCATGGTCGTCTAGTGATGTGCCGTGGGTTTTCTTTGTCGTGAAGATCTCTTGATCGTCGTCTTCCTTATCGTAGTTCGATGCATCTGCTCTCTGGGAATGAAACTTTTTTACATGACAAAGAAAAACTTCAGAAGTCAGCCGTTGAAAGGATTATGAAAAGTCGTTTATTGATTCCATCTTTTCTGATAACACCTGGGAGAGAGTCGCCGTTTTCCCGTTGATTTGCTTCTCAGTTTTTGACTATTCTTCTGACTGGGTGTAGGGAATAGACGAAGTGGCTTATTCCCGTCTCATTTGAGACCCAAACATAAGGTTTCACACCATTATTTTTGGACATCCACTCGCTTCGAGTACCATAGTAGAATTGCCCACGATTCTCGACAACAACAAGTGACGTCACAGTCTCCTTGTTCTGTTATCCATTCACATAACTGCATTTACTCTCGTTTTGTGCATAAACTCTTTGACCACAAATGCCTTATCTCGCCCTTATCCTATCTATGTATTATGACTTTGAGAATGCCTCATTCAACAAAACACCGGGCCACACTAACTTGTCTTTGATCTCTGACATCCACCTGCTGACAGATTTTTCTACCGGGAATGGATCACTCGTGGAAGCAGATTTATCCATGCAAAATATATGTCAGTTTAACTCTGCACTCAATGTAACAATTTAACCCAGGCCACAATCGATACTAGCTAACTTACACATTCTCAGAAATAATTCAACATGGAGACTTGTTGTCCCTCAGACTCCAGGGAATACCACCGGTGATTATCAGTGACCAATCACTGATGATGACCTATATGAAGACTTCTAGTGAGTACATATTATAATAATAATAATAATAATAATAATAACAACAACAACAACAACAACAATAATAATAATAATAATAATAATAATAATAATAATAATAATAATAATAATAATAATAATAATAATACTACTACTACAAACTTCACTCATAAGAACATCCGTCAAATATTTTATAATTGGCAGGGCTACTCGAAGTTGCCTGGGGTGTAATACTAAGCAATTTATTTTCATAAATAATAGTTGATTTTAATAATGCTTTTCATAACACGAGGTTCTTTTATTGTAAAAAAACAAAACTACAAATCGACGTGAAACTTACGATTCCAAATAAAACAACACATATGCTAGTTAAATCTTATTTAAAAAACAAATACGCGCGTAAAAACTTAGAACAAAATACGTGGGATAACTTTTATTTCAAAATATAAACTAACCCGATCTTTTTATTCTCGCATCTGTAAATAAAATGTCCTTGTGTGCTTAGGTTAAAATATTAACAACAAGTAAAATATTTTTAGTGTCTATTAAAGTTAAAAATATACATTTTTTTAATTTTTATATCAGTTATTTAGATTAAGACTTGTTCTTCTTTGCCCATAAAATTAAGTTTGCATGCGTGATTATCCTTTCTTTTCTCCATTATTATCTGTTTTTATTACGATTAAGATTAAGCCTCACGAAGAAAATTGCATACGTGGTTATGACAAAGAAAAAGATGAAATGTATCCGAGAGTATGACTTAAAAAGGAAAAGAGGAAGATGTAAAACTCAACGTTCGCCCGGTTGTTGCGAGGGCTTCATCAAGATCGTTATTAGCCACTTTAAGCTCTTTAGCTCTTGATAAAGTCCACACAACAGCTGGGCGAAACGTTTAGATTTAGGTCTTCTTTTTCTCTTTTTTAATTGATACGTTATTATGTAAGCGAGCCGGACACACGTACGTTCACGTTTATTGTACAGATAGAGCAATTGCATTAATATACAGGTGTATGAACAATAATTATTGCAAAGAATATTAAAGTAGTGGAGATGTAATAAAAAAAATCCTTAGCGTGTTCAATTAAAGACAACATTATTGTTAGACTGTGCAAGTGCGCGTTAAAAGAACTTTCGATATTATCAATATCCAGACAAAATTCTCGCGTTCAGCTGTGTTCACAAATTAAGACCCTATAAAACAATCTAAAATTAAAACGCTAAAGAAAATAGAGCTACTCACTGAATGCTAAGAGAGGAGTGCGCTAGAGTAATTGACAATTTTTCATGGTTTATCAAGATGTGCTTGTAATACAGAGATGCACATTTAACGAATATCGTTGAATGGCGAGAAAAGACTGTTGGACATTCAACATTTAGCTTTGTAAACAAGTCAGTCTAATTAACGTTTTCTGGTTAAAAATATGATTGGATTGCAGAAGGATTGTGAATTCTATTAACATACATAGATGCCATTGAAGGGGGTGTTATACAAATAAAAGTTTAATTCAAAAATGAAAACATTACAACCTAGTCATGTTTCTTGTTTTCGAGCTCGAGTTTTCGAGCTTCTTTTAATATTTAAAAAGTCAGAGTAGGTGAAGTATTGTTTGCACATCTGAGGACGTGCCGCTCAGTACATCCTTTTCTGCTTTGACAAAGTACAAAACCGACTTCGAAATCAAGTAGAAGATGTTCTCTTCTCTACCCAACAGCCTATTTTTCACAGAAGAGATGTTGCTAGTTTTTCTTTACTCTCTCGTTATTTTCATGGTAGGTGCTCCACTGAGCTCTAATCTATGTTTCCTCTGTTAAACATTTACATCAAAATTAAGTTTAGCTACAACCACTGAATAAAGGTTTCCTTTCTTTCTCTGTGTACCTAAAAGGAAACAAAACTTCCATGAGCAAAGTTTCTTTTCAGGAGGTGTATGTCTGTGGAACAAAGTGCCACAGCGATGCTTCAGAACTGACTATAACGTGTTCGTTTTCAAGTTTAATGTAAACAAATTCTCGTTAAGCAATTCTCTTAAATAATCAAGTGCTTCCCAGTTTCTAGCATCGTTACCAAATCATCAGGGGTTATCTCACCGTTCACCAAACAAACTCAGCAACTTTCATCGTCGAGTGGACTTTGCGCCTTGATAAACGGTTATTCGTTAGTACATAAAAATAGATCTTAGAGTATTCATCTAAAGATATCTTAATAATTCGATTCCTAATTTCCCTTCAATTGTTTTACGATCTCGTGATATATGATATGTTCCCATTAATTACGTTTGGTGTAAGTGTAATCCATTTAAATGTATTGAAAGTGTATTGATACTCGCAAAATACATGTACTACAAACTCTTGTGAAGTTATTAATGATATGTTTTTATAATTATAAAAAATAATTTATTTATATATAATTATATTTAAATTAATTTATAACTGTAGTTAAGTCAATGAATTATTTTTATTAATTCTGATAATATATATTATATATATATATATATATATATATATATATATATATATATATATATATATATATATATATGCAATTGTACACCCTAACAAATATGATCTGGTGATATTCGTACTGATACTCATATTCACATAAAATAACGTTTCAGTCGCTCACGGATGGTGGCGTTATATGTGTGTAAATATTGGTAAAACAAAAAAATTAGAAAGAAAACGTCTCAAACTTGAAAGTGTTTTAAAAATGTATCAATCGGTATAGAACGAAAAAGTCTTATTATGGAAATATAGTTAAGGATTTACTTTCTGATTCATTTTAGAAAAATTGCCTTTTTGCGGAATATACCTTGCTCTGAGCAATTGAATTGAATTTTGATGTGGCTTTTGCTTCTCTAATTCCTTTCCATTCTTCTTCATATCTACCTGCTCTATCCTGGATATTGAGCTGTATACTCTTCACAATAGGTTTTACCTTTCCTAAAAGTTCGCTTCTAGTACACCACTTTTTATATATATATATATATATATATATATATATATATATATATATATATATATATATAGCATATACATACACTTATAAGCTCATAAATATTTTTATAATTATTGATGAATAAATAAACACAAATTATTAAATAAATATTAATTAATACATTCACACATGAAAAAATAAATAAGTAGATATTTCCATTTCTCTCTTACACATATATATACATATTGAATATACATATAATTATATGCTCATAATTCATTTAATGATTATTAATTTTTTTATAATACACACATAATTAAATAAATATGAATAAATGAATATACCTACACATAAATATATAAACTAATAGATATTATTTCAATCTCTTTTTTTACACATATACATACATATTGTATATGCAAGTGTCAAATATAGACACTTGACAACAAAGCTGAAGATAGTCGGGAGTTTAAAACATTTTGGGCTTGAAACCAATGGTTCTGATGTTGTACTGATTTTATGTACCAAATAGTATATATATATATATAAATTAGGAAAGTTCATTTTATAAAGCATCTTTTGTAAGTTAATATAAATATAGAGGCAAAAAAGCCTTCAAAAACCATGTATTAGATGCGAGTAATTAAATCAAAAGAAAAATAAAAATATTTCGAAACATTTAATAAAATATTTCAAAATACCTTCCGTTTTTTTTTTCCTCATCTTGATTTTTTTTTTTTAGCTAATATTTCGCTTGACAAAAACTAGCTTCATCAGAGCCAAGACAAATAAAGGAAAAACGGAAGGTATTTTGAAATATTTTATTAAATGTTTCGAAATATTTTTATTTTTCTTTTGATTTAATTACTCGCATCTAATACATGGTTTTTGAAGGCTTTTTTGCCTCTATATTTATATTAACTTACAAAAGATGCTTTCGAAAATGAACTTTCCTAATTTATAACTCGCAGCGACCATGCGCAATCAAGTTCTATTCTATTTAAAACAGACATTTTCAACAATAGTCCACAACACCGGACGTGACACTTCACCAACACCAGGAAGTAAATTATGGAAAAAAAAAAGGTTATACCTTTATTTGTCTTGGCTCTGATGAAGCTTGTTTTTGTCAAGCGAAATATTAGCTAAAAAAAAAAAATCAAGATGAGGAAAAAAAAACGGAAGGTATTTTGAAATATTTTATTAAATGTTTCGAAATATTTTTATTTTTCTTTTGATTTAATTACTCGCATCTAATACATGGTTTTTGAAGGCTTTTTTGCCTCTATATTTATATATATATATATATATATATATATATATATATATATATATATATATATATATATATATATATAAGACACACACAAAGAACGCTATGAGTCATAAATAAATTAAACTGAAAAAAAAAAGTTTGATGTCGCGAGTTTGTGCGATTGCAGAATTTATGTCTGACCGACTAGCGTTTGCAATCTGCTAGCTACTATTACAATATTGTTATTATTTTTCCTCCTCTATTTTCCTCTCCCAAAAAGCAGAGCGTAAGTCATAGGCGAGTGAAAGTTTTATTTATTTCTTAAAGTCATTCATTTCATTCCCCTTCACAAGGTATCAAGTCGGTCAGAGAAAAAGATTTGTCATAGATCATCTCATTACGCATAAATGTAATCCTACTTACTATTTTAAGAAAGTGTCTTCGACTGTATCTTAGTAAATAACATTAATGTCGCTTTGTAAGCTCTAAGAAGAATTTAATATTTGTAGCGTTGTTTTTTCCTCTTTTACAAACATGAACGTATCAGAATGATATTGTGATTGTTATGGTGTGATGCTTATCTACCCTATTCGTGAATAGATGGATTCTTCCAGAGACTATGTACAGACAAGATTACGAGAAGTCTCAGAGTAGTCTTCTAGTAACATTCTATTTTGTACTTCTGTAAATACACACTATTGTAAATATACCAACGTTTATTACCGGACCTTCAAGGTCACACCACTAGCAACGAGGACCCCAGACTTATTCAGACCAACATAATCCGTACTTATGTCGCACACAAAACTTGCGACGCGAATTCGGACTTATTCTCGCACAAAATAACTCGGACTAATATTACAATATTGTACACAATACTGGCAACGAAAACAAGAACATATGTCGGATACAATATAACCATTACTACAACTGTAATGTTAGAGTTTTGAAATAACACTTAGTTGTATTCTCGAGAACGTGTTAATCACAACCAGACAGCGATAAGTTTAAACCGTACTGGATTTGTAACATACAAGTCTGCCAAATCTGCAAAAAGTAAACATTCCAACGTCAAAAATAGGATTGAAAAAAAGTTTCGTTTTTTATTAGAATGAAAAAAGATTTCAAATCAAAGTTTGGAACTACAAATCTGTTTACCACGGAAATAAGGAAAACCCTACAAAAAAGTTGTCGATATTTTTTTCTTTTTTATTGTTTGATTAGGAACACGAAATATATATATTTGAGGCACTAACTGGTCTACCCGAACCAGAGAGCGGTGATACAGCGAAACGGTCTGTATGTAAATGACTATATATATATATATATATATATATATATATATATATATATATATGTGTGTAATTTTCTAAACTAATTATCCGATTATTATGAATTTTGGAATAATTGTTTTAATAGAAATAGCTCCAGACACGCCCTGAAGTCACTTGATATAAAGAGCAAGCCAACGAGCAACTCTGAATTATTATTTATAATATAAAGATATTAGATGAACTGTAGAATTATTAATCTAAGATGGCTGACTTACTATGATAACATCCTGGTTTCGTTTGATGAAGTATGGTTCTATGTAAATATGTATATGTAGAAGATTTTTTGTGCATTTTTTTTCGAGGGTATTTTTGTCGGGAGCGATTATTTGTCTTTTAATGAGCTGCATAAATGAAAAGTCCTGGGAATTACATATTTTTTCACGGGTGTTTGAATTTCCGCAAGAAAAATAAATAAACTTTTGGTGAATAGAATTTTACATACGATTGTTTACATATATATATATATATATATATATATATATATATGCAGGCCTCGTTGAAAACGACGGAATTTCTCTTTTTGTGATTTTCCTTGTTAGCTTTTCGAGGCGGAGAGCAATTTTTCATTTATCGGGTGTTAGTTTAAACATTATTGCCCCGAGTGTTGTTTCATCGGCTATCATTCAAGCACTTTCGATCCGTTTTCCATAATTTAAATAAAATCAAAAATTAACATTCAGAAACAAATAACTATAAAAAGGCTAAAAGCACAAAAACGAATAGAAAGACACAACTTATGATGACGATCGAGAAATTGAAAGCGCTTCAGAGATGGCCAATGAAACAACACTCGGAGCTATAATGTTTAAAATAACTCCTGAAAACAGAAAAAATGGCTCGCCGCGTCGAGAAGCTTACAAGAATAAAAATATGTTGTCTCTACCGAGGCCTGCATAAATAAAGGTGTGTTGCGTAAATATATATTTATATATATATATATACATATATATATATATATATATATATATATATCATTATTTCATGTATACACATAAAATATTATAAATGATATATCAATTTTAAGTATTTACTTCAACAGTTCTCAATACGTGAGTATTGCTAGGTAGTAAGTTATGAAAATACATTATTATCAATTAAGCTACAAAGGGGCTTCCGCGTTTCATCTCCGTAGAGAATTATCAGGCGAAATGTCTGAATTCGAAACTTGAAATCCTAAACTTTAAAGACCCCCAAAACCTATTAAACTGTTGAAGATTTAACTGCCTACACAGAATAACAACTGCCTACACAGAATAACATTTACCTCAGGTAAACAACACATAATAAATAAATAAATGAACAAATAAAATACTAAAAAAAATGAACTAAACAAAAACCTAAAATAGAAATACAAGCAAGCATGTGTTAAAATAAAGTAACTCATTATTTGGACAAAACAAAGAAACAGGGATGGGCCACTCCATATAAGAAGTAGGAAGTATAATCAACCGAACCTTTGTTTGTGAGAAGCCGAACGATTGGCTAAGAGAATAACGCAGACGCTGATTTGTTAACTAGCGGGACTAAAAATCACGTGGATATATAAAAACACCTGGCAAAACAAATTCCATGCATTTTACCTTGACGATTCTCTACGAGAATGAAACACCATAAATATATTTTTATAACTTACTATATATATATATATATATATATATATATATATATATATATATATATATATATATATATATATATATATGAGAAATAATTTTTTAAAAATAAGCGTTTATAGCTTTCTCCGTGAAGATTTTGAAGCAGTTATAGGCTGTAATATATAAGTAATAGTGTCAGAATGGTAAGATCAGTCATTTCCGGCCTGTTTCTATTCGGCACAAATCACAGCGAACGGTGTTGGGCTGCCTTATATGTTGGTTATTTTGGCAGATTTAAAGCCAGAATGCATGACGAATCGGACCGTGTTTTTCATAAGTACTGGGTATTCTCAAATTGTCACCTATCTAAGCACTGACTCGACTCAATGTCTCTTAACTTCAGTGACATTCCGAGAACTGGTGCTTCAACATGATTATAGCTGTATAGCTGTATTGTGTATGAATGTTCTTTTTAGTTTATAGGTTATGTTAGTGCATTCTATTATATATGTGCAACTTTTTAATTCAAAAACTGTTATGGGTGAGTATTTTATTAAATATACAGTTGTTAATTGAAGAACCGTTTTGTAGGTGCCCTCCTTTACAACTTATTCCTATTTAAATCACAAAACGCATTTTTACAAAACATATTTATATATAAATAGTCTTGCTTTAAAATCTTACCTATACATACCCGTATAATTATGCGCCCATTTTAATGTCTGTGTAGATTTTCGAATCAATGTGCAACATCGAATTGTGTTTATTGATTTACAAATGGGAAAATCTTTATCTTCTTTTAATTATGAATTCATATAAGTCATCGGCTGAAAGAATGATGGCTTTATCTAATCAATATACCGATCACTATGCTGGGGATGTAAGATTCATTTTCACTCCTTATTAAAGTTGTATCGATCAAACGTTACTCGTTTATCTGAGCAGCTTTAAAAGGGTTTCCATTGGATCTTGATGAAAGTATTGACAAATGTTTAGTATTCAATAAGAAAAAGGTCGAACTTAGGGATGACACTTGAAACTAGTATTAAGTGATTAATCTTTTCAATACCACCGCCCGACACTATTAAAATGTTGTACGGTGTTTACTTATACATAAATTAAAGTAGATAGCTCAATCGGTGCTTCTTTATTATTGGGGCAGATGAAATTTTCATTTTCATTTTAGAAGAGTCAGTGGAAAGGGCAGATATTCAAATTATTTGTTTAGACATAACCCATGAAGAAAAATCCAGAGAATTTTTAAGAAAATAAATAAAAAAAAGGATACTTATGCAGTTTACGGACCAGGCTGAAATAATAACGTTCTAATTTCGAAAGCCATTCTATACATGGGGAGGTGGATGTTGATTACTTATTCTGTACTTTCACCTAACAATTTAATAAAGAGATGTAGTTAGTAGCTGTCTGTCTTAAATCGAATCTATACTATTACTTCTATTAATAATTTATTACTAATAGTAATTTTCTATCTGTTTGTGTTGAAGTCGAAATTATACTATTAATCTCTTTTAATAGTAAATTCATTTACTATACTATTTCAGACTAATTTACAGTGTGTAAATGCTAAATTCAGGAGAGGATAGTGTAATAGCTATTCTGTAGTCATGATACAATCCTCCCAGGAATTACATCTTGCTTTATTTTGGGGTGAGTAATATAGTATTTCTTCTATTGTCATGAGATAATCCTTCCAATCATTACCTGTTCCTTTTGGGGGTAGTGTAGTGTCGCTTCTGTTGTCCTGAGACTATTCTACGAGATACTTATTTATTCCGTTTAGAGTGTAGTATATGCTTGTTCGTAATGATACCATACCTCCAGGTATTACCTTCTTCCTTGGGGCAGTGTAGTGTGTTCTTTTATCATATTTTTGCTAAAGTTATTACACTATTGTAATCAATTATAATCAACCTCTTTATTTATGCCAAATTAAGTAGATCTATATTTGAACTGCACTTTAAATGTCACATATTACTTAGCTTTGAATGATTTGAATTTAGTTGTAAATACGATTGATTAAATGCATAAGATGAAAATATATGATTTGGCATTGGTCTTAGATCGGATATACTGAGGTAAATGTCTGATTGAATAGTTTGATCGCGTCACATAAAAAGGATGTGAAGTTTAATTTCAGTGGCTGAGTAAACTTTATGAAATATGTAAAATATACTCTCCTGCTAGATAGGTGCGGTTAGGCTTCCATGCTCCCTCTTAAGATATAAGTAACTCATGATAAATTAAATGAAGATTATTCATACTTAAGTAAGTAAACAATATATAAATCGAATATCGTCATCGTCTTTATGCATAATAATACAAGCTAAACTTTCATGAGAATAATCAAGAACACATCAACCGAAAACCATTGGAGAGATGTAGTCAATATCCCATCCTGATAGATAGCTATATTACACAACACCACAGCATTATTACATCTGTAGATTGGAAAATACTTTATATAACTAACGACCGGTTATATATCTAGTAATCAACACACATACAACTTCGCTGTATCACAGCTATTAAATGCGGCTAAACTAGAACTCATCTCAAACCGGAATCGAACATGACTATCTAGTTGATAGTTAGCGGCTCTAAACACTTAGCTACAGCGCAAGCACTATTCGCAAGTGACATTTCAATGCTGTATATAAATGTTGCATGTTACTAAAAAATGCTCCATATATCTTTATACAAAGAGCTGAGCATTGTTCTTAATAATAATGTTACACTATATTTCATATTTTTTAGATAACAAAATCATCTGTTCTGAAGGTGAAAAAAATTCCCCATGTTTTTCTTAATTCACAATTATCCCCGTTCATGATACTTTTTCCAAAGATAACCCCCCCACACGCATATATATATATATATATATATATATATATATATATATATACTTATTTATTATTTTGTAATTCCACTTTTGATGGTTGATTTTATTTTGCAATTTCAATATGTTATTTTTACTTATTTTCGAATGTTTAATACTTGTAACATCTGTACTTTTGTCAACAAAAATAATTCAGAACAATAAGATGTGTTAATGAAATGCTCGAAAGACTATGCACAGGAAGTTTTACTGTGTGTCCATTTCCGGCGTTTTCTGGATTAACTAGTCAGGAAAATGGCTGGAATGAGATAGATCAGTTTTAAGCCTAAGTCTTTTCCTCAGGCTCCGGTTGGACGCTCAATCATTAGTTCCATGTGATATAATCTTCTATAAAGTTCATTAATAAATATGATGCTCATAGAATAATCGAGCACTCTATCACATTTATTTTTACTCAACAGAACCAACATGTATATATATGCACACACACACACACACATATATATATATATATATATATATATATATATATATATATATATATATATATATATATATATATATTAACGCAGCCAACTTTCATATAAGCACTATGAAGTATAGCAGAATTATTTGCTTGATTATGCCTTATTTATATTTTATTTTTTCTCATATATATATATATATATATATATATATATATATATATATATAGTATTTTCGATTCTCTGTTGACCTATCTTCAGTTGACAATAAACAAATAAACAAAGAGTTGGAGAAAATAAGAGAATTTAAAAAAATAGCCTAGAACATTTCTGCACCGGTCTGTTGTCTGATGTCTAAACATTTTACATGGCATTTCTCGGCCTATGTTTAAGGTGATCTAAACCATAATATGATCCATATTTTTAAAACTTATTATCCACATACGTTTCATCCTTTTTCGTTAATCATCAGTGCGGAAGATGACTGTTCTGCCGGTCGCCCGGTTCAAAACACAGAATCAAAGTTACCTTTAACTTACATGTCTCAGTCTCTACCAATGCGGACCACCCAACAACCGTTGGGAAGGGAGAGAATTAAAGTTTATTTATATCAATACAAGCAGACACTTTTAGTGGGTTGTCATAACAGTGTTCAACGATCCAGTCGGCAGGACTTCGCATTACGAATTTAATTGGCAGCCTAATTGTAATTATCCTAAAATGAGAAGCCTATGTTAAAGATGCTATAAACAATATTTTGATGAATATATTTGTGTTATTCTTATCAACAGACACATGTGTTTCATCCTTTTTACGGTAACCATCAGCGCGAACGGTGGCAATTCTGCCGGTCGCAGAATTCGAACCCCAGACCCCGGTTACAAGTGTTTCATCCTTTTTCGGGAATCATCAATACATATATATATATATATATATATATATATATATCAGAAGAATGTCCATCCAAATATTCTACGAAGGAACTACAAACTTCACCTAATCAATCATACATGGGAAACAAACAGAACCTGCCGTATATAAATCATTGTAAGAAGGTTTCAATTATCCCATTTATAGATAGCTATTTTCTGTCCCACAAGGAAAGTAGGTTGTCTGTTTATAAGTATGAGTAGATTGATGATGAAAGACCGTGAAATTTTCTCCGCACCTGTGGACACTTTCAATCTGATCAGTTTGCAGTCTCTTTGGCGATTACACAAGATAGAAAGAACACGCTATACTAAATATTGTAGAACGCATAAATGTTATGTTGAGTCGTAAACAATAAAAGGAATAACAAATCCAAATGGAAAAGTAAAAACCAAATGTATATGCAAATGAATATATGATGTTACTTTTACTATATCTATATTCATACGAAGCTATGTATGTGAATATGTTTCTATGTGTCTATGTATAGGATCCAATGTTAAACTAATTAATCAATCATAATAGAATATGGAACCGAACTGTATGGTGTGGGTAATATGGACTATATTTGGTTTAGTTGAGTTTTATGCTACAAAGCTAAGAAGCGTGCGGAAGCCCTTCGTGAGGATTGACATACCTCCACATTTTGTGAAATTTAAACAGTATACCTCAGATATTAATTAGTAAATATTTCCCAAATGTCAGTTTTTGGGGAGTATTTTAAAGACTTTTACAATGGCATAATATGCGTAAACCCTCCTATTTGAAATTAAAATACGTCAAATTTGCACAATTTGGTCAATAGTTATAAGAGACATTAAAATAATATACTTTTAATTTTTAGTACTTTTTAAGACCCATTTAATCTTTAATATTTACCATGATGAAAATGATGCAATGTAATGGAATTTTATAAAAACAATAAATATTCTATACATAGGGATATCATTATATCTTGATTTTAATGTTCGTGATGCGGCATATAATGGTACAACACTTTTTTCTGCTACTGGAATTAATGTTATCTATTTAGATATGGGGATGATCTAATATATATATATATATATATATATATATATATATATATAAAGAGAGAGAGAGAGAAAAGAAAGAGAGAGGGATATATATATATATATATATATATATATATATATATATATATGGGAAAAAGAAGGATGAAGGTAATCCGACATAATGGGAAATGAAAAGGGAAAAACCAAAAAGGAAGTTTTTATGTGTTCATCAGCGTTTCTGTCTTTATTTGTAAGACTTTTTCAGGATAGTAATATAAAGAAAAATGTCATGCAATTACGTGGATATATAGGGTTGACATGGTGGGTTGAAGGGAGGAAATAGTAGCCACTACTGGAAAACAGTAGGGACCGACGTCCAACTGACTTCACCAGGTCCGGACGTCGGCTCCTACTGTTTTCCAGTAGTGGCTACTATTTCCTCCCCTCAACCCACCATGTAAACCCTATATGTCCACGTAATTGCATGACATATTTCTTTATATTATCATCCTGAAGAAGTCTTACAAATAAAGACGAAACGCTGATGAACGCATAAATACTTCCTTTTAGGTTTTTCCTTTTACATTTTCCATATATATATATATATATATATATATATATATATATATATATATATATATATATATATATAACGTAAGTGGAGATAAACATATTTAGAAGATTATTCAAGAAGATTATTCCGAGAATTCAAACACAACGCTTATTTGGCTACGATCGTTTCCACTACAATTTAGAAAAATATTGTGTGTTTTACTTTTGATATCTCCAAATAGTAGTCTTCATCAGCACTCTATACAACATACAGTACACAAATCATTTAAGAAAAGCTACAAAAATCGCATATATCCAGTTAATATAATAATAGAGATGTAATCTCCTATTAAGCCACCATATATTACTCCATCCGTAAGTTCAAAGCTGATGATAGCAATGACAATACATGTTAAAATGCATCAGCAACAGTAAATTAAGATTTGAAATATTTTCAGTAGAGTATGAAGCAGGACTAAAAATAAAATGAAAATTAAGAAATAAAATGAAGAAACAAAAATGGTATGAGGCATTTAATAATAAATAATAATTATACAGAATAAAATATATAATAAAATATTATATTATATAATAATAAATATAATAGAGTAAAGATAAATAAAATAGAATAAAAGAGGGTATAAGGCTGCTCGAATTTCGATGAACGTCTGCCCACTGAAACATAAATAGTTGTGTTACACTAACTTTTGGAACATTCTCAGCGGTTAACAGAATATACATATGTCTTTATATCAAAGATTTATTTCTTCAGAAATATCAAAATATATATTTGCCATCCTCCCGGATTCTATACAATAGTAAGTGAAAGGTATATAGAAAATTAAACAATAATATACAAGTCTTATTAGAGAAAAAACTTGTTATTCCCTCCCCATATTTATTGTTCTTCATCTCTTTTTTACCACTCTGGCTCCTAACCCTAACCTTATCCCATCGCAGAACAGCCTAATATAAAAATACCTACATACCTATTTACTAGAAATGTATCAAGCAAATAACCATACTGTTATATATATATATATATATATATATATATATATATATGTGTGTGTGTGAATGTATATAAAAAATAATGTGAAAAAAAGTTTATATTGTGTTATAACTTTTTATTTTTTATTTTTTTATTTATTTATTTTTTTATATATTTTGACGTGTAAGAATATAAATTGTTCTGTAAAGAAAAATAGGTTTTTCTTGTTGATGATAGGTATATATATATGTATAATTAGCATATGCACATTCATATATATATATATATATATATATATATATATATATATATATATATATATATATATATAATTGTGACTGTTATCTTCTTTTTGTTGTTTTTTTGTTCTGTTTTCGTTCTCCACGTATTTTGTACTAGATATGACACTTTATATATGCCTTTCATGGAAATATTTAAATAAATGATTTGATTTAAGGCTGAACTTGTACGTCATTGTAATATAACACTCACTATATATATATATATATATATATATATATATATATATATATATATATTGGTATATATATATATATATTAGTACTTGAATCATGCTAGATAATTCAATGTTAAAACACTTAATATGGCGCAAAGTAGAGCTGTAGAATAACTTATAATGTGATTCACGGACATAATGTGATGGTTCGTCCTCTTTTTTAAAACTCTGATGAAGAGCGATTTTTTAGAGATTCAAAAAAAAAAATACTGTATCTTGAAATTTAAGCGTCTTTTAAAATTCGACTAAATATGATAATTCTGTTTCGAAAGGTGCGTTAGTTATTTGATAAAAATAATGTTGATTTCCGAATTTTAGGTGTAAATGTTTCACTTTATCAACACCGAAAATAAAAATTAAAAAACAAAATTATGTATTTATTCATCAACTTTCTTCATTATTTCAAGACTTTCTCAAAATGATTGATTAGCAAAAACTAAATACAATATTTGAAAATATGTGGTGCGTCTGTGACGTAAAAATGATGCATTATTTTCATCTTTGTTAACGAAACAGAATCGTTAGAATTTAAAAAAATGCGGTGCGATTATGACGTGGTGTGTTGTCGAACTAACTGTAGCTGTTAGAATTCAAAATGTGCTATGCGTTTATGAGATAAATTCTATTTTTTTTTAATATTTAATATCGATGTTATGTATACAGTTTAGTTGGGTATATTATGTAAAATAAATACGAACTGTTTATGGATATATAAATGATCCTAGTTTTTCTTTTTTCACTCCCCATCACGTTGGAATATGTTTTCCATAATTTTCACCATATATATATATATATATATATATATATATATATATATATATATATATATATATATGTGTGTATATATATATATATATATATATATGTATATATATATATATGTATTTATATGAAAAATTTGAACCTTTATAGAGTTCTTTAAACAATTCTAAAAAAGAACAGATTAGAGTCATATCATATTGTGATTTAATTTCCATTTCTGATCCAAAGAAAGGAATAATCACGTAATAACGAACTTCGTTTGCTTGGAGTGCAAAAAAAGTGGCATGGGTTGCACACAAATATAACGTTAAAATTTGACATATACATATGTGGATGTTAAAATATTTATTATTTAAAAAAAAATAACAACCGTTGAGAGAAGGAATTAAATGCTTCTAATTAAGCAAAAATACCGATGTCCTTCTCTTGTCTCTCAGTGGTTGCTGTACTTCGCTTCATTTCATGTAGCTCTAGCAATGGCCGCGGCGATGAAGGCTTCGGATAGAAGTAAAAGGTGACTTTAGTTCAACGTTCGAATCAGTTATAATCAGCCACACTGGGGATGTTTGGTAAAAAAGAAACATACATGCATGTAGACGATAAAATATGTATTAATAAAATATATATATATATATATATATATATATATATATATATATATTTAAAGAGAAACAAAGATGGATAGATAACAACAAATAAAAAAACAACAAAAATATATAGATAAAGAAAATAACATAAAGACGAATCACGAAAAAGATAAATAAGAATAATGCGAAAGGCAATACAAATTCGAAACCGAAGTGGCATCGAACACATCAAATTAAGGAAGTTAACTTTACACAAACAACAAGAAAAACACATTATTATAAAAACAGTTTCCACGATATATAAAGGGTATAACCTCTAAACCAACGTAAAGATAACAGAATACAATACAAATATAACAAACCATAAAAAATAGTGTACAAAATAATATGCATACTGATGATCTATAACCATTTTCAACTATAAAAGGTATTGTTATCAAACATATTTTTATTATATATGTATACATATAAATATATATATATATATATATATATATAAATAAAGATATATACAATATATAAACATTTAAAATGAACTACATAAATGCAATTACGTGTCAGTACAACTTGTACCTCCTCTGGACCAAATGAGAGATTTATCTAGATGATTAACTTGTATTTAGCACTTAAAAATGGTTTTAAGTTATCAATATGTTAATATATGTTTAAATAATTGCACATCAAGTTTATATATATATATATATATATATATATATATATATATATATATATATATATATATAAAGAGTGCGAACCGAGGCGACATATATATATATATATATATATATATATATATATATATATATATATATATATATATAAAATGTGAACAAGAAATATATATATATATATATATATATATATATATATATATATATATATATATATATATATATATATATGAGGCATGTCTAAAAGGTGTTCAACCTTAGGAGAGAAAAAATATTTATAATACGTGGTGGGGTCGGACACTAATCCTCTTCAAAGTATGCTCCTTATGCTTTCACACAATTGCCCAAGGATCATCCACTGCTGAAACACTTCTGGAAGTCTTATTTTGAAATGGTGTTCATCTCCGCCGTCGCGTTAGGTTCAGCAGGTGTTTGAAGAAGATGCACCGGGTGTAACACAAATTAAGGAGTTGTTCAACCGATTCAAAAGTGGCAGGCTCCAAACCGCTAAAATTGCAGTTGTTGGTCAAAGTCTACGAAAAAAAATAATAATGCGGAACACTACCACAAAGATTCCACAAAGATTCTACAATGCAAATCGGGCATATATATATATTTCAGAGGAAACATTTTTTTTAATCAATGAAACGGGCGGGTGGATAAAAAAGAAAATTGCTAACAGTTTCCTTAGGCCTCATCGTCTGACCCTCTGAGAGGAAACCTCAGAAGGATAAAATAAAAACTAAGAAAATCGATCGAGATATGAGGGGAAAATTGTTTAAGTTGGAGAAAACGATTGAGAGAAAAACGTAAAGCTCTCAACGTTATGGTGGAGTTGTATCATTAAAGATCTCCAACTCATGCTTCAAAATATTTTGTCTACACAGGCTAGATCGAGAATTGTTAATACCTAACGCCTCAATAATATTGAGATGGTAGTTCGACCTGGCACTGTGTAAAACAGAAAACCACCCATCGGAATACTTGTCAGAACAACTATTTGTACTAACCAGGTGATTACCGATGGTTGATTCATGTGCCTGAAAGTTTCCGGATGATTTCGAAACCTTGTGTAAACGAATATCACGTGGTATGTGTTGGATATTCTTATTTCTAATATTTGGGATGTCTTGCCAACGTAGTCAGCTCCACACTGACACAGGAATTTATAAACAACATAATTCTTTTGAATGGCTGGCAAAACATCCTTACGAAAAGAAGAGAAAAAGGTTCGAGTCGTGTAAACTACACTCAGCATGGTTGCTGGAAAACAGCGTTGAGTAGAAGAAGAAATCCTTTTGATAATGTCAAGGCCGTCAGCACCTAACCATCACAGTTTCAAATAAATAGGACAACGTGACGGGCCAATAAATTTACTACCATTAAATATAGCAAATTTGCGTGCAACGGTGCTTTTTATGATATTGATAGGATATCCATTAGCAAGAAAAATATTAGTAATTTCGTATCGAGTCGTGTTGGTGATCAAATCATAAGTTTATTTCTAAAGAGATTTATGAGAGAATACGACCTATCGGCTCTCAAAAGCCTAGAATGTACGGCTTACCCCAGGTTCATAAACCCAACATTCCTTTACGGCATATTCTATCAATGTTGGGTTCTGCACAACATGCACTTGGTAAATGGTTAGTTGATTTTCTTAAACCCGTACTTACTATTTATTCGGCCTATTGTATCTCTGATTCCTTTCAATTTGTGTCTTATATACACAAATTATCTCTCAAAGAATACCGAGTTTTTGTCTTCCTTTGACATTAGAAGTCTGTTTACCAATGTACCATTAGATGAAACCATTGGTGCACGTGCAGATTATCCTTATCGTGGCCCCTTAAAATCTCCACAATTTCCGGAACAAATTTTGTTGAACTGATGGAACTTGCTACTAAATCAGTTTCCTTCAGTTTAAATAATATAATGTACACGCAAATTGATAGTATATCCATGGGTAGCCCTCTTGGTCCGTCGTTAGCCAACATTTTCGTTGGATTTTTGGAAAACCAATTATTTTCCAAAGTGACCAAGCCGGCTTTTTACACACGTTACGGTGATGACACCTTTGCTTGTTTTCCCTCACGGAGTGATGCTGAACAGTTTCTTCGTCTTCTTTGTGACTTGCATCCATCGTTGCAATTCAACATGGAGGTTGAGGATTGTGGTTCCCTGCCATTCCTCGGTTTTTATAGTGTCTAAAGATGGTTTATCGTTTGAAACCTCTGTGTATAGAAAACTAACGTTTACAAGCCTTTATCTAAATGGGTTTCCCTTTGCCTCAAGGTAAAGAAAAATACATGTTATTGTACTCTCACTCATCGACCACTTATCTAGTAAGTAGTATAGAAGGGTCGTGTCCTATTAGGCGTCTTGTTGTAGTTGTTGATGTTTTAATGGGCCTACGACTCAGGATATTTTGAAGCAAGGAAACTAACTAAATTAGATTTATCAAACTGTTTCCTCATTTAGATTCGATGAAAAGAATCTTATATGGTTTCCAAATTGAATGAGAAATGGCTGTAAGGGGAAAATTGGGCGGGATTTGTAATTGTATATTGGAGGAACGAAAATGCGGGGTCTGTGGAGAGGGTGTATAGGCAGTAAGTAGTGAAGGGTGGGGAAAGGGGAGTGAATCCTAAAATTGCAGAGTGCAAGGAATAAGATATTTGAAGATAAAACGCAAATAGGTGAGTGAGGTACACGTCGTCGGTTTTTTTAGGCTACTTTGGAACGTTGGACAGAAGATATTTTTTCTAATGAAGCAGATCTTGAAATGTTTCCTTCTGATGTTTAAACAATTGATATCCGAATCATATATGGTTTTGAGGAGTCTGACAATTGACGCAAGGGCGTTTGCGTTACGCTTGTTACTGTACCTGAAAAATGGTTTGTGTGGGTTGAGTTGCTGTTCAAAGCTTTCATGTGTATCATGTTTCTTCTCTTTATAATGTTGAAACCATTTAGATGGTTGCTCCATACACAACGGACATAAACAAGAAGTTATCGCACAGGGACAAGCTAACTCCTTATTTACCGGGACATGCATGGATATTTCCGTTATTCACTCAGATGTGATAAGTGCTTTCATGTATGACACAGAAGTAGCTAATTTTGATTGTATTTCTGCTAAAAATGTCGCGATGGTTGCTAGATCGTGGGGGAAATACTTATCTATTAGATTAAGTAAAGCTCGTACACCTTAATATAACAGATATTTTAATGTGCCAATGTACCCATCAATAAAGTAAATCATTAATCCACATGTATTAATACCTGACATGCGCTTATTATTTATTAGTGTATGTAATAGGTTCTTCTTAGTTTTTTTAATGAAAATTTATAACTTTTAAAGTGTCCAGTTAGCACTAATTCACATTAATTGACCTTAAATTGTTCATATGTAAATGTTCTGTTTTACAAACAAAATGATATAATTACTGATGTTATATTGAGTAGATGTGTTTTCATTTTAATAATAGATAATGCTTCTATTATGCAGAAATTACAATATTCGGATCACGGTCCTAAATATTTTACGTTCATTTAGAATTGACAATTCCATACAATACTATTACATAGGGCTAAAACTATTTGTTCAAATAGTTAATATTCTCTAAACTATTTTACTCTATTCCCAGTCTTAGTATTGTTTTACTAGCTTATCTGTTAGAATATGAAATGGAAGTTATTTAACTACTCGTAAATATAAGTTCTTTTCTTATTGACTAAAATTTAATTTTCAAGAAATATACAATTATCTCCACTAAATAACTAAAATCTATAATAATTGGTATATAAATAAATAAAATCATTCAAAACAGTTGTCCTATTTTCTCTTTGTTTTTCTAACAACGATGGATTCTGTAGTTTATATCGGAATAGACACGTAAAAATATTGTTTTTAAGTAAATGTGAGGGGTTTTATTTATGAATGTCTTTTTGGAAGAAAATAATTTATTTCGTCATTGTTTTGTTCAGAGTTGTTTGTAAGAAAAAGGACAACACGATAATACATGCTATGAAAATCTTTTATAATTTGCTAAAAAGCTATTTTTATTATTACATATGTGATAATATGACAAATATATGTTTTATATAATTCAGATCGATTCGTTATAAGAGTTAATGTACAAACGAAAATAAAGCTCAATATTCAATATTTAAACATTTGAAAAAATTTATTACAACATTGCAATGGCGATTTAAATATATAAATACATAAAATTACATATCAGAGTTTAATGTACATTTCTGAGCACACAAAAATCTTGCAAATGTGTATATAGAATCATAATCAAACAAATCCAGGTAACAACATAAATATCCTGTCCCCAGAATCAATTGGAAAATGTACACAATGTATCCAGGCAACATATATATATATATATATATATATATATATATATATATATATATATATATATATATATATAAATAAATATATATATATATATATATGTTTTATTAATTCATACGTACATAAAATTATATATATATATATATATATATATATATAATAAAATGAATGTAAAAAGAACATTATTTATTGAATAATCTAGTAGTTTAAACAAGGAATATATCAATAGACATATTTTTTCAGTTTCTTTTTTGAGATTATAGTATTTTGAATAAAAATGCTTGACGAGTTAATTAATTTTTTCCTTAATCTTTTCTTTCTTTCAGAATCATTTTTTCTTATAATATTTTCATCTATTGTTCTTGTATTTCTTTTTTATGCTTACAATTTGATTTATAAATATGTTTAGTGCTACTATAGATAGCCATCCGTAATAGGAAAGTCTGTTAAAAATAAATTAACAGGAACATTTTAGGAATTTATTTGTGATGGTAAAAATTAGAGCTCCCTAAAATTTACGGAAAACAATCGAGATAATTGAGAGTTTTGTTTAATTTGACGTAGGCAAGATAATTGCCGCTATTTTTTTAACCGAAAATATTTTGATTTATAAATATGTTTAGTGCTACTATAGATAGCAATCCGTAATAGGAAAGTCTGTTAAAAATAAATTATCAGGAACATTTTAGGAATTTATTTGTGATGGTTAAAATTAGAGCTCCCTAAAATTTACGGAAAACAATCGAGATAATTGAAAGTTTTGTTTAATTTGACGTAGGCAAGATAATTGCCGCTATTTTTTTAACCGAAAATATTTTGATTTATAAATATGTTTAGTGCTACTATAGATAGCCATCCGTAATAGGAAAGTCTGTTAAAAATAAATTAACAGGAACATTTTAGGAATTTATTTGTGATGGTTAAAATTAGAGCTCCCTAAAATTTACGGAAAACAATCGAGATAATTGAAAGTTTTGTTTAATTTGACGTAGGCAAGATAATTGCCGCTATTTTTTTAACCGAAAATATTTTTAATTCATTCCACTATTTTCCTTTTGAGAAATCATTTACCTCCTACTATTCTACTCAAAGCAAGTTTATGTTTAGGTTAGGGTAGGTTAGGGTTGATTTAAAGTTTTTTTCGGGTTAGTTTAAGGTTATGTTTGGGTTATTTTATCGTTAGGTTAGGGTTATATAAAGGTTTGTTCAGTGTTATTTGGGGGTTAGTTTATTGTTAGATTAAGGTAAGGTTAAGATTAGTTAAGGTTAGGGTTACGTTTAGGTTAGTTTATATTAGGTGAGGATTAGGTTATGGTTGGGTTAGTAAATATGCTATATAAAAATAAAATAACAGGAATCAACCTGTCTACATCTTTCATTTGAAAGAAGAAATAAAACTTCCAATATGATTAAGTATTCCGATTGTACGAACAAATCGTCTTCGTCATATAATATATACTATCTCTACGGCCCTTTTCTCGTTGCTAGTTTTCCTGTATCGTCATTTGTATGGAAACTGATCGACTGATATATAATCTATGGTTTCAACTTGTAAGACACTCACAACAAGAACTCGTTTTCCTACCATAACTGCAAGGTACATTCCTTTCGTTCTCCGTGTGTCTAACATAATACGCGATTTGAAAGAACTTCTCATCTGTAGAACGCATTACCAATAGACTGAATTTCTGCATACTGCAACATAGCCATCTTCAAATCTAATATAAACAAATACGTGTCATAAAACGTCCTCACAAGTAATCAACGTTTGCTCATTCAGTTTATCATTTGAATCTTCTCATGATATTCTTCTTCACCATTCAACAGAAAATATATCAGTCGCATGAATCCTCAACCTACAGTTGTGTTTGCTTTGAAACGTGTTGACTAATTAGCCAAAAAATGTTGTTGATATTTTTTCTTAATTTAGATTACTGTAAAAAACTCTTTTAATCTTGAATTTTATTCTCAAAACGTTTTACCCGATGTTACCTCCGCCTCCTCTAAGTACGTTTAATTTTAAGTGTTTGTTAGTGCCCCCAATAATGAGGATTGCCTCATCAATCTCCAGATTACTGTAACTTAGAACCAATTGTTAATTAACAACTGTATCCGTTGCCTCACGTCTCTATGTGGCCAATATAATCGCATGGATTAAATAACATTTCCCGTTCAAACTTTACTATAGATTCAAGAGTATGATATAAAGACTCGAAAGTTTAACAAGATGCACCTGAAAACGGTTGGAGGTTACGTCGACTGAAACGATGTAATAATAACATCAAAAATAAGCACAGGAGGTCGAATTAACCAAATAATAACATTAGTAAGTTTCTCTCCAACGAATTATGTGTCTCCTCATAACGAAGGTCGAAAACAGTGATAGGCCCCCAGTATCATAATAAGTGTTATTCTTCTTCCACTGGTCAATGATGTTAAGTCTAGTCTAATCTACTATTTAATCTTTACACTGGAAGGAGAATATATACAATCAGGCCTGAAGAGGTTATGGACGCTTGGGAAGCGTTACTCAATTTTATGTTCAATCGTACAAGCAAATAGATAAAACAAACGAACAAATCACAGGCGATATATTTTAAATAAGATTAATTTATCGCGAACCCCAAATCATTCGCTTGAGGTTGGATTGTATGCGTAAAAAGCGTAATTGGTCCAAGAATATCTTAAAAGAATGTAGGCGAGTGTGTGTGAAGAAGGTGAGATTCCGGCGAGGCGAGGAAGAGAAAAGAGGGATAACCTCTTTGTGTTTCAGCTTTTATACTACCGATTTCAGCGTTATCTAGCGTGGCGAAAAGGGAGATGATTAGGCATGAGTGTGTTCTGGTCTATGTATGTGTAAATTAATGTATGAATCGGTAGGTAATCCTATAGACGTTTCCAAAAAGAATTAATGAAAGTGATGTAATATTTCTGGGCCAACTCAAATACTAAACGTTGAGTACAGGGTACCTGTTGGTAACCACTGAGCCACTTCTTAAACGATAACATTATGAATTTATATGATGATGATAACGATCATAGCCTTATTGAAGAAATATTCCTTAAGTAGTCTTGCTGTCCCCAAAGGTTGAAATGAAAATGAACAGCTTTCGGCGGTAATTAATCTCGTTTAAAAGTGGTGCATTTAATTAATAATTATCACAGATGTGAATTTGAAATTGTGCACTCGCGAGATTAAACTGTCTGAGAACGAACCGTTAAATATTTAGTGCATTCAATTGAAATCGCCAAGGGACACTTTGATGAAATTGTGATGGTATGGCTACTTTCCATTTGATAAGCCAATGATAACCAAAGAAAACTCTAATAACTATATAAACATTGCTTCAACCTCTAGAGTGTGATTCCTGCCTCAGAATATTTTATTTAAAACATACAAACGCATATATATATATATATATATATATATATATATATATATATATATATATATATATATATATATATAGTAGAAATTGGTAGTTTGCTTGAAGCATTGCTGGGAGTAATAATAAAAGTTTTAATATTTAATAAACAGTTACACAACACACATTCAGCTCTTATTACGATCTATTTCATTTACCTCTGAACACTTAATCCCGAACACTTCCGGTTAAACCCCCAGCGCTTCTGGCATTATCTCGGTCTCCGGGATTTTTTCTTTTCTTTAATTTTGACAAGGAGAGGATATAACTCTCGAAATATATTAAATTGATCCCTGATCATGCGGACAATTACAGAATAACACTCTTGCTGTCTATGTAAGTTCGTCAAGAAAAATAAACACACTTTTTTCGATCTATACCATACTTATTTACGTTTTTGCTTTGTTTTTGTCCTTAACAACTTCCAGCGATCCGGAACTTTGCATTGCCTTCAACCTTTTTAAAACTTTTATTATATATATATATATATATATATATATATATATATATATATATATATATATATAAGTGACGTCTAAAGCTAAGACTGAGGTAGTATTCAAATGAACTACACTTAAATGATATGAGGAAACAATGAAGTCAGACTAAAACTATTATATATTAATATAGTCCTATTACATTTTTACCAATTACAATATATAAATAGTATCAACTTCTGTACAATAAAATACAATTAATTTTTTTGGAATATTATCATTGTTTTCAACATATTTCACCACAAACAAGGCAGGCCGCCACTGTAGACGTAACGGGTTACTGAGAAATAGGGTGTAGGTTTTGTGTGCTATCCTAAGTTGACAGCCGTGTAGCGAGATGTCTGTTTACATTAGTTATACACCTCTGCATGTCAGTACAATCGGGGAAAAAGGGAACATGGAAGTAGTTCCAGGGGTTGGAATCTCGCTGAAAGAAGCTATTGGAGTAGAAGGTTCTTCGGCATGTGGGGACTTCCATAGTGTATGCGTGAGATTTAGCTGATTGTTGAGTTGGTCTAGTGTATTTACATCGAAGGGGCCCCAGAGTAGCCAGTTAATCGGACCACAATTCATTGAAGTATTTGTAAAACAAGCACAAGGATGCAACATTGCGGTGATGGGACAAAGGCTGGAGCTTGGCAATTCGTTTTTGGACCTTGTTTAAGAGGGAGAGACACGTGCATGATGCAACAGCCCAGATTTTGCAACAATACTCCATGCATGGGCGGGTGGTGGCTTTGTAGAGATACAGGATAATGTCAGGTGTGAGGGGTTTACTAGCACAATAGAGGGAGCCCACCTTCTTTGCCGTTTCCTTTGCAATGGTTTCAATGTATTTGTTCCAATTTATGTTACCTGTGAAGGTTAGACCAAAGAGTTTGAATGTTGAACTCTTAGGTAGGGTCTTATTTGCCATGAAAATAAGTGGTTGGAGAAGTTTCTTGTTGTTATTGAAGGAAATGAGCTTTGTCTTTGCGGCATTCAAAATTACCAACCATTTATGACACCAATCTGCTACAGTCTGGAGGTAATGTTTTAAGGATTCAGCCATTGCCTCGGATATGATCGCGTCCTTTTTGCCCACATGGCGATAGTAAATCGTGCTGTCGTCAGCAAATATACCAATCTCAGATTCAATGATATCAGGAAGATTGTTTATGAAGATAAGGAACAATAAAGGTGTTAGGATAGATCCCTGGGGTACACAAGCAGTTATTACCTGTTTCTTAGATAAACGGTCATCAAGGCAACCTGGATCTTTCTTTTGGTTAGGAAATATCTAATTATATTAAATATTTGCCCAGTAATACCATATGAGCGTATTTACAGGAGAAGCCCTTTATGCCATACCTTGTCAGACACTTTTGATATATCAAGGGCTACTACCCTAGATTCACCTGCCTTGTCCAGCGTATGATATATGCGTTCAGAGATGACCATCAAGATATCTGCGTAGCAGTAGATCGTTCTTGTCTAAATCCATACTGGCGGTCAGAAAGAAGTATAACATTAACTAAATGTCGGACTATCGCTAGATTGATTAAGGGTTTAAAAATGTTTGCAAAGATCGGGAGTAGACTGATTGGGCGGTAGTTCTGAGAATCAGTTCTATCCCCATAATTCTTGAAGACTTGTACAACAGAGGGGATTTTCCAACTATTGGGGAAGCAAGATTCAGCTAAGCATTTGTTGTAGAGTTTGGAGAGGGGCGGGGCCAGTTCAGAAGAGCGTTTATTTATTACTATTATAGGTACAAGATCAGACCCACAAGCTTTGGAGGTGTCAAGGTTTTTTATGATGTCTCTGATCTGAGATTGGGGTATGACCAGGTTTGAAGTGTGGCTTCAGTGTGTAAAGGGAATTAAGGGAGGGGGTTGTTTTCTCAGTCCAAAGTGGAGTTTGAGGCGAAGTGATTGTCAAGTAGTTCAACCTTATCAGTTGCCGTGCAAATGAAATCATTGTGGTTTGATAGCGGGGAAATTGTTGATTGACCATTCTTCACCAAATTATCGTAGATGTTACAGAGATCGCGAGTACCTAGTTTCTGTGACTGAATGCGTTGTTAGTTATCTCTGTATACCTTCTCGTTGCTTCACCTATCACGCTCTTACAATTATTTATTGACTCTATAAATGTATGTCTATTAGTAGCTGACTTATGGCGGACGAATTCACGGAATGCCTGCTGTCTCTTAGCAATGGCAGCTGCACATTCGGAGGTGAACCATTGAGGAGAGTGCGGATTGTTAAAGAATTTTCGCATGGGGACATAGGCTTCAATGCCTTCGTTAAGTTAACTCATTTCCACACTGATCAGCAAGGAGTGAGAAGGTTTTACTCCATGGGGCGTCGCTGATGTGATCTCGGATACACTCAAAATCAGCCTGCTAGTAGTATCTCGTTGTTTTGTGCAACGGCTCATCAGCTTTTGTACACCATTTTAGGGTGATATAAATCATAAGCACACTGTGATCAGCATTCCGGAGTGGGCTATGAGCTTTCGTCACACAAGCCTCGGGCAGTGAGATCAAGAACAGGTCTAGAAGTGATGCTTGCTAGTCTATTCGATCGGCGATGCGGGTCGGGAAATCGACAGTTTTAGAGAGGGAGTGCGCTAAGGAGAAATTATAGGTAGAGTGGCCGGCTGCGTCAGTAATGCTTGAGAATCCCAACCAGTCACAGTGGTGTGTATTACAATCCCCAAATACATGTATCTGTGAATTCGAGTCAAGTGAGAGTTCTCTATCTACGCTATCAGAGACAGGGTGTCCCCGTTCATAATCCTGGGTGGTAGAGGAACGGTAGAAGAAATATAAGTAACTAACGCTGTGATGTAAAGTAAATCTAAAGCACATGCAGTCTTGGTCATCTGATTCTAACCTATGATCCTTTATAGTAGCGTGGGAGGTAGCCAGTCATGTAAAAGTGGTGAGAGGAGATTGAGGATGGAAGTTTGTAACACTTAGTGCTAGGATATCTGGAAAGTTTGTACGGAGAATAGTCGTTGATGTTAGTTCTAAGTCTCCGGATATTTGTGAATGCAAGCCTCAACGGGCGGAGGCGAAGGTGTTTTTTTTGTCGGGTTTCTGGTTTAGGTTTGATTTCTTTTGCAATTACATGTTTGTTTTGATATAAAGTGTGGTTGGCAAGGTTGGTGTTTGTTAAGTGCTAATAAGCTCACACAACCAGTCCATTAGTCGCGACCTGGCCCATGGGGGTTGTAGTTTTGAGAAAGCCCCTCGGAGATTACTTTAGGGTCCCTTTCGATGCGCGACATGGCACGGTATTATACAACTGATGATGTAGCAGCCGTTCTTAGCGCTACCTAAGAGTTCGGGCTCCTGCCCTGTCAGTCGGAAACAGCAGTCGGACAAGCTGTCTAACCTGTAGCCTCAACCTGTTAGAACAAGAGCGACCAAGACTGACTATGTAAGACATAGTGACGAAAAAACTTTCCCCAAGTTGCCTAAATAGAGAGGAAGAGAACAAACGTTCATGGTCCTAGTAAGAAAACAAGTCCATGCACTAGCTGTGTTGAGGCGTCCCAGCGCTGGTACCTCTGCACCTGGCTAACATACAGAGAAAGAGTGCTAAGCTCGGCGATAGGCAGAGCCTATCTACTCCTTGCAAACCTGATATTAAGTTAGAAATTCCGGCTCTAGGAAGGTTGTCGATCAGGACTAAGCATGCCTCTCTCCCCAACGGTTTGCTGCCACGACGTAAGTAGTTGGTAGCAACGTTTTATATAAGATATTTACTTATCTTAGTTAGATGGCCTGACAAGGTCATACCATTCCAACACACCGAGAATAGAAATCACCTGCGCCCGTGTACTAGTCGGATATTTCCGAGCCCCCGCAGGTAAAAAAAAATATCTCTCTCTCTATCTATCTCTCTCTTTCTCTCTCTCTCTCTCTCTCTCTCTCTCTCTCTCTCTCTCTATATATATATATATATATATATATATATATATATATATATATATATATACATATATATATATATATATATATATATATATATATATATATATATATATATATAAATATATTTGGATAAATAACGCGGACAAATTATGTTTGAATTGTATATCTTCCGTTAGATCTTCTTAAGTAACCTAATGATTGTTGGAATTTCTGGCTTAAATTGACTGGCGCATCTTCCAGAGAGGCTGTTCATTCTAGTACATTCTGTTCTCTCTTGAAGCATCATTAGCTGTTTGGTATCAAGTAAAGATTACAGCCTCTTAGATATTTTGTAGTAGAGATGCTGTTCCTCCAAACGTCTACTAAAATAGCACATCCCACAAAACTGATTGCAATGTGTAAGATGTGGAAAATCATAACAACTACGATATCTAAAAGATTATATATGATTGAAAGCCTTGAAAATTCAAATTAAAAAAAATAATAATTAAGATATTAATGCCTATTATTAGAATATTTTTAATTATCATGAAAATCTGGGTGATGTTTTTCTTTTTCCCAATCTGCTTGTTTTCGGAGCACCCGGAAAACAGTGGGCGGTCTAAAACTTTGCAGAGGGTAAAGCCTACCCTACTAACATACGTTTTTCTTTCTTCTTGAATATTTGTAAATGTTGTCTCACTCTCCACGATGAGTTTTTAGTTAATAAAATCATTTTAAAACAAATTGAAAGTAGTCTAAGTAAGATCAAGCCACAGGGTAAATGTGGTGTTTTGGTGAGTGTCTAGCACAATGTAAGCCTAAAAGTTTTAGAAAACATTGGATGACCATAGACCCCTTCCTCTCCCCTAAAACGATTCGGGAATCATGCGTAAGACAAAGGATGAACTTTATGAATATTGTTTTCGTTTTAAAAAACACTGTTGTGAATGTATATTGTTTGCTTAAATAAAATAACAGTGGCTATACCACTCACAGTGCTTCAAGCAAACCTTAACTCTTTTTATGTATTAAGGTTTTGATTTCTGACTAAAATTAACTTTATCCGCATCTATGTATGTACGTATCAAACTGTATGCAGTTTTCCCGAGTAATTAAAAGGGAACACTCACTTATCAATTCTGATCTAATGAAAAGCTGCAATAAAAAGGGAAAAATGCAACAAATCTGCTTCTCCAATAGCGCAGTGTATTTGTGCTGGTTTCTGATATTTCATCTGCGTGTTAAAACTGTGATTCTGACAAGGCGTGCGTAAAAAATCTACAATAATCTCAAAGGAGCATATTATGTTGAAAGGTAATCAGAAGAGCACACTCATCAATATATTGTAATGGCTCAGAATAAAGTCGGACATCTTTATCGTCATACGTTCTGAAAAGCTGTTAATTTTCATCCTTTCTATCAATTCTAGAATAAGTGTCATACGAGAAGAGGAAACGTCTCTTCGGAGGTTTACGCAATTAAATCTATTGCTATCTAGAAACATATAAAACGCGTTTCGGACAACGTGCATATTGGAACAAAACCTTTTAATATAATTATCATTGGATGTCGTAAAGCTGGGAACATCCATTGGTGTATATGTCAAAGGAAACTTTGGATAGTTCTCAAGGAAGTGAAAGGTTTTTCCTACATCTTTCCTTAACGACTTTTTCAGCTTTGTTTTTTTCATTCGTTCATTTAGTCTTGAGGTGCCGGTTGTTAAGTGGACAACGACGCGTACTGACGACCACGGTTTGCCAAGTTCGAATCTAGTCGATTACATAATCACACTTTCAATTAGGTATGTTGGCAACCATTACGTGGTCCCTCCTGTGAGAATGCCAACAACAGACTCAAACCGTTCAACAAAGTTGCACCATTCTGATTCATACGAATTTACTTTACTTTAATGAGTATTCGTCCTATTTTGTTTCTACTGTATATTTATTTATGCTTTTTTTCGTTCCGGAATATTTCTTTATATGTGATGAGGTCCGACGAACAAACTAACATGTATCCCCTCAACGTAAATACTCTCAACCAGTCCGACTAGCAGCATAATCCAAGTCCTTAAGTTTAGAGGTCCTATGATCAAACAAGATGTTCTACTGTAATAGCTTCTTTTCACGAACCGTTCTATCAAACTCCCGCCTTAATTGAGCCTTGAAATATGGTACGTCGTAAATATCTATTCCCTCTCTGCTACCTGTTTCCATGAATGTACTAACATGCAGAAATTTAGAAGTAACATAAAACAATTAACTTACTTCTCAACTCCCTACTCAGGTGGCCCATAAAAAATTGACACCTATCACAGTAAGCCATTACGTGTAAGTGGCAATATGTATATTTAGGGATGAACAAAAGTTTGAAAATATACTTTATTTAATAAAACAAGTTTCTCTTAAAACATCAAGCATTATTTTCTTTTAAAAAACATGGTTTGCATTTCCCCGTCACGAAATATTTGTTACTCACATCTGTTCAAGGATGAAGCATTCTGTTTTAATGCTGTCATTTTAAATGGCTGTAAATGTATCTGACCGATTTAACATGATTGATCTAATTACTTACAATGTGTCAACAGGAAACTCAAATGGTACAAACGACGTAGTAGTGTCACGTAACGTCAAAACTAGTAGTGTATTAGTATACGGTTCGCATTTCAACTTATGAACTTGAAACATTCTTTTAGTTTACTCATAAAATCATCTTGCCGCCTTTGCATAAGAAGTATTTAGGGTTGGCCAAAACGCCGTAAACCTAATAATGAGAGTAACCAAGATGTAGAAACTCGTCTGATAATTATAAATAACTTAACTCTATTCGAGTCACGGGTCGTCGACATAAAGGGTTATCTTTCCCATCTCTTTCTGAGTTTTGTGACGTCATCCACAGCGACGTTATCCACCATCACTGTTTTGAAGGATGTCCTTATCTTGTATAAGGGCACTAATTTTCGACATCATAAAGTGTATACGGAGACAAACAAATGAGATACCATACGATAAAACAGACAATATCCACATACATTTAGTAGTATCTATTGATAATAGAAATTCGATATCTGTTTGTATGCAGCCAAACATATATTATTACTTCTATTAAAAATAGAGATTTGGTATATGTCTATCTGAAACAGAAAGTATACAATTACAATTATCTGATGCCCAATTCAGTTTACTTTAGGCAGGGGTATGGTAGTAGCTGTTTTGTTGTTCCCTCACAGATATAACCTCTTCATTCAGGAGCTAAAGTAGTGTAGTATCTGGTTTCGTGTAATTAAACAATATTCGCAGGCATTACTTCATCTTTGTTTTTTGGTGGTAGTGTACGATATGTTCATTTCTTATGACACCATCCCGCCAGATATTCCCTCCGTGCGGGAGAGGCAATGTAGTTTTTGTTCGTTCCTCATTATACCACCATAAGAGACATTACTTTCCCAGTCTTAGAGAGCGGTGTTGTAGTATATATTATGTGTTTATGATACTACCATCCTAGGTATTAACATCTCCTGTTTTTTTTATTTGGGGGAGAGTATTGATGTAGTAGATAAATAGTCATGTGGTTAACACCAGCAAAGATATGCGGCTATTTTACTAGTATATCACTACTCTCTCCTCTCCCTAACACATATCATGACTAGCATAGATGACGAAAGCTTCAAATTATACAAAAATAAAGTAAAACAGATAGTAACGTTAATATATGATAAACGTTTTTCTTTGAGGGTATATTTTCAGCAGTAAAGAAGATTATTTTCACATTACAACCGATAAATGTAACTAAATAAGAGGCGATTTTTATTTTAAAATAATAAATTAACTATTCTAATTTTTCGCTGAATAAACGGTATTGATCAGTTCCATAAAAATTAAATATAATTGCCGTTAAAATCTGAAATGTAATCCTAAATGTCTGCATACGAAAATATTTCCTCATGAAATTATTTTCTTAAAAATTAATGTGAATTAATAATTTAGATTAGAAGGTTATTTTTGCAACATTCAATTGCACTGGAAATAATCGGCCTTTTTTTCAAAATTTTCATTGCAATAAAAATAAAATGACGGGACGTTCAATGAGTTACAATAACTAGCAGAGCTACCCGGCGGTGCCCGGTCGTGCCCGGGAGAATGACCAACAAAATAGAAGAGTTCCAAAGGCTATGTAACATCTCTCTTGTAAACTTATCTATCTACATCTCGACTTCTTTCTATCACCTAGCTCTATATTTATTTCGATCACACACCTCTTACGCGCGTTTCATAGCATAGTCAAGGGAAATTCAGTACATCTTTTCTGATCATCAGAGTAAGAAGTTAATTCAGAAGTAATATGAACATATATTATTCCAAAAACAGGAGAACGGAAAATGGGTAAAATCCAAGCAAAGGACTTGACCAAAAAAATTTAGCCAGCCGAAATACATAAGAATACCTCACATGAAGAATGGTGACAGAATCCAAAGATCCCTTCTACCAACAAAAAAAAAAGAAACAACACCCGAGATTTAAAACTTAGCGTAAGTTCTTATGTATTTCGGCTGACCACATATATTCTCATATATTCTTATGTATTTTCGTCACACACTAAATGGTAAAGTTTGCTATAAAAATAATGTACTCATGTTACTCACCGGGTCGCCAAACATATAGAGTCTAAATTTATAATTATCCGGGGATAATAAAATAACAAATAAATAATGCAAACAAGCTTCTCAAAATAAAATGTGGCCATGTTACTCACTGTGTTGTTAACATCATACTAACATTAATAATTATCTGTTTTTAACTCAGGAGATTATCTTATAGTATATATATATATATATATATATATATATATATATATATATATATATATATATATATATATATATATATATATATTCATTAAAAATATTTAAAAATTATCTACATACGTAGTATACCCTTCATCATCAGTGTTCAAATAACCACTCATGCCAGTCGTACGATTCGAACCCCGGAACCAGAGTGATAAGTAAATCGAAATCGGAGGGCGCTAACCGATGAGGTTTATGTAACTGTTCACAGCCATAATATGAAATAAACATTATATATGCCAAGGGTAAGCGGCCAGCAATAGTTGGCCGTTATTACAGTGACGAAAATGGATTGCAGACCCCTTCTTACATTTACTCATTAAATAAATAAAATATATATAATTGCATATAAATAAATGACCATATATATATATATATATATATATATTTTGGCAGCAACTCGTTATTAGAGATGTGTCATTGAAGACCACAGAGTTCTCCCTCTTTATGATCTTTCTGGTCAGTTTCCCGACTCGGTGAGAGATTCGTCGGATTCCTGGTATCAATTGATGGATCATGGCGCCTAATGTTGTGTCTTGGACCATTTCACTAGCGCTTTCGGTCTCTTTACAAACAGCAACAACAACAACAACAACACACAACCTCCTGAAGACGATCGCGAGACCGAAAACGCTAGAGAAATGGCCCAAGACACATTAGAGGCCATGATCCATCAATTGATACCAGAAACCCGACGAATCGCTCGCCGAGTCGAGAAACTGACCAGAAAGATCATAAAGAGAGAGACCTCCGTGGTCTTCAATGACACATGCCTAATATATATATATATATATATATATATATATATATATATATATATATATATATATATAGAGAGAGAGAGAGAGAGAGAGAGAGAGAGAGAGAGAGGGGGGGGAGAGAGAGAGTGAGAGAGGTGGAAAGAGATAGCATGGATAGAGAGAAATAGAGAGAAACAACAAGAATTATATACAAAAACGCAATTTGTTTCTTATGCAGATTTTAGGAGAATTGTAATGTGGATGATTTGATTAGGTTATAAATAATTATGAAATGATAAAATTATGATTATATATACATATATATATATATATATATATATATATATATATTAAAAATAACCGACAATTTTTGTCTGGCTATTTTAGTGTTGATCCCTTCAATTTTCCGGATTAAAATCTTAATCTCGGAAGGAAATTGGCTGATGAAACTGCCATAGTGTACATGTTGGTCCAGAGTACTTTCTGACACGTCTGGGTCCATCGTCAGTGGAATAATGACAAACAGGTAAAGACCTGGAGTGAGATTTATAATTAATTATGGCGGGAAAATTTACTCTGGACCAACATGTACACTATGGCAGTTTCATCAGCCAATTTCCTTCCGAGATTAAGATTTTAATCCGGAAAATTGAAGGGATCAACACTAAAATAGCCAGACAAAAATTGTCGGTTATTTTTAATAATACGTGTCTTAAAGAAAAAATGCTGCCTCGATACACACATATATATATATATATATATATATATATATATATATATATATATATATATATCTCATGGCACGTAGAATGAATGCTTTCAAAACAAATAAGTTTTGCACCACTTTTATGTCTAATAATAAAGATTAGAATCAATAAACATTATAGTTATGTTACATACGCTTTTTACAATCAGTATAACCGGGCATACTGTAAAAACACTTGGTCTAATACTATCGTTAAAATTTGATATCAGATAAGTACGGAAGGTCAGATTATACGATTGTATTTGCATGTATATCTGCAACGGAAGTTCACCGCGGAATCTTCCAGCTATAGTTGAATTGATCAATTCGTGAATTCCTTTAGGGCATACTAAAAGCTTCACGAAATAACAAAAGAAACATGGGTGAAGCACGAACGCTGATAGCAAGCACGCATCGACACATGTACACATGTCGATATAGGTCTCAACTCGATACTCCTTAGGGGATTGATGCTTCAGAATGAATAGATTTCATTTGTCTTTTAAGATGCTCTGCAAAGATCATACGCATTGTCTTTGCGTTCCAGCTCACCAGAATGGATAACGCGATTTATTTAATATATGAAGCCTCGATGAACAAATATATAAAACCAAGTGCAAGTATTTGAGGGCATGGAATATATATATATATATATCTTTATATATATATATATATATATATATATATATATATATATATATATATATATATATATATATATATATATATATATATGAAATCAGAATTATTAAATAAATAAAAAGAAAAGCCATACAATGCAATTTTTAAAAAGTATTCATATATCAATTTGCGGCAATATACGCCTTCGTCAGTATTTAAAAACAAAATGTATAGTTTCAGAATTTTTAGTAATTTCTTTGTTCGTTGTCATCGATACGCGTGATGTTAAAACTGAATTGAGATGAACGTATCAGTCAAGAACTTGCGCATGGCACCGCCAGATAAAGTATAAATTGAATGTTTTTATTGTTTTAAAAGCATTATTTTTGTATTGGATATTTGAATTATTTAAATAAGAAACATTTAAGAAAGCTGTATATTGGATTTTTTAAAGTTATTTTTTATTTTTAATGTTTTTCGATATACGTCTTCATCAGAATAATAAATTAAACGATATAGCTTGATGCTTTTTTTGTTAATCATCGTTTTTGTTGTAGTCCATCGGTGTTATGTACCCTTCCTATATATATATATATATATATATATATATATATATATATATACTCAATTGAGTTGTGTCAATAATGAACGCGATATAAGCTGAATAATTTTATAAGTATTCTGATTAGAGTTTAAATATATTAATAGATTAATATATAATATATTCAAAATATTCTCAATATATTTTAAAATATTCAAATTATAACTGATATCTCTTTTTATAAATATATATTTCTATAAATTCCATTGGATATCATAAATTTTCAGAGTGATTTCCAACGGAAGTTATTAAATCTAGAACTACGAAAAAATGTAACATGCTTTTTATCAGATTTCTTTATTTAAATTTTACAAAAATATAATTTTATATTAAACGAGTTGTCCCGCGTTCCGGCATTGCCCAGTAAATTAGATTAACTTAAGACATTCCATGCTCAACATTGAACGACCCGGCTTGACACAGATCTCACAATGTCAACATATTCTCTGGTCTTTGGTCGATGTTATGTATCATTAGTAATAATATTTTCTCAAATACCATTGTTGTTAAGCAGCCGAAATCAGTATCCCTGTAGATACTTATCTAGTTAATATGGCTTAGCTTGCGTGTACTAATCTATGAAAGAAAACTTAGGATTATTAAATTAGGGACATTTAAAAATTCTAAATTTTGTTCACTTTTAAACGGCACAGATATCTGAAGAGAGCACAAATGCTTGAAACGCGTTATAAAATTATAAAATTAAATAATGATGAAATAAGAAAATAATAAACAATTGTTGAAAAAAGTATTATAAAATGTTGGTTGCCGTGATACGGTGATATATGTGTCTGTTAATTACTATATATATATATATATATATATATATATATATATATATATATATATATATATATATATATATATATATATATATTGAGAGTGAGAGACAGACAGAGGGAGAAGGAGTAGAGGGTAATACAGCATTAGAGCAGTTCCAACGAGAGGAAATGTATATTTAAATACATTTTCTCTCGTTGGAACTGCTCTAATGCTGCACTACTCTCTACTCTCTCTCCCTCTGTCTGTCTGTCTGTCTCTCTCTCTCTCTCTCTCTCTCTCTATATATATATATATATATATATATATATATATATAGTAATTAACAGACAAATGTATCACCGTATCACGGCTGCTCTGATTGGCTAGACGAACCACTTTGTGATGCTGAGATTCGATACCTGATCATTTATTATTAGTCAAGACCTCTTTACAGACTATGCTTTCACCTTCGCTACGAAGTGAGAAATATTCATATGTTTTAATATATTATCACATTTGCATTATAAACTGACTAGGGTGCTTTTAAAAACGTTATACCTTACACTTTATTAAGAACCTTTATTTATTTACTAGGGAACTCAACCACGAAAAGTAATTATATCTAGTAATCTAGAAACAGCTCTTTAGCCATATCATGAACGTTCAGTGTGGCTAGTCATCCAAGCTAACGTTCAAACCTCTACCGCTTTGATAGCAGTCGGCATATCTTAGCTATCCGCAAAACCGTTGATAAAAAGTAAGGGAAATTATAATGCTTACATCTGTTTACAAGAAATTAAAGCATTTTTTTTTAGATGACTCGTTTGAAAATGTACGTTCTATCAAATATACCAACAAATTGCATCATTGTACTGGAACAGAAAACTATTTTAATTTGGATGGATGAATATCTGATATACTGTACGGAGTGTATTATTTGGATGATTCAGACTATTGTTTTAATCGGTCGATGTGACCTCCGACCTTCTTCATGTGCGTTTTGTCGTACTCGCGAATCACTATGTCGAACTCCGAAATCTGTACGGATTTTCGAACGAAACCATTTATTTAATCAACGGGGGAAGCTTATTCTCTTTCTGTCAGGGTTAACGGGTAGAAGTCTAAATCAATTTGTAATTGTATTCTTGGCAACGCCCGTACTGAGTATTGAACCTTCAACCTCAAGAAGACTGTCACTTAGAACTCATTATTACTTAGAACTGATACAATTACGAATTAATGAAAACTTCTACAAAGTCATGAACGAGAATATGATACACTCGAGGATTTGTAGCATGGTACCCCCCTTAGCGGGTGTGTACTCCGGTTCGTTTTTGTTGTTCGGTGTTTCTCAGGCTTCTGAGCAATAATGCGCAGACGATGGCTGGTTTTAGAAGTTATATTTAAACATAAACAATAGACAGAAATGGCGTAGTTGGTACGGGAGAAGAACTAGAGTAAGATATTGTAATGCCATTCGGAGCTACTGTGCTCCTGTCCCCAGCTTACTGGAAACGGACCGGCTGACTTTTCACGCCTGTCTTCCTTGGAATCTAGGAACAAGAGAAAGAAAACACCTCTAACGGACGTGACGTCACTTATAACTTCCGCCGCTTCGTACGAACTTTCAGGATGCCCTCCAAATCTCTGCGCCTCACTATCTAAGTGAAGTACAACAAGACGCATCTGAAGAAGAGCGGAAGGTACATCGGCTGAAATATTGTGATAATAGCGTCCAAGGTGAGAACAGTAGTCCGAATGAACAAAATAATACAAATTGTCAATCTTCATCTAAAAAATTCCGAAACCTACTGCGTAAAGCAATACATATTTTGTGCATCATACGCTAGCTGCTACAATCTTAATATTTTATTCTCTTTCGTAATAATGAACTAGAGTACATCGTGTCAAGTTCTTTAAAAGGTGTATTTTGAATGAATTTACTCGAAATCCGGTCGCAATCTTATTTTAGATTAGTGATTTAAGAAGAGGGTGGAGTTAATATTTCCTTACAAAAATATTTACTGACAAACAGAAATATTTTTTTATAACGGCCATCTTTGATTACTTTAGTAAACGTAGTGAATCTTATTTACAGATAAGTTTACTAATTTTAAATTGCTGCAAAGTTTAATACATTATTTATTTATTTTTCATAAATAATAAAATAGATTCTATTTAATAGAAGAATGAGATTTCAATTTAAACCATATCTATGATATCAGTGCAGGCTAACATATTCTAAATACTTTAGTATTTTACAGTTGGTGTTTGTTAACTGCTAAATAGCTTGTTGTTTTTTAAAATAAAAATTAAAAATAATCTCTCATCAGACATGACTAAAGTTAAAAATCATTATATGTCTTCTTTTAAAAACGTATACGTATTCATTCCAGCCAGTCTAACTTTTCTTTGATGCAACTATCGGTTCAATCTATAAAATAACTCTAGTCTCTTAGAATGTATTAAACGTCATTTATTTTCCTCTTTTTATACACAAAAATAAATTAAACAAATAATATCGCAGTGAAGAATATATTTTTTAAACAGTGGAACTAATTATTTTTATTGGTATTTTGAGGTTTAAGATAATTGAATTAATTGAATTCACTTAAGCCACATTTTCTATTTTACTGTACTTTAATTACTTAAGGACACAAATGAGTAGTTTTTCTTAAGATTTGCTGACCTTTCGCAAAGAGGTTGACTCGGAATATAAGTGCAAAATTTTGACAAAACAGTAAAGAACATTATCTTTTAAACAAATAAAAAACATTAAAAATCTTTTTTAAAAAAAGTTATTTTTTTAAATGATCAGGGTCATATTTATACACAGTAGTTGAAGCAACATGGAATTAAAGGGGTCGAGAGAAATTCTGAACCAGGTCCACTGGTAACAAAAACACATTTAATAAAACAAAACACATTATTATCGAACCATGACCGGGAGCTAAAAGACGGCGGACCCTCGCCTATAGATGAGTAGAAAATATAAGGATGGGCCATAATATGTAGATATTAAGACAACTAGTCTAGATTATTCTTTAACAAGAAACTATAATGTTTACATTTGTAAGATCCCTTAAACTATTAAATTGTGGAAGCGAAATTGCAATTAAGTTCAGACCTAGAATAAACTTTACTGTGCAGCTAAGCTTCAGCTAAGCAGTCATGAATAAACAAGTCAGACCGTCCACCTGAAGAGTCAGGTCGAAAGTATTCGCGAAAAGAAATGGAACAAAACACCCACAGAGTTTACATCTGACAATGTTATCCGAAAGTTGGAGAAGATAAAAAAAAGATTAGTTAAACAAAAACATTCTGTGCTATACAATAATGTAAATGAAATCATGTTGCCTAAATACACACACACATACGGAGAAGGAGATGGAAAGTCCGCTCACTTCGACTGGAAGTTTTGCTCTCTGCTCTCTCTCTCTCTCTTTCAGCACTAACAGTTAACATGTTAAACATGTTTGGTTTTCGTCATCATATGTCACCCTGTTCGTAAACAGCTGTGACCAATTCCCGATCATAGCGTCCCCCCAAATTCTATTCTTTTGCTGATCTTGCATTTCGGCATTCTCACGCAATGCGCAACGAAATGCTTTCGCTGTTTTCATTTCTTTCCAAAATAAACTTTCGTTATTTTGTTCTTTTTATTTCGACCTTAACCCGGTTACAGATGGCCTTGATTAAAAACCAACGTTCCTCCTTATAATATTACCGGATGATAGCGTCATAATTTTCCCAACAAAGAGCGAGAACTGAATACGAAATGTCGAAGCATCGGTCTGCGCTGGTAACCAGTTTGAACACTTAAGCATTTACTAAATATCTGAACAAACAAAATACATAATAAAACCACACTAGCAAATAGACCGACGATCAATTTTCGCAAAGCTTCTTTGCTAATCTATAGGGAGATTAGAGCTTAAATTGGCCACAAGCATAAATGATTCCGCTGAAAGAATACATCATAAAATAATCACGATACAATTTTGTTGTTGTTTTTTTATGAAATTAATTCTAAATAAAAAAACAAAAAAACAAATAAAACAGTTAAAAAAGCTAGTGTAACTTTTTAGCATATATTTAGAAAGGAATATGATTCTAGGGTAAATTATGAATGAAAAAGTTGCGGTTGAAGGAAATTTGATGTTTATATTAAAAATGATGAATCATTTAGAAAATCAAATTTCGAATTAGCTGTAAGGGATTTGTATTTTTTTGTTATAAGCCAAATATAATATTTTGTGAGATGGCGAAACATGAATTTATAATCTTAAAAGTGTTTTCAAGATTTAATCAACGTGTTTGAATTTTAATTGGCAGGCTTTTAAATGTGTGGTCTTATTTTGACAACACGCTTTAGGGCGGTGTATAACATACTTTAAAAGTTAAAATGGTCTTAGAAAATCAGTAGAGAGATGAAAGGTGTTGACTGATTTCTGGGTTTTACGGCATATCAACTAGGTTGTAGTACTTTATTCCGAAACTGTCCATGTTTACTATACGACTAATTTATAGATCAATTTGTTTTTATGTTTTTTATTTGTAAACAATGAGACAATTAACTATAATTTATATTTAAACCATAGATGGGCGCAAACAGATACTACATGATAAATGGAATATTTAGCTTTTAAGTATTCACCAAAATATTCACACATGCATAAAAATACACAGACAAACTTGGACACACACTCAAAATACACACATATGATATATATATATATATATATATATATATATATATATATATATATATAGTCTCGGAAGTTTCTCAACCATTAAAACTATATAAAAAAAACAAAAAAACTTTTAGTCCTAAGTCGTTCAGTGGAAAATCACTTATGTAAGTCAATTTATTTGTTACAGTTATTATATTAGTTTGCTTCTTACATTATTTAAGGGATCATCAGTTGTTAACCATGAAAAACTGTTACGAGAATATATATAACTTTCTTCCGGTTACGTCCTGATGATAGATGCCAGCTACAGACATACTCCCGAAGCATGATATCTTCGTAAAATGTTACGATATATATATATATATATATATATATATATATATATGTGTGTGTGTGTATATATATGTATATATATGTGTATATATATATATATGTATATATATGTATATATACATATGTATATATATACATACGTATATATATGTATATATATATATGTATATATATGTATATATATATGCGTGTGTGTGTGTTTATGTTGAAAAAACTGGAAGGAATATACATCAAAATGGCGCAAAGCCAATCGTACATTATATTCCTGAGTCAATGCAAAAGAATGGACGTCATACCCGCAAGCATAAGCACTAAAACTATTTTAATACGGAACTAACACTCCTCACAAACACAGAGCACAAGACATATGAAAATGTATTTTAATCTCTGCAGGATCTCGCACAAGGCACGCATATTGCAGACAATACTTGTTTTTCTAAACCCAAGTTAAAATATACAAATTTTCCAACCGAACTCGTCTCAGTAACACTACTCACCAAAGCTCTCAATCTATGAACCTCAGTTGCCAAAATAATTAGATAAACTCCCACATTAAAAACAAAAGCTGAAAAATCTCATAGCCAGACCCCTATTTAAAAAAAAGCACACACAACTTACGAAACCTATTAATATACACTGTCTGCTTAACCAGCACCAAACTCTAACCAATACCAACACTATAATCAAACCCTCCATTGTCAACCCTTCTCCATACATTCTCACAAAAATGAAAACTCGATACTGAAAAAAAGGCTTCTCATTCTTTACCACACTATATCTGAACCTGTGAAATATCTTGTTCAAAATGGAGGATTATATCGGCAGAATTCGACTAAAAGAATATTTCACGTACCTCCTAATAATACGCCACCAAATAGCTTCAGAAACTCATTGATTCTAATATGTAAACCCTACCTAGTGGAGGAAACTCACACATATATACAACGATGACCACCTCGACAAATACAAGAATATTTCTCAAAAAGAATAAACAGCTATTTACACGCAAAAATAACTATGACATTACAATACAACTATCAGATAAATGGGGAACCACAACCATCATAGCCCGGACTAAATACACCTAAGAAGCAGAAACCCACTCAGTGACACTAACTTCTACCAAACACGCCCTGATGACCTCACTACCACATACAAAATAGAACACAAAACTCCCACCTAAAACCTCACCTCTCACATCACCAATATCATCAATTTCCTTATCCTAACAAATCTCTAAAATGCCAAAATGCTATACCGCCCCAAACTGCACAAACTTCATAAACTAATAACAAGCACTGCTTCAACAAGTATTACCACTGGCACACTTCAAACACTCACCTTCAATCCAGGCAACATATACATTCAAGCTTAATCCCTGAACATTCCATCCCCAGGCAGACCTAAAATCACAAGGGAAGGGGCACTAACTGAATACATACCTGGACACATAGATAACATTTAAACTCTCTACTACCCAACATCCCTGGCTGTACCAAGGCCACTAAACACTACAAAAACAATCTACACCGAAATTCCACGCGATAAAAGTTTCCAGGCTTATAAAACATTATCTCGTTATCATAATTTCCCCAACGATTTGATATAAGATATTACAGGTTAACAAACTTCATCTTCAAACATAATAACTTCCAATTAAACAGCTAAAACTACCTTTATGTCAACGACACCGCTATTGACATTAAGATGACCCCCAGCTATGCCAACAAATTATTGCACATATTAGAAACACAAAACTTGCCACTCAAGCCATCCCACTACTGCCGCTTCATTGACGACATTTTATTCATTCTACTACACGACATGATCAACCTTTAAAATGTTAACCAATATCTCAAACATTTCCAAAACACTATCAAATTAAACATGCCACACCCATACAACTCGATTCAATTTTTATACATCACAGTCACACTCCACAACAACAAAATGTCTACATCCCTGTACACAAAACACACACAGATAACCATAAATTTATTACATTTCAACAACAACCACTATTTAAATCATAAACCATTATTTATATTTAGTGCATATGCTCAGTGTAGAATTACTTGCACAACATCACTCATCTTATGAAACAATTTATAACTGTAATGTATTCGTTTATTAAAACACGTTCTCTTAGTCAATGTTCCTTTACTTCAAATGTTCTCTATTGTCTAACTTAGCTTTCTGTATATTGCCGCCCGTCGCCGTCGCCTACATCGTTGCCGTCACTATCAGCGCAGTGCGTTGCTTTTCTTCCCATCATAACCATTGTCCAGTGCACTGCCTTCGCCGTCGTCATTGTGATCATCTAGGATTTGTAATTAAAACTTTCCACGCAGAGAGAAAAAAGCGAATCGGGCATAACATTTAAATGGTCTTTATTCGACCGATATTTTCTAGTCAAAATAGTTATTTCTAAATTAGATCTACTTCGTTACAGAGATAGGAAATAACAATCAACTCCCATCACTCGTTTAGAAATTAATTTCTTTTTCTGAATTACAAATCGAATGTGCATCTGTGCACCACGTTTTCGAAACACGGACTCTAAAAAGCTTCTTTCCTTTCTCGTTCCCACGATTGTGACGTAATTGTTTCAAATTGCGACTCTGAGCGTGTCACACGTATCAGTTAGACCAGAGATATAGAAACGTTCTGGTATGTTTATATTTTTAGTCTTAAGGTGAATTTGTTCACCAGATTTTCGTATCGCGATTCTGCACTAGTTCACCCAAATACCAAATCCATACTAGCTGATATAATCATTGTTCACATACATACATCCCTTATGTAACATCACTAGGCAATACCATAATCAACTACATAATGAATTTATAAACAAAAACACTACGATAAACAGACAATGTCTTATGAATCAAACAAAAACACCAACAACCGAATAATCTAGTGCCTTTCACCATAACAAACACATGCACAAATTCACAACTAATCTACAAAAATGAATAACTTACAAACTAATCTCATCATAAAACACATCCTTATCTTTCACTCTATTCATGAAATTAGACAACAAAGTAATTTGACAGCCATTATTACCCGCTCACCCGAACACACAACACGTTAATTACAAATGTTATAAAACTAGATGGCTTATATGCACACGTATAAACACCACCCTTCTCGTTAACACACATAAAACAAAAACACAACTCCAACACCCATATCTGACATGCGACAGCTCCAAAATAATATACCATATCTATTGTTCTATTTGTAGCGGATATATCAGGGATACCAAACCTTCTTTCAGATCTAGTATCATTACCCACAAACATCCATTCGACAAAAATATCCCTTTATAGATACTCCCACAAGCGCAAAAATATACATTAAATAATATAATATCATACTGTAAAAACTATAAAATACTTCTACTTCTTACTACTATTTAATTGATATAAGTATAATCTATAAAACCTAACAAATAACATACAACAATATAGCATACACATCTAAAACTCTGTAATTATTTCCATCATGATTTATACAGACTAACTAGTTAACAATAATAAATAATTAATAGCATGATAAATCATAGACATAACATGAAAACATACGAACTATTACTCCTAATCATTTTTCACTCTTAGGATATGTTTACACTACTCGTCCAACACCATATATAAAAGTAGTTTGAGATCGTATCTCCACTAACGCACTCTAACAACTGCACATGATCTTCAAACACAGATAATAAACTTTAATTTTCTAACATAAATAATAAACATTAATTTCTAATAAACTTTGATTGTCTAATAGAGATAATAAACATTAATTTCTAATAAACTGTAATTTTCTAATACAGATAATAAACATACATTTCTAATAAACTTTAATTGTCTAATACAGATAATAAACAATTATTTCTAATAAAGTTTAATTTTCTAATACAGATAATAAACATAAATTTCTAATAAACTTTAATTGTCTAATACAGATAATAAACATTAATTTCTAATAAACTTTAATTGTCTAATACAGATAATACACATTAATTTCTGATAAACTTTAATTTTGTAATACACAATAAAATAGCTTCAACTACTAGTAGACTGCAAAGCCAAATAGCGAAAGAAAAACCTTCATTTGGTTTGGCTACTATAATTACATATATTGACGAACAATGGCCGATCATGACCCATATATATATATATATATATATATATATATATAATTTTTTTTTATCTAAAGACATCAATGTTTCACGCTGTAGGGATGTTAATTAAGCTTAAAAGCATATATATATATATATATATATATATATATATATATATATATACATATATATAATAGGTTCATTGCAATGAAAAAAGGAGCAATCAGCTCATACCCAAACTCTTCATCTAATCTTTCAATTTTGAAACCTCATGTAACATCGAACGATCACAACCACACTTTCGTTTTGTTTTGACAATGTATGTATTTACTAGAGAAAAAATGTCATGCAAGCACAGATACATGTAGGGTAGACATATTGGGAGGAAAAATAGAATGAAATAATGGCCACTGCTGGGTGGAAGTCCGTATTTGTTGGAGAAATAGAAATGAATGTTGAAGAAAATGAGTGGCCATTATTTCATTCTATTTTTCCTCCCAATATGTCTACCCTACATGTGTCTGTGCTTGCATGACATTTTTTCTCTATTTTATCATCCTGATGAAGTCTTATAAATGAAGACGAAACGTTGATGTACACATAAAAAACATCCATTTTTTTGGTTTTCCTTTTTCATTTTCCCATATATATATATATATATATATATATATATATATATATATATATATATCATAATTATATACGTTTATATTCTTTATTTTTATCCACATACATATATGTTTTATTTTTACGAAATCGTGAGTAGAGAAAAGGTTACGGCTTGAGTATACCTTTTTTATTATTTTCAATTTATTTAATAATCTTTTTTTATGAAAAGATAAAATATTCTAGCGGCTCGGAATTTAAATTGTCAACGTTCTTTCTTGAACTGCACCGGTTTATTCTTTTGACGGCTACCGTTTTCGCATACACATTCTTTGCTGTTTTTGTATTATCTATTTTTCTGCAGCTTTTTTTGTTCATTTGTTTTTGTCACCTGAAAATGAGTTTACGAAGAATCGAAAGTGATACATATAGAATATTTATTTTTTGACACAAAAAAGATTATCAGAAAAATAAAAAAAAGTAAAAGAGTATAATGAAGCGGTCGAATTCGATTATATTTAACAATGTTTGCGTAAATGAAAGAATGCTATTTATATACACAGACAATATATGTATACGTGTGTGCACTTGTGTATATAAGGGTTTGTGTGGGTGAATATTTTCATTAAACACTTAAAATCAATATTTAAGAACCATTACAACACAAATTATTCATTAAACTTCTAGAACCTATTTGTGCTCATATGTGGTTGATAAAAAAGCGTTTACCGCTTACCTTTTAAAAATATACACCCTCAAAAATTTATCTACAAATGAGTCGTATACAAAACATCTGTACGATTTCAACATAAGATGACCCAACAATAGTTGACATGCCGCAGAAGCTAGTAATCAGTCAACCCAGTACAACCGATTCACAACACGTGTCGTTTCTCTGTCGATTTTCGGGCCATTCGAACATTTAATCCTACATTGATAACCACATTTTTAGCTGTGTTAAGGGTACTTAACACGGCTCAAAAGTCGGTTATCAATGTAGAACCAATTATTTCAAACATCACCATATTAAAATAAGCAATTCGGTGAACCATACACACGCATAAGACCCGACGGCACGTTTGGTCGAAGCGTTGTATTCATAAAAATATTAACACTGATGTTGGCAACTCGCTCGAAAGACAGCAATGATTCTTCATTCTTATCGTTTGAGATATTTTTTTGTGTTTTCGGTTTCGGCCTTTTGGTTTTTCTTTCATTCCTTTTCTTTATCTATCCCCGAAACGCGCGCCAGAAATATCGTGTTGCGCAAATGGCACGAAATGGTGCCAGCGAACCATTGTGTCTTTTGACATTTGACCTTTCTTGGAATTTCACACCAGACGACCACAGAGAAATTGAACTCTATGAACCTACTCAACCTGAATATCTAAAATTAGATTCACGCAGACACACACGCGCACACACTGACAAGGAGACGAACGCACACGCCTATACACATACATGTCTATTTTGGAATAACTGTTAAGATAAAAGTGATAACTCTATCTCTACTTCTCTCTTTCAAGGTCCCTCTTTTGATGACACTATCACACTCCCCTCTCTCTTTTATTAGCTCTGTGTGTGACTATATTTCTTTTTCTATTTCACTATATCCTCTTTTCTCTTACTTTCTCTCTCCCTCTTCCCCTCTCTTTCCTTCTCTCTCTCTCCCTCATATATATGTATATATATGTATATATATATATATATATATATATATATATATATATATATATATATGTAAAGGAGTAAGGCTACCAACATTTGTAGAATGTTTTTTTGAACATTTATTTATTATTTTGTTGTTTTTTTCAACATTTATTTATTGTTTTACCATTTTATGATTTTATATATAACGCGTTTCAAGCGGTGGCCCGCTTTCATCAGATATGAAAATCATTTTCATATCTGATGAAAGCGGGCCACCGCTTGAAACGCGTTATATATAAAATCATAAAATGGTAAAACAATAAATAAATGTTGAAAAAACAACAAAATAATAAATAAATGTTGAAAAAAACATTCTACAAATGTTGGTAGCCTTACTCCTTTACATATATACTTTTCTCTCGTTGGAACTGCACTAATACTGCACTACCCTCTTTTCTATATATATATATATATATATATATATATATATATATATATATATAAATATATATATATATATATATATTAGTGTACATACATACTCCATGAACAATGATGGAGAAAAATTTACGCTTTGCCAGTGTTCGTAGTCGCTATTTATCTAGATATATTAGATAACTAATAATACAATTCGGTAAGTAATTATATTTTTCATATATCAATTATAATTTCTTATGACGTTAAATAACCCCAACATATACTAAGTAATATAGAGTAGATCATTTCTTTTCTTTATTTCAGGCGGCGAAGAAAGTCTTACTTATTACTTGCTTTCTCGCTTCCTCTACCGATTTGGAATGTTGTACTCGCTAAAATTATCGTGAAGGGACGGAAATACATACATTTCGAATCAAATTTTATTAGAGTTCAAAGTTCAGGCAAAGTTTCTCAAGTCCTTAACTCATGAGTTTTCAAAGATAATTATTCTCCTCAGAGGACCATCACCGCAGTGACGTTACTGCAGGTGATATAATTACACTTTTAAAATATATAAAAATATATACAAAAATACATAAGAGTACATAACACATCAAATATATCAAGCCAAAAACATACTTATTTGTTAAACTTATAAAATCCATCCAAGTCATACTAATTTAAACGTATTCAGGAAAGGTATCCAAGAGGTTGATTGAAGAATAGTCCATGTATTGAATAACAGTTCAAAGGCGAAAAAATTGAAAGTACTGTAAAAACGAAAAGGTTATCCAGTCGGGAAAAGCGTCCGCAATCGATGCCGTAACCTAGAGTTAAAAATGCATCCAATGATTATGTTAATTAATACAATGATAAATGAACCAAATCAAATAAAAGTTCAATAAACTCACTTTGTGTTGAAATCATGAAGTTCAAATTTCAGAATTCAAATGATTTGATCGGAGCAGCACAAACCAAAATTTGCTAGTTAAATGGAAAATCCGCTAAATCCGATTTGAACAGAACTAAATCAAACCGAGTCACTACATTCGGCAATCTCTCCTTCCGGCCCCAATGAAGATCATTTCAATGGATGACGTTAAATTTGAAAGTAATCACTTTTCCGCAAGCCAAGTGAATAGACCCTTCCTCGCCGATCAGAAACGCAATACTCAAGACGCAAACCGTCTTCTTTTTCAAACAGCGTTACTCGAGTGGGAGTTACATTTCGAATATAACAAAGAGAAAATGTCACCAGACAGCGACCGAAATACTAAATAAATTCAACAAATACCGGATGTTACTTGTCTGGGTCAAATCAGGTCAAACAGGAAAAGGGTGTGTAAATTTAGGTCAAAGCCTCTAATTGCAATCCCATTCCCCGTATATACCCAAACTGTCTAGCCCAACCATAAAACAACAAACTTCACATATTTTGCCCCATCAAATAATTTAGAAGAATTACGAAATTAATAATTACAAAGTTATTAAAGTAATTAGAATTTAATAATTTAATAGTTTAATTTAAGATTAAATTTTATCAAATTTAATAGTTTAATTTAATTTAATTTAAGATTTAATTTGATCAATTTATGTATTTATTAACTCAATATCTGTGAGTATGTGCTGGTTTTGTGTGTGTGTTATGTGTGGGTGTTATCTATGGAAACAATAATAGAGGGTCTACATATAAACTAAAGGTATATTCGTATGTACAATTTACTTAGGAAGATAATGAAAGTATACCCTAATCTAAAGTGCACTCCTAAGGAGTTTGTAAAAGAATAGACGCATTAAAATTTCAAATATATCCTAGTTTTATGAAATTCAAATTATCTATAAAATTTTCTGGGTAGACAATGGAAGTAGTCTTAAATCTCTACGTTACCCTCTATGTTTCGAATATTTACGTGCCGTCACCTCTGAGTGATCAATGCAGCCGAACCCCATTAAAGCTTAATATACAAATATCCTATTTTTCGTATGATAGTCATTTTTAAAGTCGATTTAAAAATTGGCTACCTAGATTGAAAATGGTTATTACCTGTGAACATATATCTTTTATCATTGTTGAGGAAAAATAAAACTGTAAAATAGCTCTAGTCACACACTATAACGTACTTTATGTTATAAAATAATCCTACATTAAAAAAAAACTTTAAATGTGCAATTAAAACACACACACACACACATATATATATATATATATATATATATATATATATATATATATATTCATATATATATATTCATATATATATATATATATATATATATATATATATATATATATATATATATATCTTACTAAATTCCTTTAAATTCACACCAACGGTGTGGCAATTGCCCAGTAGTGTATATATTACAAGACCTCAAAATATAAAAACTTAATAAATGTTTAAATTTTTCTTAAACAAATCATCGTTCATACAATTGTTTTGCCCATTTTTGAAACACACATTTTTCTCGATAATCAATTCAAGATATTTCAAAAAGCGTATTCAGTGAATTTCTTTTCCACCCTCAGATTACCCCTTCTCCCTTAAATAATGGTACCGTTTACGTCAAAACGGTTATCTTGATTTTACTTATGTATTCCTTTCTTTTAAAACCAATCCAATGAAATAAAACATACCTGAATGTAGGTAAGTAATCTCAACTAATATTAAAAGACACTCGGAATCAAAGCTTTCGATCTTCGTACATAATGTCCTTCATCAGTATTTTGATTACGAGAATACACACGAAAAAGAATATACATTTAGAAAAATACATATATTTTATAGTCTCGTATTTTTCTTTTAATACTATTATGCATGTAGAAAACATTTTAAATAAGCGCTTTACCGTTTCAAAATCACTCATATATATCGTACAATTAATTTTTTTATTAATTTTTTTTTCGATTCAGAGTGCAATTAGTATGTGATATTTTTTAAATTAGTTACATTGCATATTTACCGTCACTTATGTTAAATTTGGCTTTAAAACTGGCCCCAAAAATGGGGATCATTTTACATAAAATTCATATTAAAAAAAAATTCCCCCATGGTAAATCATGAAATAATACTTTTTTTTCTTTAATCTTTCCGTGAAGTTTGCCAGGGTCTTCACACCTGACCGCATAAAACAGGTAAAATACTTTTGGGGTTGATGGGGGGTTAATTTCGCGGAGTATGTAAATCTACAATCATTACAAAATACGAATCAATATTTTTTCGTAATTAAGACAAATCACAGTGCTACTAAACAATTTTGATTTGTCAATCAGAATAGTGATAAGATCTTTGTAAACATTAAATAATAAGTGTGTTATTAAATTTACAATAAATGCATTAACTTTACTAATAAAAATGTGTTATTTATTTATCTTTCAGGGAAAATGTAAGAACTGAAAAATGTGGGAGATAGAAAGGGATCAGAGAGAAAACGAGCGAGACATCCACACACTCTATCTCCTCCCTTTTCTATTCTCACGTATGCCTCGCTCGTGGCGATCCACCACCTTCGGTAGGTCGTTGCGATCGTTAATTGTTTTAACTAAAGGTATTTTAGTTATTTTCCCGATTGATTTCATAAATAACTTCAATTAATTAATATTAACTATATTGACGAAACTATTATATATAGATAACAAACATAAGCAAATGCAATTCAAATTAATTACACTAATTGTTAATTAATTATGAATGGTTTAAAAATTAGTTATGCTAAATAGGCAGTCAAATGATTCTTTCTAAATCGTTTATCTGCACTATATAATAAGAATATTAAGTCTATACGTTGTATTTTTTATTAAAATAACAGTAATATGACATTTAGACATCATTATGATCAATTAAGCAAACAGTAGCAGAATTCCTCTTCTTGATTATACTTTCTTCTGTCAATCTTTCTAATTATCTATTCGTGTGAAAAAATCATAAAAACTAACGTATGTTTTATATGTACTACTAACGCTTTCGATTATTCGTAAATCCTCTTCAAATAACTGATCATTATGAATTTTGGAATATATATTATGGAATATACTATGAGTAACAAGGGCACATTTAATTTTGTTCCTGTAAATGTATAGATTTAAAGGGTAAATATATATAAATATTCCTTTTAGTATTTATATGTTTATATATATCAGTCATTATAAATAGTTTAATATATATGTTTGCTATCGGTGAGAAACATGGGCACATTATTGTTTTTTGTAAACTTTGCTATTAAGAGTGTTAGAATAAGGGAATTCGTAACTGACCCTAAAAACTGTTAACATAAGATAGACACCAAACATTAAGACAAAAGAATTGCTCCAAATCAAAGTTTGAGTTATATTAATACAGTTTAAGCAAACGGTACGAGTGTAAGCGTCAATATTATGTATGTGATTGGTAAATACTAAACTATTGACCTTATAATTATGAATTATGGAATATCTATTCTAGACAACAGGGTGTGTAACGTTAACAAATTATTCTTTTTTTTTAAACTTTACCATTTAGGGTGTGCTAGCGAAATAGTATCATACCCCACACAAGAGAAAAATCATAAAAATGTAAAATCAATGCTATATTTATTGCCTGTACCTTTTTTTAAAGAGTAGTCTTCTAGTATATGTGTGTGTTTTATGTGTACGTATATATATAGGTATATGTATATGTGTGTCTGTATATATATATATATATATATATATATATATATGTATATATATTAATATATATTTTGTATAAATATTTAACAAAACTGTTAATTTATGTATGTTTGTATGTGTTTTTAAGTATATGATTTCTGACTTATTGAACTGTTGAATGTTTTTGATGTGTAATACGATGAGATCTTTTAGGATCGTCTTTCATTAGTAATGTGTAATTGCATTTAAATTTTACTCAATACAATTTTCTGATCTGTGAAACTGCGGTTAGACCGTATTTCTAAAAATACGTATAGTAACTTTGATTTACCCTGAACATTTTTACTTGTTCATATTGCATAAACATGTCCATCCCCTATTTGAATCCATTTTAATCTTAAGAACATATGATAATATTGACTTTAGTGTAACCTAATAGAATTGGAGTTAATAGATACACATAAACATTTAAATATTATATTGAATAATAACAGAATAACTCATGTTATAACAGTTTCTCTTATTTTTCTTAGATATTACAAAATAAATATGTCTTTTATTCTACGTCATATGGTGACGCGCTTTACGTAGATGCTTTTAGATTGGTTAATTTTGGAGGGCAGTGATTTTATTTTCTAACACACGAATTCAAATGTCTAATTATAATTATCTACTTTCAAGGGTCTACTTGGTTTATATGAAAATCGAATTCTCTGAGTACATCTTGGCATGAAATTCGGATTGAATTATCTCCCTTGATTTCAGAGAGTTCCACTGCTAATTACTAGTTACGTCTGCGTTTAATGACGGTTATTCTTGAAAACTTATGGATAAACATTTTTTTTGTATGAAATATGAAAATAAGTTTTTTTTGTTCTTTCTGCACCAATCGGTATTTTAAAGTTGTAAAGTATTTAATATTTAGCTAAATAATTTTCAGAAGAAACCAAGCATCATTTATTCAAATATGATTTTTTATAAAACTTTTTTATAAACTTTTACTATCTAATCGATTCTTCGTCCTTTTTTAATATAAACATTTGACTTTTGAATACAAATATTTTAGTCTGCCATGAAAAGAAAAAAGTATATGAAAAAAGGGATATAAAGTTTTTTAGATTTTTTTGGTTGTTATATTTTGATGTATTCGTAATCATTTAACAATTTCGTTGTTAATTTTGCCTGTTTAAGATGTGATTATCGAAACATTAATTTCATAAATATAAGCCCACGCGAATGCATAATATTTGTTGATGGTGAAGTTTTCGGAGCCAGATTACTACATATTGACTATGTCATAAATGTTTTATTTTACTGAGTTATTCTCTCTCACTTTCTCTCTCTCCATCTCTCTCTCTCTCTATATATATATATATATATATATATATATAACATAATTAATTTGAATTATGTGTATACTTTATATATATATATATATTTCTGTAGATTATGAAATTCATAACATAATTTATGAACATTTTAAATATATCAAGCTCATCAAATCAACACTTCATAATGTTTATTTATATAAACGCGAGTTTGAACAATTCATTTTATTATAACAATTACATCATGTGCAATGCTTTACAAATCACATTACTTAGTACTACGCTTTACTTGTACCTCGATTTTGATTAAGGCTGTTATCTCCCTTCTACCGATTTGGAAAAAGATTTTGCCTGCTTAGATGCTACTTGAAAAGAAGCTGAATAATATACCTAAGCATAGATTCCAAGGAGAAGCAGTGTTGACATGTCTTGTAATTAGAGTTCCAAGTTAAAGTCAACACTGACATGTTGAGTTAATGTGAACAGTTGGAATGAAAATAGCAAAGATAAATGATTAATAGGGATTCTGCGATGGAACCTTTTAAGATTTCTAAAAGTTGTTTTTTTAATTAAGATTTTTTAGATCAAAAACTCGATTTGAAACTGCTTCGAGTATAATCATTAATTTTCTATACATTATCCCACCCTGGAATATGTTTCATATGATGCTCATGGGGTTTCCTATTCTGGTTATTGAAGAAATGTTTTATTAGGCCTCTCCATCTGGAATTTATTCGGTGCTCGCAATGGTTGCGGATATATTCCCCAAAATCTGGACCTGTTCAATTTTTGCAGCTTTCATTCTTTGTCTTAATGTGACATCTCTCTGCTGAATGGGAAAGAAAAGTTTGTTTTTAAATAATGAACAGATTCGCGTTCATCTCTTCGTGAATTATCGTTAAGAGCAAATGATTCCGTTACCTACAAAGTTGAATACACACACACCTACACACACACACACACCCACACACATATATATATATATATATATATATATATATATTATCATTATTGTTATCATTATTATTATTATTATTATTATTATTATTATTATTTGATGTATCTATAACAATGTTTTATAAGGATATATATTATATCATGTATCGATGTTTATTATTTACATCAACGTGAGTAGAGCTATGTAGTAAATTATGAAACTATATTCATGGCAAGGAAGCTATATATTTATATATATACATATATATATATATATATATATATATATATATATATATATATATATAATGTGTATGTGTGTATTATACGTAGGCTTACCTCAATATTTTCCTTATTTCTTATTCAATACGTATTCGTATATTTGAAATCATTTCCGTCATATTTAGATAAAACAGTCTCTGAGCATGAACGTTTACCTAAACGTTAAGTTTATTGTCATCTACTATCTCGGGGGGGGGGGATTAAGTTAAATATGCAATTTACTTTCTGCTCCGTTAAGTTTACAAACGACACATGCATTTTTTCATCTCTAAAGAATGTGCTGGCAAATATAGTTAGTGTCACTTAGGATGAAAAACGTGAAAATGATGTCATATGGCGCCAAAATGATGTCATTTGGCGCCAAACATAAATAAACAAAAATCAAATTATAAAAAAGGGAGAAAGACATTAATGGATTTTATAATGTCATTGAATAGAATATGTCATTCTTAAAAAAATATGCATTTTTGAGTTCAATAATTCGTATAATTTTCCAGGCCCTTTTTTTATTTTCATGGTGTGGAGGATGAAAACCGTAAACCGGTATTTCGAGCAAATTTGCACGCATAATATTTTAGGTCACTTGATATGATGCAAAAAATTTATGTTTTACCTTCAAATTACTTTGGCGTTAATTCCTTGGAAAGTTATCAGGTAAAAAACGCTATGAAGGAATGTTTTATAATTAGAACATCTATTGTACAATATATAAATATGCATATATGTGCCACACCAACAGATAGACTGTTTCGCTGTATCACATGTCTTTAGTGCGGCTAGACTAGCACCGGCCCCAAGCAGGGTTCGAACCTACAACTATCTAGTTGATATACGGGTTGGACGCGGTTCGCAAGTAATTCTCAATGCTATATAAACATTAACAACAAATAGAGAATGCTCTATTTATTTTACAAAGAGTGTTACATTGTCGACAATAGTTGTTTGCGATATCACTTATTACAGTGCTAAAAAAAGTAGATTATTTTCCTCCACATACAGACTGTTTCGCTGGCAAATATAGTTAGTGTCAAACTAACATATATATATATATATATATATATATATATATATATATATATATATATATATAAATAAACAAGATTTAGTAACATTCCAAAGGCCAATATTTTACTGATCGCATGAAACATTTTCGAAACAGTTACTAATTAGTGCAATTTATGTTACGAATTCGTTTGGTATATAGGGAACCAACAAACATTAGGATGTCAAGATTGGATCTCTTTTCCTTGAAACTCTTTAGAAATGACAAAATGCGGTTTTTCAAGATGGTTTACTGCCTCGTTGTTAAGAGCAGTAAGGAAACTCTAGTGTGAGTTTGTTTTAGGTTTTTGGACGTTTGTCTTTCAAATCATACCACATTATATAATTTTTCAAACTGAGAACTTTTTGTCTTTTCTGAAGAGTACATTGAAGACAGATGCAATATTGATATACTAATGTTGGTTGACCCCCTATGAACGAAACGAATTCGTAAAAAAATTGTACTAAAGATTGACTGTTTTAAGAATGTTTCGTGAGATAAAAAATATTGGCCTATTGAATGTAACAAAATTTTGTTTACTTATATATGCACTTTTTGTGCAAGTAGACAATTATCGAGCTTTAAATTGGAAGAGGTTGGTATACATAAAGTATAGAAGGTATATGCTCAAACATATAGTTCGCACTCTTATATATATATATATATATATATATATATATATATATATATATATATATATATACATATATATATATATATATATATATATATATATATATATATATATATACTATATCATAGTGTAGTCTTAAGGGTAATATATTATTATTATTATTTTATCATTATTATTATTTATTTATGTATATATTAGTGATATCTCAAGCTGAATTATTTTGACACTTGATTATTGGGGAAATGGTCATATAATCAGTACCATTGGAGAGCCATGAATATTATAACTGTCCTGTTTTTAAATCTCCGAAACAGTTACATGGTAAACAGCTGATGATCCCCGTGTTAATATTAGAAGCTTAAGGTCTCCTGTTTTTGTTTCACTCTTAGATAATTAATCCCCCCCTTTTTTTTTTTACTTATATTTTTTCATTTATTAATTTTCCAACGAATGTTAAGTCTTCAATATCTTGGATTTAGTAAGTTTGTCTGGGAATTTAAACTGCATTTTACATATTTTCATTTTTAAAAAAATTTTTTTTAATGACTCAAAGCTTCTTTAGACTATATATATAAATGTATATATATATATTAAAATAAACATAGTTTGAGCTAAAATTATCAATTAATTAAATAAATAAATATATATATATATATATATATATATATATATATATATATATATATATATATATATATATATATATATGTATATTTAAGTAAACATTGTTCAAAATAACAGAATTCTACTGCTTAAGTATACCTTTTTAATTTAAATTTGTTTCTAATTATCTTTTTTGTGTTTAAATTTATAAAGAGTTAACGTATATTCTATATGTATCACGAACGTTTTCGGTCCTTTGTCAAATCATCTTCAGGTTAAAAAAGTAAATTAACTAAAAAGGCGGAGAAAATAAAAAAAATTCAAAGATAGCAGATAGTGGGAAAGCAGTAATAACATTTTTAAATGCTTAACGTAATACAGTGTTATCGTGTGACACTAATTGTGGCGTTGCGGCATTTGAATTGTCAACGTCCTCCCATAAACAGTATTAAAACGTTCCTTTGCTGTCTAACTGACTTAACGTGCACGTTTTACTGCTATCGCTTGTTGCACATTGTTTATATCGAGACTTTTTCCCAGATGCTTTAATTTACTGACATTGTTGTATAGTTAAAATGTTCAATTTTTATGTATTTTTAATGTCATTTTTAGGGATTCCACGTCATCATAGAAAGATCCTGTGAAAGTGTTCATAGCTTTAGTATGTCTAAGTACAATTTTAGTAAAGCAAATAGGATGTTGTAATACCTCAGTTTTTTTCCGAACGTGTTTCACACAGATTTTTTTTAATGCCATATTTCCTGAACTGCTTGGAGTGAGAGGTTCTAGAATTTTAAGATTGTCTTGTTTGTATAATTGTAGCTAATATTTCTAAGACGATCTGTGAAGTGAGGCTTACAATTTCCTATTTCTCCTGATGATTTGATATGAAATTACCCAACAAAAAGGTAATTCTTATAAGTCGGCATATTACGTGTTTTCCTTCTTGCATATTTCCACTTCTTGCATCGTGATAACTTTCTATCAACCCTCTGTATATATTGTTATGGTATTTTACTTATACGAACTACTTAAACTTTTCTACTCACTATAAATAATGGGAACACCTGATTCTTAGTATTGAGGCCCACCCCAGCCCGAGCAGTCTCTCATTAACTTCGGTTGATTGATGGCGTCGGGATGGGGTAATACCAGTCGAGGATTCGTTCTCGACAATCAGTCCGGCAGATAGTGGGCCATTTCCGTGGCCTTTATCTGCCGGGCTGAGGTATACTGTCCTGGGTTTCTCCAGGAGGTGCACCGTCCTATGCCTTGCCTCCCCTCTTTGGGAAGAAGTAAGTTTATTGCTTTCTTCCTGAAGCGCCCTTATCGGAGAATGCCGACGGGGTTGCCCAGGCTATTTTTGCTTGATCAGAGTGCTCCTTCTTTAGGGGCGCTGGCTTGAGTCTTTCCCCACTTTCCGACCTTGTGTCACACATTCCTGCGGTGAGAGTGAATTAAATACCTGAGGCCAACCCCAGCCCGACCAGTGTCTCATAAACTTCGGTTGATTGAGGACGTCGGGATTGGGTTATACCAGTCGAGGATCCGTTCTCGACAATCAGTCCGACAGAAACTTGGCCATTTCGGTGGCCTTTTATCTGCCGGACTGAGGTATACTGTCCTGGGTTGTTTTAGGAGGCGCACCCTCCTATGCCTTGCTCTCCTCTTTGTGGAGGAGTAAGTTTATTGCTTGTTGCCTGAGGCGCCCATGCCGGGGAATGCCGACGGGGTTGTCCAGGCTATTTTTGCTAGTCCAGAATGGACCTTCTTTAGGGGCGCTGGCCCGACTCTTCCCCCACTTTCCGACCTTGTGTCATATATTCCTGCGGTGGGAGGGAATTAAATACCTGTCTTCGGACTCGACAGTTGGCCCGGCAGGGACTGAGCAATTTCGGTAGCCTTTCATGTGCCTGGCTGAGGGTTTGGGCCCTATGTAGTTCTAGGAAGTCTACCCTCCCAGGCCTTTCCCCGCTATTTGTGGTTAAGGAAGCTTATTACTTACGGCGTGAGGCGCCTTGACCGGGGAATGCCGACGAGGTTTCCAAGGCATTTTTAGAGGCCAAGTGCCCTCTTTTACTGGCGCTGGCTAGAATCTCCCACACCTTCCGACCTTATGTCACATATTTCTGCGGTAAGGGATAAATTAAATACCTGAGGTCAATTCCAGTCTTCAGGTAAAACATGTCGAGTATTCGTTCTCGACAGTCATGCCAGCAGAGACTGGACCATGTCTGTGGCCTTTTATCTGTCGGGCTGAGTGGTAAGGTTCTGGTAGTTTGAGGAGGTCCACCCTCCCAGTATATGGCTCCCCTCTGTGGGTGGAGTAAGTTTATTGTTTACTGCCTGAGACGCCCTTGACGGAGAATGCCGACAGGGTTGTCCAGGTAATTTCTAAAGGCCATTATGCTTCTTCTTTAGAGGCTTTGGCTTGACCTCCCCCACCTTCCGGCCTTGTGACACATACTTCTGCGGTGGGAAGGAATTAAATACCTGAATCAAAGCCAGCCCGACAGGAACTGGGCAATTTCGGTGGCACTTTATCTGTTGGGCTTAAACATTATGCCTGGGTAGTCTTAGGAGGTTCACCCTTACAGGCATTGGCTCCCCTTTTTGGGGTGGAGTAAATTTATTGCTCATACCTTGAGGCGACCCGACCAGGAAAGCCGACGAGGCTGCCTGGACATTTTTTTAAGGCCAGGGTGTTCTTTCTTTAGGGGCGGTAGCTTGAAACTCCCCATTTTCCAGCCTTATGCCACATCTTCCTGCGGTTGAAAGTAAGTAAATACTTGGAACCACACCAGACTATACTGGCAGTCAAAGCGGGCGTACAGCCACTCTTGTTCTGTTGTATTATACTTTTTTTCGATACACTTTTTACTCTAAACTCCGAGTTTGTGTTTTCCTTAAGGACCTTTTACATGCCCACAACATCTCTCTCTCTCTCCATATATATATATATATATATATATATATATATATATATATATATATATATATATATATATATATATATATATTATGATTTATTTTTCCGGTGTCATTATGTTGTATTTGTGTTGATTACCCCCGATTGGTTTTACAGGAGGGCCTGAAATAAGGTTACTTACATCCAGCGTAAAATGTACTATGAATTCGAGATGACTCGAACAGGAGAAACCTAGTCGTGAATCCGCATCGGTATAGAATGCAGAACCGACACAATCCTATCAACGTAACAGTATTCAACAGAATCGGCTACACTACATTATCTAGACCACTTTATTCTGAGATAAAACACATATCCTATGAGAAAATGAAAAATGCGAAATGCAAAACGCGATGAACGCCATTTCCACAATTGAAAAAAACAACCTATATAAATAATATGTGGCATTTCGACACTCTACCAAATTCTTAAAGCATGTTTTTTCATAATAGGATAGTGGGATCATTATTTTTTGCTTTCAATTAAAATAAACTTTGATTCAAAATCTAGATTTGACATAATAACCATTTTATACTTTTATATCTCATTTTAATAGAAAGAGAGTTATCGCGTTTTGCATTCAAACTCTTTAAATATGTGATGAAAGTTTCATTCGATCACATTCATCGTCGTATTTGTGTTTATCTCTTTGGACTTATTCTCTTTTTCTGTTTAGTTTTTCATTTAACTATTGTTTGAAATATTTGATTCATCTATTATTTTTCCTTGATATTCGTGTTTCCATTTTAAACACATGTATTTCCGGCATACAAGTGTAATTTATGAATGGCTATTGTGGAAAAGTAGAATAGAAGTGTGTTTATGGTTGTTATATAAATTATGCTTATAGTTAGAAAATTCAAATAAATGTCAACAAAAGTTAACTTTTACAAATGATCTAATGACACAATTCAACTATAAAGTAACAGAGGGGTATATATGTTTTCGTCTGAAATAAATAGTATATTTTAGTATCTCTTTAATTTCTGCTCTTTCGACTTCATAAACCTTTCGATTAGGTAGATTTCTAGTTTCTGTTGTTTCGGCATTTCCGTTTTTCATCGAATGTTGGTCACATCTTTCTATCCAGAATGGAATTCCTCAATCTATGATGGTTAAATTATTAATTAGACCAAATAGTTATAAAACTAAAACAAATTTGGCTAAGACAATGCTGTCATTTTTAATATAATTAAAAAAGAAATAATCTTAAAAATCACAAAAGATTGAAACAATGACGAAAACGACAATCGTATAAAAAGAAAGTTAATAAAAATAAATATTGAAACTAATACTTGAAGTAAAATAAGTTTATATTTGTTAAATTGTAAAAGCCTAACAAATGAAATAAGAGATAGAAAGAAATAAGAAAATTAAGGAAGAATAATTTTGGGAAATAAGAAAAAAGACAAAACAAAAAACTGCATGAATCATTGAAAGCAAGAGTAATTTTTTAAATAAATAAGCAGAGAAAATAGAATGAAAGCTAGAAATAAATAAAAAATAAACAACTAAATAGATAATCATGTAAAAAAATGCCCGATTTTTTTTTCGAAAAAAAGAAACCAAAACACATAAAAAGGACAGAAGATTTTCATTAAAATAATTGGCATTTTCGTGTGAAAATTTGAAAATTCCCCCAAATTACAGGAAGAGAGACAGCGAAAAAGAAATAATATTAATAATAATTCACAACAGTTTTTTATTTTTAAATAGAAATAAAAAGTCTTGACAAAAAAAGAAATACTATTGTAAACAGAGGTTGCATCCTTCTATCTTGGCCAAAAATTCAACTGTGTACTAATCAGTGCTTCTATTTCAATATTACTTTCTTTCAGTTACGTTATGCATATGAAATAAGATGGTCTACGTTTTAATTTGTGTCGGTTAACATGTATCCTTATTTGCATATTCTGGGTATGTTCGAAAATTGCGTCATAGCTATGATGAACACAGTGTGAATATATTGGCATTACGTTGTTTCAATTTCAATGTTTGCATTGTTTTTATTAAAATTTCGCCTGGTAATTCAATAATTTGATCTCCTCCAAATGACATTCAACTGCATCCAGTAGCGAACCCCTAATTTGGAATCTTTCGGAAGTGTAGAGTCACCTGTTTGTTACTACTGCTTTCAGATCGACTCTGACCTGGAGTGGGAGTACCTGTTAACGTGTCATTTATTGATTAAATAGAATCTGTTCAGAGAATAACATTAAAGTGTGATCCACAACATAACTTACATCATGAATGAATTAAAATAAAAGATTTGATGATTAAATACTTTCAAAAAGTAAAAACTGACCAAATTATTATTGAGATGGCTGGAGTTTTTATTTAATGATTCTGAATGGGGTGATGATTCGGTAAAAAACGATTAACCTGATCAATATCTTAAACTTTATTGAAGAAAATAAGACTCTTCTATGAGATGTAACTTAAACTATCTTAAAAATATGTTTTGAAAAATATATGAATTATACCGCCAATAGAATGTAGTAACAGAATTGGATTTGACATTAAATAACTCATTGAATGTAGATATGACGTAAGGAATTTCCCCCCCGCCCCTAAAAGTAAACTTATAAATTGCCATGTTTGAGGGATTTGTTCATAGCGTTTCTATAATATAAAACAACGTTTCTTAACCTGTTTACCCTTGAGAAACGCTTAAAATTAATTAGATAACTCTGTGCAAAATAAAAGCCGTGTTCCATGTGTGTTCTCATTTTTTATCATCAGACATTGTTAGCCACATAATTTCGTAGCGTTACCATAACGTTACAGATAAGCAGTTAATTAGACGAAAGAATATGGTACATTGTTACTTTACAGTGACCTTGCAATCATGTCACATATCAACTGACAAAATAAAATTGCAAGAACGTTCCGAGTTAGCATTGAATAAATTACCCCTATTGACATCTGGTTTGTATTTTAATTTACCAATCTCGTATTTGTGCTGTAATATCCATTCTGGGATGGCTACGTAATCTCTTGTTTCATACAAGGGGAAGTATTAAAATACTCCCCCTTTTAAAATAGTGAAGGTGACGAGGAATAGATGAAAGCGTGAATCGCCCTCTCGTCGTGACGTGAGAAATAAAGTCACTAGCGAAAAGCGATGAGTAGTCAAGTCTCTTGGGTTTTTACTGCGGAAAAGAGAAGACGTGTTTTTGAGATCTCTCCGCTCTATGGTCGACGGGTGAGGAGAAGTATAATACTGAGTATAACTAACTGTATCAAATATAATACTATGTAATTAAACTTCTATAAATAGTAGTGTTGTTATTCTAAGAAAGAATGATTACAATTGCTGATAGGATTGATTTAGAAAGAGTTAGGCATGCGACCTCTACACACAACTCCTATTTCCAGGGAGACGACACATAACTGTATACTCGCTACAACTACGATCCATACCCAGACTTCACTCATGAGACCTGTATTGCCAACGTGTCCATATTTGCTACAATGCGAATATTAGTTCGTTACGTGACAGACACAGACAATTTCATTATCATATTTTACTTATGGGAAATAGATATGAATGTGATACCTGCACCGTAAGGAATAGGAAAATAGCTGTAACAAACGTAGACCGAATAAAAAGTTAAAGAGTTTCTTGTATTACTTTTTCTTTCCGTCACTTCCAGTAAACGATTTTTAAAATCTTTTGACGTTACTACTGGTTTAACAGCTACGTAATCCCATTTACTAACCAATATTTATGTCGACTATTTATCCCCAGCTAATTATTGTTACAGTTGCCGCATCAATAAATGTGTTGAACTGATTTTTACAACAGTCTTAATCAATCCTAATGAATTTCATGTTTTTATTACCTACCATCTTCCTCTGTAATTATATCCCTACCTTTTAAATATCAACATGACGATGTTAATACGCTGTTATATTCCACATAACTGGTACAGATAAATCTGAAATCTCTTCCTTTCTATAGGGTGAGTGATTCGAAACAGAATTCAAAGCAACCGGTAGGGCTTGAAGTCGGTTGGCTGATTTCTATAAACGAAAATCAAACGAACAGTTGAAAAGCAGCTTTTTGTGGGGCTTTAGAATTCTGCACATGCGCCTAATAGTTTCCGGTTGGGTACACAAGTCGACCTTGAATATTATCATTCGCCATTAAAAATTAAAAGAAAAAATACATCAACACACGGCGAAAATGTTGCAATCAAATTCACTAGAGTTACACCAATCTAGCGTGTAAACATAATTTCTGATTTGTGCGTTTTGAGGTTTTCGAATTATTATTGATTAGGTTCCAATTAAGTCAGTTATTCCCAAACACTCTGCTCCTGGTCGCAAAAAGACATTGCTTTCACTCAAGTTTATTTCTTTTTCCCGCGTAAGATACGACGCCAGAATTTGGATATATACAGATTTGGCATTTGATAAAAGCCTTTCATTTATTTTTTTGAATGATATTCTTCAATTGATTATGATTTCAGTATTGATACACACACACACACACACACACACACACACACACATATATATATATATATATATATATATATATATATATATGTATATATATATATATATATATATATATATATATATATATATATATATATATATATATATATATATATATATATATATATATATATATATATATATATTTGACGAATCAAATCGAAAGTACTCTCGAAAAAAACAAATGAAAAGTGGAACAAGAAGCCTACGGGACTTACATACACTAATATGATCAAAATACTAAGTGAACTTTTTTTTAAATTGAAAAAGATGAACAAGTCTTATCAAGCCAAAATACTCCGTGGTATTTAGTAATGTATATATATATATATATATATATATATATATATATATATATATATATATATATATATATATATATATATATATATATTAATTCAGCAGACTACACAATTTAAGAATACAATAAATATTTTAAATCATATTCCAAAAATAACCGCTAAACACTAGTTTTCCATATGTACACGTGTTTCGGGAAATTTTTATTACCACTATTAAATATAGAGTACGACTTAGCAAATAGATAATTTTCTTTTATAGCATATATTTGTACTGTCAGACCAAAGACACTCGAGGATTGCGTCTAGTAGATAATTCAAGCTCTGGTTTGTTTTCACTTTTTGGTTTCATTTTACTTCAGTAGAAATTCTCAAAAATCAAAGGGTCCCTATCTGGAGTTAACATGTGATATCTATATAAGATACATAGATATTCGAATAGTTAATTAAAAGCCCCTATTTACCTATCAAACGTTGAGTAAGTAAAGAAGTTAGAACATTAATTTTCCAGTTAACTATGATATACTATATATTTCTTGTGGTCTCTAGATCTTACCGGATTTCATAAAAAGAATTAATCTTGTCTGGTGAAGTATTCAGTTTAGTGATGATATAAGAGGCAACATCACTTTGAGAAGCTGCGCCATTTCTCGTATAAGACATACCGAGGGGATCTTATTTGAGCTTCGAATACTATGTTATATTGAATATTAGATCAGGGTGTACTTGTAGGGATAAGTATCATCATGCCAGGGGTCCCTGACAAACCCTTGTACAGAGAGACCGAATACACTCAAGGATGGGGTTTCCTATGTAATTCAAACACCCCATATATATTAATGAATGTGCACTTTTTAAAATGATTACATATGTTTTAATTACTTTCCAATTTACCTACAATAATTATATTTGAAAATAAATTGTCTTGTTTACAATGACTGCTCATTCTTCCGTCAGCTGCTGCTGGTTTATGCTATTATTTATTTGAATAATACTTATTTACATCAATTCCAAATAAAAGCAAATGAATAGCTCTCCTCTCTCTCCCTTCCGCGCTCTCTCTCTCTCTTTCTCCTTCTCTCCCTCTCTCTATCTCTCTCTCTCTCTCTCTCTCTATATATATATATATATATATATATATATATAGTTAAATATATATGAGTGCGTTCGCGTACAGAGTACTCTCCTAAACTAATGAACATATCAATATAAATATTTTGATATTATTATAGACAAAACGGTTTGTAACATGGGTACAGTATGTTAGCATTTAGAAGGGTGCATGTACTAAAAAAATATGAACTTATGATCATAAATTTTGGAATATATATTTTCGGAAACTTGCTGAGTAAAATGGGACCTTTATATTTGTAAAGTTCATCATTTAGATAGTGCGATTAGCCAAGAAACACTAGCGCTTCGAAAAATGTTTTTGCATCAAACTTTGCATGACTAACTTAAACATTGATCGAACCTTCGATATTGATGTCTATAATCCAGAGTTTTACCATCAGATTTGTGTAAAAGAAAAATGGTGGACCATAGTTGAGGGCGAACTGAGGGCTCCCTTTCAATTAGCAACTAAACCGAGGTGTAGGAAAGGATACTACTTTTCCAGGATTACTTCACTTACCCATAATTATCACTTTATAATGTTTAGCAAGGGGTTATCAAGTACTGTGTTTTTGTTTTTTTTGTATGACTCGACCAAGGATTGAACCATAATTTTCTGATTCATTAGCGCACACTCTTACTATTATGTCAAAAGTGTATATCGCAGGAGACATTGGTTCGTGAAAACAGAATGAAATCCTATGAATATTACGCGTTCAACTGACTTGATTGTTGCGTAGTAGAATATTTTACGTTGTTCATTGTCAATAATTCATTCATACAATACAGTATATATTAAGTATGCAATGATAGTTCACAAGTTCAGTTCTGATACAGCCACTAAAAGGTTATGGTTTCACGACTATTCACCATTACAAATAAGTTTTAATGTATTAACTTTGATAATTTGGATTATTTCGATCAGTAACAATTTTATTTTTCATGCTTTACAACCTTTAAAATATCTCCCATTAAAAATATATACTGATTATCGAATATTGGTGGTGCTGGACACTAGTCTTTTAGGGATACATGCTTCACAATGGTAGAACTTTGCACATACTCAGCTCTAACCTAATTTTTATGTTCCCATTTTGAACTTAAAAAGGAATATATATTATTCTTTTAATATATATATATATATTCTTGATTGTTTAATTACAAACAGCACAATTAGCTTCATTGCGAGATCCAACACGGTTTGTTGTTGTTGATCACTATTCGCTGCTCGTTGTAAATACCCACCGACTTGGTATTTACCAAGTTAAATTCCTCCTAATTTCCAAGCTAATTTGCGATGGGCGACGGGTAAGATTATTGACTGCAAATCAGTGCCAATCTGTGATCGGAGTTCGCGCCCGCCGACTGAAGATTGCGTAAGCATGAAATATCGATGTCTGTAGATAATAAATAATTAATATATATATATATATATATATATATATATATGTATATATATATATATATATGTATATATACCTACTTGTGATCCGTTCGGTCACCTACTGTGACCGGGTTACATTGTGTGAATCATGAAAAAGCGAGTCTGCATGGTTTTGTGATGTAAAAGAGCGAAAGGAATAATCAGAATATAAGCAAATTAACAATAAATTGTATTAACAGAAAGTGAAGTAACGGCTTGACAGAGGATACATCTTCAATTCTCTTCTCACTTCTATTTTGTTGGGCATAATGAATATTTTCATGATCACCCAGATACCATATTCGACGGTATAGTGGAAATTACCATAACACAAAACCTGTTACATATACGAGCGGCGTTCAATAAGTAATGCTCCTGACCAATTCCCCATGGCAGTAGAAAAAGGAAAAGCCACAGTTATTAGTATTTCTCTACATAGGAACCAACCAGAGTCATGCATTTCTCCCATCGATTGATGCAACTCTGGACACCATTTTTGTAGAATACCACAGGTTGGTCCACCAACCACGTCGTAACTTCAGAAATCAAGGCTGCATCATCTGGGAAACGCTTTCCTTTCAAAAACAACTTCATAGCTGGGAAGAGATGAGAGTCAGAGGATGCAAGGTCAAGAGAGTAAGAGGATGGTGAAGGATTTCATTGCCACACACCCGTGCTTCTCATCTGGCGACATGCGAGTTGTGGACCGGAGCGTTGTCCTGCAGGAGGAGGATACCTTTGCTGATCTGGTTCCGCCTCTTAATTTTGATAGCTTCTCTTAATGTCATCAAAAGTGAAGCATAATAGGCTCCTCTAATGGTGGTACCCTTTGCCAGGAAATATGTCATCACTACTCCGTCCTGGTCCCAGAAGACTGTGAGCATGACCTTGCCAGTGGAGGGCTGCACATTTGCCTTTTTGGAGGTGGTGAGTCTAAGTGGTTCCACTACATTGACTGGGCTTTGGTCTATGGATCATAGTGATAGATCCAAGTTTAATTCCTTGAAATCGGTTTTTGAAAAGCTTTGACCTATCTTCTTGGCACATCTCCAAATTCATCCTCGAGCATTCGACGCGTTCTTGCTTCTGGAAAGGTGTGAGCAACCTTGGTATCCATCTGGCAGATACCTTATGCATATTTAAATAGTACTTAACTATAGTTTTCACAAACCCTGTACTAATATTGATCTTTTGGGCTATTCGGAGAATATTAATGCGTCGATCTCCTAAAATGGCAGCCTCAACTTGACGGACAGATGCCTCATCAATGGCAGAAAAGGGACGACCAGGTCTGGGAGTTGTTTCCACTGACTTCCGGACATGTTTGAATTCACGATGCCAGCGTATTACAAAGACATATAATGCGGCATCATCAGCATGCGTTTTTTTTTCATTTCATCAAACGTCTTATTTGATGTGCGTCCTTTCAAATACAAAAACCGGATCACTGCGCGACACTAAACTGGCTCCATTTCACACCTGATTCAGTTCAAACACCTGTAAATCAGATTAGTTCAGAGCTGTTCTTTGCAATATAACTCATACAGATATACATAATTACACATGCAAAATTTCATCTAGATCAGACCACTGGAAGTGGGTCAGGGGCATTACTTATTGAACGCCCCTCATATTTTAATAGGAAGTTAAATTAGAAAAAGAATGTTCCTGTTTGATCGCTCTCGCCCCCCCCTCTATCTCTCTCTCTCTCTCTATATATATATATATATATAGAGAGAGAGAGAGAGAGAGAGAGAGAGAGAGGGGATATAGACAGATAGACAGCCAGACAGAGAAACGGGAGAGAGAGAGAGAGAGAGAGAGAGAGAGAGAGAGAGGGTATGTTTGGGGGGGGGGCTAGGCATTTCAGTCTTTTAAGTTCGATGTAATTTTATGGCCAGTAGTTCTTTAAGGAATCTGACTCATCTACAAGTTGTCTTCACCCCTTTTCGCCTTCTAACTGTAATACCGCAACCAACATTGGCTAATCTCAATTAAGTTGCAAAACACAGAGAATGCATACTAACTATGTTGTGATTATAATATTGATGTTTGATTTTAATTTTATTGCGGCGTATGTTCATCGCCATTGATTTGATTTGATGGAATATATACTATAGGATAGGTCGGCTAGCAGTGTATAGGGTACGTAGGGCCTATCCATCTGTTAAAGATACGATTAGGGTGTACGAATAGATAAAGTAATATTTAAGTTGGGCTTCAATACATAACGTATTAAAGGTCAGTCTCTCCTTAACTAGTATTTATGAATTTAAAATTAATGTAAGGTATATATATATATATATATATATATATATATATATATATATATATATATATATATATATATACGAAACGCACATGACGTGTGTATGTTGCGACTAGGACACACAGGAGATAATATCTCTATTAAAGAAGAAAAGCATAGATGATAATGATAATGTGTACGGATTGTAATTCAGGCCATGTTTTCCTTTGTCTTAGCCATACGAAATAAATAAATAAATGCATAGGTTAGAAGAGCATTTTAACATGTTTTGGTGGTAAGCCGAAACAGTTATATGCTTTAAATAATAACAGTTGTGTTGTAAAATGATGCGAATCTGTCCTACTATACATTTGATATGGTTTAAAGTTTAATTAAAATATGGTATAGCCTAACTCACACTATTAAGCAATTACACTTGATTTATTTCATAAATTGATATCTCTCTTCATAAAACTTTAAATATAAATATAAACACACACCCACACACACACACATATATATATATATATATATATATATATATATATATATGTATATATATATATATATATCCCGTCTAAAACGAATTCGTAAAGAAATATTTTCCTCCACAATAAAAGTCAATTGTGTTTTCTTTCTTTAGCTCATGAGAAATGATGATTATATATAACTGAAAAATTAAATTACTTGCGTAAGTCTATGATTTTATATAAATATTGGGTGCTTATGCAGTTTACGTACCCGGCTGTTTTTCAGATAGGATTTTCAAATCAAATTTAATTTTTACAGTATATTGTGTGTATTAAATCGTAAGTTTAAAGTATAGAATGGTTAATAAACCCTTCACACATCTCCATGTTAAAGATGGCTTTCGAAATAACAACGTCATTATTTCAACCCTGTCTGTAAATTGCATAAGTACTGAATATTGTCGTAATAGGTTTTGATAAATAGTGAGTATAAACACGAGCGATGCACATTATCTGCCACTTTGTACTGAAGGGTATATATATATATATATATATATATATATATATATATATATAGAAAAGAGGGTAGTGCAGTATTAGTGCAGTTCCAACGAGAGAAAAGTATATATGTAAAGGAGTAAGGCTACCAACATTTGTAGAATGTTTTTTTCAACATTTATTTATTATTTTGTTGTTTTACCATTTTATAATTTTATATAACGCGTTTCAAGCGGTGGTCCGCTTTCATCAGATATGAAAATCCATTTGAAGAAATGTCTTTCGATTTGAGTAACTGTTGTTTCATTTGAGGAATTTGTTATTGTTTTTGCGCATGCGTGGGTTTGCGGGTGTGTGGGTATCTTTTATTTTTTATTTTTTATTTGCCATTTTTCCTGCTTCTCTTGGTCAAGTGCGTGTTACCCATCCATGACCCATCGGTCATCCTAGCCTCCTAGGGTGCGCCGGATTTCTTTTGAAATTTAATACTTTTTATTGCTTTTTGTCGTCTCGAAGTCGTGTCTGCGTGTGTGTGTGCGTCTGTATGCGTGTGGTCTAATCTTGAGTCTTGTGAATAGGTGAGCGACACATACACACATACACATAAATACGCACACACACACCCATGCGCGCACACACACAGGCGTGTGGTTATAGTGACAGAGAGGGGGATAAAGGTTGAATTATATACACATACATACATACACACACATATATATATATATACATATATATATATATATATATATACACACATACGTACACACATATACACACATATTTGCAAAAGATAACTTAATGCAAACGGTCCAAATAGATTTGAACTTGGTTTGCCCGATTTCATAGTCCGGTATTTAATGTGCAAATTTAATGTCTATTGTAAATGATTCATTTAACACAAGTTGCTATTTGACTCATAGCTGTGTAGAAGTGCGCAATAAGAAGTTATGTACTAAGATTATCTTTCATTGAATAAGAATTTTCCAGTCTATAGATAACTATATATAGTTATTTATGTGTGTACTTAACTAGAGGTGGATAAAGTGTGATCAAAGTGTGTGTTGTTAGAGTTATTATCGGTTTAATGTTGGATTAAATTTAAGTATGAAGGTTTTTTCTTGTGTTAGTAAGTAAGTGTAGTCCTGGCTTTGGAAAATTGGCATTATTTTGAATTTTCCTCCGCTGCATGAGTGCACATGTTGGGACACGAATAATTTACGGTTTTCTTTGATTTTAATGTTGCTTTTATGTAAAGATACTCCATTATTAAATGTTTTCGTCGCACATATATAAGCCTCATTACATGTTGTACATTCTAGCACGTAGACAACGTTCTTGGAGGTGCAGTTAAGGTCTTTTTTATTGTGAATGTTTGTGTTGGGTTTTTAAATGTGTATGAGTTCCCCTCCATTATTATGTCACAGACCCCACATCTTTCCTTGTTGCATTTTGTGACCCCTTGTATTGTGTGTTGGTTGAGTTTAGATGAGGTGTAAATTTGTTTGAGGTTTTTCGGTTGGCGTTTGCTTTTTATTATTTTCGTTGTTTTTAATATGTCGTTTAGTTTGTTGTTATGGTTGAGTAGGGTTAGGTTCCTTGTTATTTCTGTGAATAATTCTGGATGTTTTTGTTGTGTCTAGAGATGTATGCTAATATTTGTTCTTTGTTTCGTTTTTTGGGGATTCGTAATTGTTCTAATGGAATGTTTTCTGCTAGTTCTATACCTTTATGTATTATTTGTAGCGGGTATCCTCTTCTTTTTAAAGTGTTGCGTAGTTCCTCCAGTCGGCAATCCGGAGGTCTTTGTCACTGACTATAGTACAGATCCTGCGTGCTAGGGAGTAGGGTATAGATTTTAGGCAGCTTTTGGGGTGATGGCTTCTAAAATGGAGATATTGTTGGGTATCTGTGGGTTTGTGGTAGATGTCTGTGATTATGTGAGTGTTTTTAATTTTAATCAATACATCTAAGAAGGGTAGTTCTGTTTGACTGTGTTCAATGGTGAATTTAATCTTGGGGTGTAGGTTCTGTAGTATGCTGTGTAATTTATTGATGTCCCCCCATGTGTGTTCCCAGATGATTGTTTTATCCTCTTAAGAAATCCGGCGCACCCTAGGAGGCTGGGATGACCGATGGGTCATGGATGGGTAACACGCACTTGACCAAGAGAAGCAGGAAAAATGGCAAATAAAAAATAAAAACAATAACAAATTCCTCAAATGAAACAACAGTTACTCAAATCGAAAGACATTTCTTCAAATGAATTTTCATATCTGATGAAAGCGGACCACCGCTTGAAACGCGTTATATAAAATTATAAAATGGTAAAACAACAAAATAATAAATAAATGTTGAAAAAAACATTCTACAAATGTTGGTAGCCTTACTCCTTTATATATATATATATATATATATATATATATATATATATATATGTATAAGACATTTAATTGGTAGATACTGATACCTGAATGTAAGTGATTGTCGATTGAATAAATCTGATGAAGTTGTGCGTGTGAATACACATTGGAATCACAAGTGTGCATCGTTTTTCTTTTCATAGTAATTTTATTGGAAAGAGCGCAGCTGTTCGAGTAAAAATCAAAAGCGCGAAACGTTAAATGAAACTGATTATTTCCTCGGGTCTTGTCAGATGGACACTCGAATGACCCGACAATTTACGCTCATGAATCTTTTTTTCTGCTTTTATTTTTGTAAATTCCTTTTGTAGATTAATGAACTGAATAAAAAAATACAACATAAAGAGAAAACGTTGGTCAGCAGAACATTTTAACTTCTTTAGTTTTGTTGCGATTTCATGCAATATTCTGTGTTGCTCTTAATTTGTCATAGCAATGTGGCCGCATTTGTTTTTGGTTATCGATTGAATTCATTTGATCAGATATAATCATATATAAAGCTAGCCAGAAGCTGTATAAAAATTGTTCTGACTTTTTTATGGATGATGATGATGATGATGATGATGATGATGATGATGATGATGATGATGATGATGATGATGATGATGATGATGATGATGACGGCGACGGCAAAGCTAAAAAAAAAATCTACCAATCTATATCATATATATAGATATTTCGTTTTATTCATATACAAGAATAACCCTCCCGTTTAATATGATCCTATACCATATACAGAATGCAGTAATATTTGCCTATACATTTTAGTTCTTACATCAAAATCATGATCTTATGTACAAGCGACTCTGAAACTTCTTTGCCTTTCTTTTTCATTAAATCTTTCTTGGAGTTCATGTATTAGATCCATTGCTCTTTCTGCTTTTCCTAAATTCGGTTCTTTCTATGGCATTTAACACTTTGTCACACCTGAATCTATGCTCTATGTCTGCAAATCTACTATCAGACCATGTATGGAGTATTGTTTTTATATTTGGGCTGGTGAATCTCCGTCACTTGTTGCTTGTCTCAATATTTTCTATAAGTACAGTTATGTCATGTGTTCTTCAAAATTATGTAATATATTCTCTGCTTCCTTTGTTTCAGTTCGTTTGACTCATTAGTCTAGTTGCCTCAATCAATTTGCTGTTTTAATACCTCATTGTAATACAGCTTCTTATTCTAGTAGCTTCTTACCAAGAACTGCAGTTTTTCCAACTCTCTCCGTGTTGACTGTTTCCCTCCTACTTATAGCATTGGTCTTTTCAAGACTAAGGTCAAAGGGGATCTCATGTCTTTGCGATTATCGTTCAGGTTGGCTTCTTACATCAAGTGCCTTCATGCCTTGTCTGGAGCGATTTCCACAAAGCAATGTAATAATATAATGCTACAGATGGATTTAAAGGGGTATTTAAGGCGGATTTATCTGACGAAATGCTTTACAGAAGTTGATCTGTATATCGATATTGTATATTCTCCAGATTAAATTTGATCAACAGTGAGTAGACACGAATTAAGCAAGATTCCTAAGATATCAATTTTTTAGACTCCTTAAGCTTAACCCTTCATTTTTAGACATATACAATCAACATCATGTGATAGATTTAAAGCGAAATTGGAATAAGGATCCAGACATCATATATAGTAGCATTGTATATTGATTTAAATCATCATGAGAGGACATAAAAGTGATAAAACATTGTTATGTTTAGGGAATTAATATTAGTAGGACCTCTATTTAGGAATTGAAACATTTCTGATTTTAATTCAATTTTCATCCATATTTATTATACATCAATGAATCAAGATTCCATGTATTTCAATTCTTTCTTAACATCCATTAATCTTTACCCTTAAATTTTAAACATTCTCGAGAATCAAAATAATGTAAATAGTTTTGATCAAAATTAGAATAAGGATTCTAGACAAAAAGTTTAGTAGCATTATTTCTAATTTTAATCTTCATTAGTGGGCACAAAACGTGATCTTGTTCAGGGAGTTTATTTTACAAAGCCCAGGACTGTTAGTCTTCTTGTATAACTAAAGTATGTATAAATATATTTATATATTTGTATGTACAGGATTCATTCCTAAACTAACGAACCGATCATTATGAATTTTTGAACTCAGCTTCCAGGCATAAAGATGTGTAATTCGGAATATATTTACTTTAATTTAGTTTTATACAAAGTTGGCATAAAAAGAGCTGAAACCCTTCGTGAAAATTGGGATTTGTCCGCTTTTTGTTAAATTTTAATAACATGTATTAGTGATCAATTAATTAATATTCCCCAAATTTCAGTTCGTAAAGATATTTCCTCAAATATTGTAGAAAGCATTGTATGAGCAAAACCTCCGATTCAAAACTTTAAATTAAGTATATCCATACTCAATAGACACCAATAAAACAAGTTTTCCTCGAATAACACTTTCTTCTGAAAACAACTTAAGCAAATCCCTTAAATCTTAGACATATTCGAGAATCAAAATCATGTCATTGATTTTGATCAAGATTGACGCAAGCATTCTATACATATAGTTGAGTAGCATTACACCTTGATCTTAATCTTTATTAGAAACATAAAAGTGGTGCAAAGCTATTCTGTTTGGGGAATTGATTTTACTCTTCCTTGGACGAATGTATATATATATATATATATATATATATATATATATATTTATATACATTCGTCCAAGGAAGAGTAAAATTAATTCCCCAAACAGAATAGCTTTGCACCACTTTTATGTCCATTATGTTCTTGATTGACTGATTGATTGATTGAGCTGTCATACCCGGATTTCCTTCCGGAATGTATTTCACTATAAAACAGTGTATATATATATATATATATATATATATATATATATATATATATATATATATATATATATATATATATATATATATATATATATATATATATACATTACTCTAGATCATATTTATATAGACAAAATCAGTAAAAGTCTACGAAACTAAAATACATTTAATACACCCTTTTAAATATGCACTGGGTGTGTGTCCATGTTTGTGAACATGTAGATTTCCTAACATACGAGGCCATCATTTACGAAATATCCGTTACTGGTTGAAAGCTGAATGTATTGGGGCTTCTTAGTAATGCGGCTAATGCGAGAATCAAAGGAAGTCGCTGGTGGTTGCAGCGAAAGGGGGGATGAGTTAAGTACAGTCGTTCTATGAATCGTTGACGGCGGAGACGACTGGAAGGCCTGATTGTTAAGGTCGTGATTTCAATTTCGTTTCCGGGTTGGAAGTTAGCAGGAAGATTTCCAATATCCGGCGGAAGCCCCTTCATTAGGAGAAGCAATTGTTGATCGATGGCTGAAAGCACCGCGTGTTTGTAGGGAGGGTCAGAAGCCATAAGTTCGAGGCACACGCAAGGCGAAGTGCTGGCAGGAGAAATATGCACAGCTGCTTAAAAATAGCAAGGAAAACCACACATGATACACACGCATATATGGGTCTATATAAAATATAAAAATATGAAAATTAATTTAACTAATCCGAACACGATGCTTCAGTTGCATTGCATATTTACTCGTCAGGAGTGGTTTAATGTATTTTTGAACGATGATTCAACATTTGAATGAAAATGAAGTGAATAAAACATAAAACGCAGCTTAAGTGTTAAAATAAGTAACATATTTTGGTGGTGTTTAGTAGTTTTCTGTTCGTGTCGCTCAGATTGTCTGTTGCCATTGTCACCGTGCTTCTAACGTTGTAATCTACAGCCTTCTGTAGATACATGTTGTAGAATCAGTATCTGATGTAACTTAAGTATCACGGTTAAAAGAGACCATCTTTTTCTTCTTTCGTGTGAATCAGGTGATTATGGTGTTGGCATTAGTTTCCCCGTTGTGTTTCGAGTTAGAAAACCTTCTGGAAAAAGATCGGGTACTTACGGGAAGGACCACGAGAAGGTTGCCAACATCCCTAAGTGAAAGTGATACTGTGGAACCGACTGGATTCGAGCATGGAACACCCAGGCTTCAATCACTGTCGTTATCTTCTTAATCACCGTTACCTCCCAAATGAGAGCATAATACGGAAAAACTAAAACAAAACTATTAAAGATAAAAAAGAGGGTTTACTAAAACTAAAGATTCAAGGTGAACAGTGTAATTTAGCAATCGTTTTGTTGAGCTAACGCGTCACGTGATATATTTTTTATATAAGACGATTCGATTCTTCTTACTTATGTAGTATACTTCAGTACCTGAGCGGATATTTCAAACTCAAATCTATATTGAAATCGATCAAGTATTCAACATCAGCTTTCTCAAACCTTTCTGCTCTGCTCGTTAGTTCAAATTATTGTTTTACTTTAAATCGCAATAAAATAAAGTTATAAAGACATTATTTAGGTTATGATTATCCATGACGTCTAAGCAAGTAACGTAAACTCTAAAACATGACAAAATACGTGTATATCGTGAGATTCGAACCCTCAAAGTTGGCATAAAATATAGGTATTGAAAGCGAACGCTTATCTGTTACGACCACCGATAAAATGAAAATATTGTTTTTGTAAACTTTTTAAACTGTTCAGCGTAGATCTGTTTACCTCCCTGTGTATGTTTACATTAAAGTGTTAAAATACTTCAACAGTCTAAAATAAATGAAGACATAAACAAATTTTTAAAAAACATGAGGAAAAGTTCAATTTGTAATGAAAATATTTCAAATTCGTACGATTATTTGACAACAAATCTTAACTAATTTTTATATGTTTATTTATCAAAATTTTAAAGTTTTTTGTTTGGTCAGCTGCTGGACTGTGAGCGCTGAAATGGCGGGACGTTTGTTTCTGATGTTATTTTACATACTTTTAATTTTTTCAAAAAAGGTTCAAGAAATTCGTAGGTGCTAATTTCAAATTTGCGGTTAGTTTGGCTCTTAAATCAGCCGTTTTACTGCGATGCCGCGACACACATATACAGAAGTATGGTTCACACACACACACAGACACACACCCACACACACCCACACACACACATATATATATATATGTATATATATATATATATGTATATATATATAGTCTACCACAGAGATACTGTTTAGCTGTATCACAGCTCTTCAGTTCGGCTAAATCGAACTTAGAAGTATTTAGTTGATTGTCGCCAACTTTAACTACTAGACCATTGGTAAATATTATCCACAGTGTCTTATATAATCATTGACCACTACTTGATAGTGTTATATGCTTCCATTCCACGTTCTGTAACTTCAATAGCGCTTTTAGATCAAAGGTACCGGAAAAAAAACTTAAGAGTTTTGACGAGTACAACGACTGAACTGTTGTAAAAGTGACAACTACCGAGGTGAGAACTATGAAAATAAGATGAATACATACAATACCTAATGTTACAAATAACGTCACATATTTATTCCTTACTCAACCTTGTTTTATGTATCTTTATAGACTGATATCATTCCGCGTTCCGTGCTTTTGTTTAGAAAATATAACTGTCACGAGATATCTAAAATAAATTAGACACATAGAGGATAATTGTCGAGGCAGATTTCAAAAACAAGATCAATTAACCAATTGAATCCCTTATGGTAAAGAGTAACACAGTTATACAACAAATTTCCAGACTAAGTATAGAACAGCAATAGCGTAGAATGGTTTCGGATGTAAAAGTGTCAAAACGTATGTTCAAAATTTAGGTGTATTTTTGTTAACTAATAGATTAAATATTCCACGGAATATGAGCGGTATATTCATGCTTTATCAAAAAATAAAATAACTGTAAATATTTTAAGTTTGTCTGCTAAATGAACAGCGTATTTTAAACATCATATATTACTAATAGAGATTTGGTATCTGTCTATCTGGAGCCGACCCTATACTATTATTGTATTAATTGTAATATGGTACTATCTTTAAATGGTCAATTCAACTAATCTACTATGTATCAAATACTTAATCAGGGGGCGTAGTTTAGTATGTGTTTGGTTGTCAAGATACTATATTCATATACATTACATCCCATTTTGGTCGCGTAGTAAAGTTCAGTTCTCATGAAACCATTCTCGAATCTATTAGCTCCTCATTTGAAACGGAGGTTTATCATTATACCTTCCTATCAGGCATTACTTGCTCTTATTTCCTTGTAGGGTAGTGTAGTATATGTTCTGATGTCAGGATACAATCCCCAAATGCAGCGTAGTATGTGTCTGTGTCTGTCTGGATGCTATGCTTCAAGGTTGACTAAAATATACGACTGTAGCCCGGGTACCTGGATCAAAGAACTAGTAAACTATTACTATGCACAGTGCATTGAACCTAAAGAGTAATATCGACCAACTATATGTAAAAAGGGGAAATACTGATTATTATTGATTATTATGTGGACTATGCGGTAAAAACAAAACTTGAAAAATAGATAACAAAAATACAGAAATACTAATTACCACAGCAGTAAACACCGGTAATGTAAACAATACGAGAGCAACGAAACGGGAAACAAAAATTATAGAAAAGCATTATTAGAAGAGAAGCAGCTATATGAACGATTTTATAGACTGACCTAATGCAGAATGAACGGAGACACATGAACATGGCTACGGAAAAAGACACTTGAACAAGGAAACTGATTCCCTACTCTCAGCCGAACAAAACTACGCGAGGAGAACAAACTACATAAAAGCCAAGATAAACAAGAACATGAAAAACAGTAAATGTTGACGGTAAACAAAGAAACGAAACGTTAAATCACATCATTTAATTCAAAGAACTAGCTCAATGGGAATACAAAAATAGACATAACTACGTTGGGAAAGGAATCCGCTGAGAACTGTTCAAATGAATTCGCTATAACACGCAGACAAATAGTAAAGACATAAATCCAATGCAAATAAAAAGCACAAAACCCCCTAGAACATGAAAATATAATTAAACTCATCGCAGCAAAGAGGATTGGGTGTGATAATAGTCAGTCAGAACTGAAAAACTTGCCAAATTGAAGAATTCGCAATCACGGCTCTTCAAAGGGTGAAGCTCTAATAATTGTAAACACTGAACAAATTCATTTCGCTAGGATGAAAGCTGATGGGAATAGTGGGCGCAATAAAAAATATTGTAATACCAATAACTGAAGGAGCACTCAAAACAGTTCCGAAAAAAATGTAAAAAGACAATGAGAAATAGGTATAAAAGGGAGAAACGACACCATACAAAGCTCAGAACTGATTGAAATGGTTAATATATTAGAAAATATCTAAAAGTGCAGAAACCAGTTAACATCACTATGAATAAACTAAAATAAAATAACTCTGCATAAACACGAGTAAAACATATAGAAAAAACAGTAGATATCAGCAAAGCACATAATCTGATTCTCCCATCGGCAAGCAAAGAAAAACGCATGGAAGCAGTGGCGGCTAATGTCACGTAAAATTGTCGTGTATATTCGAGGAAGATTGAAAACTCCATGGGGAGAGAGAATCATTCAGACGTCCTCTGGACGTAAACGAAAAGTGCTGAAATCCTGAGGTGACTTATTCCCACTCAACTCCCCCCCCCCCAAAAAAAAACAGCGAGAAATCAATGGTAAACGGCTGCTGTCATAATAGAATTTTATTTATAACTGTTGTCGAAAGAAGAATAGAATTCTATAAATCTGTGAAGACCGCACTTTGGAAAACCCCACCTGTTCTCGCCAGTGAGCGAACACCGATAATGACTCGTGTTAAAGCTTTCATGGCGTAAATAAATAGTAATTCATTTAGAGAACAAGAAATATTGATGAAACATACTGATGAAAAACGGAGATAACTTACACTACCAGGTTACAAACATTTTAAAATATGACGCACCCTCTAAAATACAGAGACCAGCATCGGTTTGTATAACAGAATTTAAGGGTATGAAAAAGTGTAAAGACATAAAATAGATTACATCCCACAGACCTCGACTAGATGTCAATAGCGATTAGTGAAATGAGGCTTATTGTAACATAAACCACAAAGAAGGTAATCGGGAACCCATTGAAAAACGACGTATGAATTACAATGTTTATAGTAAGAAAAGAAGAATACTGGTAATTTTGGGAAATTCCTGTTACTCGGACTCCAGGAAGCATCCTGTTTTTGACAGTTAAAAACAATGGCTAACCATTAGTGTGTTAATATTTAGCGTCTAATGAATCATAATAGACCTCAGGCTGAGCACAGTCTACTGCAGTAGAAGGTCTACTCCTGAAACAAGCCCAACAATACAACGACCGAAACATGTCTCTAATGACAACACTCAAAATAACGACATGACTCCGAAACATGTCAATAGTGTAACGAACAAGAATAATGAAGACAGAAACATTCTCTAATTATAATTGTTTCTTTCTTTCTATTCAGATTCAAAGGTGGAAAGATAAGAGATCGTAAAGGGTTGATTAATTGGTTGAGGTAATAGCATCTGACAGGTGGTCACAACCTTGGTCAAATAGGTTACTAGTCATTCCTGACCACAATAAAGATTCGCCTGTAATTATTGTGTTAATTTCTGCAAACAAACCTATCGTCGATTTTATATAACCGAAAACAATAAAACCTGTAATTGAAAATCACAGGAACCGAAAGAGAAATAGCCTCAGAAATTGGCTAATACTATAACACCGCTTTGTGCGTCTACAACCGAAATAACGTCAGATTAAAAAAAAAACGTGCGAGGTGATCTTCTAAGAAAGTTTAATTTAAATCTTGAGCATTGTGAAGTATCGTATTGTTTTAACCCATCAAGACACATGGCGTTATATTTTACTCGTCCCATGACGTGGCCATGCGATATTGCTAGGCATTTTTTAACAAACAAAAAATTATTGCAAGACCCATAGGGATAAAAAAGTCAAACTTTCAGGTTAACAAAAATTCAATTAAACCTAACACACTTTTTTACAGTGGTACCAAGATGTCTTAATCAAGCGTGTAACAATGGTTTGTTGTGTTTGGATTTCCCAAGTCTAAATAAATATATTATTTGTGATAATCGATACGTTAAATAAACGAACTAATACATCCGCGCCATACTACTAAAACAACATGTATCATTGTATTGTTTCATGTAGTATGCGTTTTAAGATATGCAGACATATATGAACCTACGACTGCTGTGTTTAAATACATAGTGTTAATGCATGGACGTATATGCTCCTATGGTTGTAGCATTTAAATACATGGTGACATATATGTCCCTAGGTATGTTGCGTTTTACTATATGGAAACATATATGTACCTACGGCTTTTGCGACTTAATACTTGATGACATATATGTACCTATGGCTGTAGCGTTTTACTACATAGAAACATATATTTTACTACGGCTGTTGCGTTTTAAAACATAGTGGCATATGTGTCCCTACGCCCAGGATGCGTGTTACACCAGGACAAGAAATCCCACCTATATTTAAATCCGTGTGTTATGTAGTATACTCTACAGTAAAATATATCATCCTCTACAGTGTCGGATAAATAGTTTCTACAGAAAACGATTAAATCCTTATTATCTCCCCTCCTGGCGGATCCATTTGTTATGCCTGTTGGTGTGTCGGTTTGTTTGTTCGTAGGTATTTTGTTATGTTTTTTCTGAAGGACGGGTATTGCATCAATATAACAGACTATGTCGTCTGTCAGTCGATCCCATTTCAACTCCCTCGGAATGTTTCTTTTAATCTTGACCATCGACGTCTAAGATTTCAGTTAAGCTGCTGCTTATATTAATTTACTTTCTGAAATTACGAACGCGTACGACTGAATTTAGAAAAGTGGTTATATTGTTTCGGAAATAGTTTTATCAACGTTTTTTTTTAAATAGCGACTTTAAACAAATTATTATTTTTCACTACAAAAAAGAATGGAGACAAATCACTTGATTGCAACCAAATATGTTATTAATTTTGGAGAATTTAAAAACTTTCTCAGAGAACGCTTTCGTAAAAATATAATAAGGTAGACCTACACCAACCATCCGTTGCGTCGCTTTAATAAATTACATTAATATTCTCAAAAAAGATTATTACTACTGTTACTAAGTAGTGGAGTTTATTTAATATTTTTACAAATTTCTTTTTACAGTTGAGATTTTCATTAGAATTTCTAATTGGAAACAATAAGTGCTAAACTCATGTTTGTTTGTTGACAGCTTTACGCGAATTTATCCTCAAAATGTTGGTGTAATGGGTACGCATTGGCTCTAGAAGAATCTGTTAAATGGGAGGTGGCACTAATATAGTGGATACCGTCGTAGACTGAAGACATGGGCGTAACATATTTTTATCCTGTAGATTCCAATAGTGGCACTTGAACTACGGATGTTGACAGCCTTCATATAGCCCATCCTGCAAATACTTGATTCTAGAAAATAGCCGGTAAAAAACTGTTGTTCCCTTCCGATACACAAAACTTCACTTTTTGAACCCATTAGATTTTATTTATGGCCGCGATAAAATATCCGATACGGAAATTTCAAAATATTTATTTTATTTTAGCGAAACTTGTATAACATTTGGTATGAGCTGGTCTTAGGAAACAGTTCATTTTACGTGACCTGACACTTTACGAATACGTAAGAGTGTAATTGGGGTTTTATGGGTGTTTATATCATGTTAGTTCAAGATTTATTGCTATAGACCCAATATGAACTCGGGTTGATGTCTGCCGCTCGTCGCTGTTACTCTTTTGCACATGCAGGTGGATGGCTTGTTGCATATATTAAAATATATAAATAAATTGATGATTTATCATAACATTGAAAGTATAATCTTTTAAAACATATATAACGGTTCTTCTAGTCTCCTATATCCTATCTATTATGCCACGCTTCATATAATTATACAATGTTGCAGTTACCGCAACTGATAGATACTAATAATACATTGAAGCTACCGTTACTAAATGTTGCCATCCGTCTGTCTCAGGAGACAATGGCGTTCCGAGCTTGAGATCAGTTTGCTGCCGAATTGCAGCGTCTGCTGTGATAGTGAAGGCCTATTCTGGAGCAGCGTGCTCTATTGCAGTTACCAGAGATGTACGTGGCGTCACGTTCTGGGAGTTTTATGCATCCATTTGCCGTTCATCTACCCCCTTTCTTTCCTCGCTGGTCTTTCTTCTCTTTATTCATCTTGGAACACACCTTAACAGCACTTCTCCAGCGCCTGCGGTCCTCAGCCACGGACTCTCAGCTTGCTGGGTAGATGCCACCAGCTACCATCATGTTTCGCTCGCAGATATCCTTGTAGCGTATAGCAGGGCATATTGTTGTTCTGGAGCCGGTAGCGAAGTCGCCAAATAGAATGTATTTGGGGATCCCCTCATCACCCATTCGCATGCAAAGGAAAATCCACTGGAATCGACGTTCGGTGAGCATAGCATATATGCTTTGGATGTCTGCCTGATTAAGGACGCACTTATTTAAGACACAGTTATGTCAGGTGATCTCATGATTCTACTGAGGCTGCGCATGTGGATGATTTTGAGTCTGTTCTTTTGGCGAGAGTTGAGAGTCCATACTTCATTGTCGTAAAGCAGCGTGTTACTAATATGTATACAACAGCATTCTGAAGTATTTTTTTGCGCAGAATGTGACAGCATTATTAATTACTACAAGTTCTCCCCAGATCTTATATGCGATAACTAGGGGAGATCCTGTTAATTTTATAGAGTATGACCCACTTACACATATTAATGTATACATTAACAGATCTCCATGAAATTTCAGTATAGCCTACCTATTGTGTTCTCTTTCTTCTCACAGTAAAATAATTGTCAGATGAATATTCTGTAAATAAATAAAACGTATGTAACTTGTATGTCGACGACGACGACAACATTTCATTTATGCCGTCTTATTCTATTTTGGAAAAAATGATTTAAAAACAAGTAAAATCTAAATGTTATTTTACACTTAAAAACAGCCTTTTGCATTTTATCTTCAGCGATTTAGCGATCTTATTTTTAAATTAATACGGTAGCACCTAACGTAGTGCAAATTGAAATACGGATTGATACTGAATTTATTTGATAACAATGAGCCATTTGATATGGTTAAGTTAGAATCGCGGTTTCAATTCGTTCAACAACTGGATCTTTCTCCTAAATAATACTCCGATGATAAAACGTGATTCGCCATCTTTGCAATTGGAAGCAATTACATCAAATCCTTCTTGAATGAGAGTCCAGTTTCGAGAATTTTGAGACAGTAAAAGTCAATTTAATGATTGATTTTCCATTTTGTCTCGTTAGTGTTTCGTTTTGTTTCGTTTTCTTTGTTGTCATTTCGATGGATTTTTTAATTGCCAGATTATCTCATTCTTTGATTGCTAAATATTTTAGCAAATGGCCGGCGGTGATGGATAGAAAGAATTACCTTAAGTGCTGCAACTTCGATTTAAACTCATTAAAACACAAATCTTTATTAAGTAAGATAAAAAGAAAACAAGAAAGAAACGGCAAAAGAGCGAAAAAGAAAAAGAGAGGTTCAGAAGAGGACACACGTGAAAGAATATGGAGGGAAATAAAGTGCCACATAAATACATGAGAACTAAACAAGAAAGGCAAGAAAAAAAGGATAACAAGAAACAAAGAAGAATAGAAATAATTTTTTTCCCTTTTTTCTTTATAGAAACAATAGCTTCCATAGCGACATAACATAATTCTTTTTTTGTGTGGAGGGGGCTATCCGCAATGATGCGGAAACTCTAACGCGCACGGCCTCCGTCGGACACGCTGCACGAGCAATACCTATTCATAAGGCTTATCCTGAAAACGGAATTAATTATAGTGAGCAAGATGATTGAACGGCAGAAGCAACATCACAGTGATAAGAGAAATGAATAAGAAATATAATATAGAGAACTAGACAATATACAGCTAAACAACCGAGAACAGTTTATGACATCATCTCTTTGTGACGTCATCAAGTGTATACGGAAATAAAAAAATAGTAAACAAGCAAGATCCACATAATTTTGTAGTATATATATATATATATATATATATATATATATATATATAGATAGATATATATATATACGTTGACGTATAGGAATACAAAATACAAAATGTTCGGCCGCATGTATATATATATATATATATATATATATATATATATATATATATATATATATATATATATATAGGGTTTCGAATCGTGTGACCGGTGATGAATAGTCGTACTTCTATGCTGATGAGTCTTGATTGAAAAAAGACGAAACGTATACGTCCATAGATATAAACAATAACAAATATTTTATATTTGAAGCTCCTCGTTAAAAAGTATAGCACCGTAAAATGGTAGTAGTAACACAGCGTAGCGTCACTTGCTTTATTTGCATCGTTCCTTCACTTATAGAAGTTTGAATGCCTCTTCGCTTCGCCGCCGTTAACGTGTTAAAATTATCATTGTTTATAAGCTGTTCAGAACTGGCCTAGCGGTTAGCGACGTTGGACGGGAGTTGGAAAATACTTGTTGTCCAGGGTTTCGAATCGTGTGACCGGTGATGAATAGTCGTACTTCTATGCTGATGAGTCTTGATTGAAAAAAGACGAAACGTATACGTCCATAGATATAAACAATAACAAATATTTTATATATATATATATAGGATACGGGGAAATGTTGCTGAGATGTAGATGGATATTCTGTGGGTTTCGTCGCATTCTACGCTGGATAATCTCTAGACTGCAACATATTCCTTAGTTTCATAATTTAATTGACACAATTAAATTTTAATCGACATTTTGATCGTGATGTTTTTAATTCCCTTCCAACATTTAAAATATACGTCACTTAAAATGGGGAGTGTAAGTTCTTGTCTCAACTATTAGTAAAAAAATTATAAGTTGCAAATATTTTTTTTGTAATTTTCGTCTCATTCTACGCATTATAATCTTCGCACTGTAACATATCCCGTATTGTTATTTTAATAATTATTTTTGTCAACTAAATTTTAATCGAAATTTTAAGCGGAAATAATTGTAATGTCCTTTGAACATTTAAAATAGCCATCGCATTAAAAAGGTGGGTTGATTTCTTTTTATCACCCCTCCTCTTCCCCCTCCTTTTTACAATTACCATCGCAGACAACCCCCACTAGAAATCGTGGCCTTTTAACCTAACATTGTCTCTTACTTCGTTTTTCTCTTCTTTCTGACAAGCGAACACACACACAAACACCCCCCCCCACACACACATATATATATATATATATATATATATATATATATATATATATATATATATATATATATATATATATATGTATTGGTCCATATTTAAACGACCCGTATATATTATGTTTAAATGAAAAGCTAGAATGTTAAATTTTAAAGATCCTCCCAAATTTACAAAAATGTTGAAACGAAATAAATCAACTGTCGCCATGAAATTAAATTACTTCAGGATAACTATTCACATCACAAATAAATAGAATTAGAAATAAATCTAACTAAACTATATCAACATCTATAGTAGAAATGAATAACAGAATAAATATAAAATATTATTCTCACGTTCAAAATTAGGTCACCGGTGAATTTGGCACATTATCAAAAGTCATACGGCACACCCAAACAAAACAAAAGAAAATAATGTAAAGTAAAGGTCAGATATGTCTTTGTTTGAGAGAAGCTCAGCCATTGGCTAATGAAAACATAAAGCCACGAGAAAAAAATAAAAACGAATCAAATGTTCTAGTTATCTAGACTGAACACCACGTTGATATATAAAAACAATAAACAGCAAACATCTATGTGAACTTAACCAAACGATTATCTGCAGGGATAAATAGCGAACGCTTCTGTGTAACGTAATTGACATACATATGTTCTCCTAGAATATATATATATATATATATATATATATATATATATATAGCTGACTAGTCTGCTGGCGTTGCACGTGAATACAGATTACTTAAAACATTTCAAGCTTCGACCGTAATTCCTGAATTGTGTTCGACAATATGAACCCGTAAACAGGCCTGAATCGAGATATAAAAATGTTGACCAAAGACATAAATAAATAATTAATGTGTGTTGTTATATGAATTATATGATGGGATGAATGTGAAATAAAAGAGTAAATAAAAAGAAAAACATATTTGAAAAGCCGAATAATGAAAGACCGCTCCGTGTGTTTTAAGGCAAAACCGATATTCCTTGATTCCGTCACTCTCAAATACACGAGGGGAAGAGAAAGAGTACTTGAAAAGAAGCGGCATGCACTTAGACGTACAATTTAGTGTATTTTATTGATAATAACAAGAATAAACAATATAAAATACTACCGGTGTTAGGCCGTAATAATTAACTTATTCAGAAGACACCTGGTCAAATAGGTGGTTGTAGGAGTAGGGGTGAGTATGAGTGTAAACATACCGTTAATTATTTTTTAGATGAGTGTGTAAGTAGAAGCTGATGAAACGATGAAATATAAGACATGTTGAAAAATTACGAAACGAATGCATATTTTCTGAAAACACGGACTCAGAATAGATTCACGTAGATACCGGAACAGATTATCATACGCAGTTTTAGGATTGATTATAGTGGACAATCACTTTACTTTATATATATGGAGCATTTTGATAATGGGAAGGATATACAATCGTTCTTCTGTGGTCAGCCTGTGTGGTCAATGTATTTAGTTTTACTCTGATATGGCTCGGATACTAATTTTACTTCCAAAAACTCTCGAATTCAATCTACACTACTTAACTATGATTGTTTTCTAATGGTATTAATATAGTGTATTAATGATATATAGTATATATATATATATATATATATATATATATATAAGTATACACACACACATATATATATATATATATATATATATATATATATATATATATATATATATATATAAACTTTTTGGATGTACTAGCTCTGAACTGACAAATTAAAAATGGCGTACTAGTGAGTTTCTCCATAAGTGACTTTGCTCTTTTCTTTGTTTTTTTTTTCGCCACAAACTTGGCCACTGTATAGTATATGTTCTTTTTAAGACATATCAATCCAAGAGCTTTTTAGTCTTTATTGATTTTTCTGATGATTTTATATTGTTGCAGAGACGATGTTGACATAAAAATGGTGTTTGGCTCACGGAAAATGAATAGACCGTAAAAATACATCTCACAAAAATGTTATGTGTTTTGGAAATGTGAAAAATATATTTTTTTAAATAAAAATTTATTGGAATATAAAATGAACTTAACTTTTACATATATATATATATACATATAATTATATATATATATATATATATATATATATATATGTATGTGCGTGTGTGTGTGTGTGTATATATATACATATGTATGATATATACATCTCATTATTAAAGAAGCTCATTTTAAAGTCGTACATTCGTAGCCGTTACAAAACTCAGCAGTAAATATATAGTTTTAAAGACACAAAGATTAACTCCGCCTGATGATGATTTGACGAACCAAATCGAAAGTACTCGCGGAAAAAGAAAATAAATGAAAGAAAAACTCCACGGAACTTATATACACCACTTTGATCGAAATACAAAATTGGCTATTCGAAAAAAAATTTAAAAAGCCTTATCAAGCAACAACAGTCAATGTTATTTAATAATATTTTCCTAAATGAAAATATGTTGCCTAAATTTACACACAATATATATATATATATATATATATATATATATATATATATATATTGTGTGTATTAAGGCAACATAATTTCATTTAGGCAAATGATGAGATCCATAAGCCTGAAATGACGTCGTATGTAGGTCCAATATTAAAAATAATTGCATATTATTAATAGCCCTTCCAAGCAAAATTGAAAGCTGAGCACTGTTGGAAAGATTAAAAATACTCCTTCACCTAAAAGCTTCGATGAAATGTTCCGACCCTGTCGTTATGTGATATCGAATGTTTAGGCGTCTACACTCACCGCTTTTAGTGTAAACATCACTAAATTTATCCGTTATTACGTGACTATCCTTCGTAGCCTAATAGGACGAGGTGAACACCTGCAGATTCAATATGTATTTTTAAACGACGTTGGCGCCCTATGACCGTCTGAGATTTTCATTTCCCTGCGCTGATGAGAGCCATAAGCTCGAAACGACGTCGTATGTAGATGAAATATTTAAAATAATTTAATATATATATATATATATATATATATATATATATATATATATATATATATATACACAAAATAATATTTTTATGAATACATATTAAATATTTAAGTACGTAGAGACATCGATGTTTCATGCTAACGCAATCTTATATATATATATATATATATATATATATATATATAGTTGACATATATATATATATATATATATATATATATATATGGGGTCGAAAAGTTAGCCGGCGGGGCCGACCCTTAAAACCAACGGCTATTAATGTTTACCACACCTAGATCCTCCCTTCTCTCCCCCCTCTCCTCGGTGTCTTACTCTGCATCTCTACTTCGTCCTTCCCCTATACTTCCTGGCCCCCAAACCCCGACCCCTACCCTACAGAATTTCTTACTTTTTTATATATATTACAAAAAAACTTTTTCTTCTGCTTTATTTTAATTAATAACAATTCTATATACATTAACAATTTAAATATTATAATCTAAATTTAACCCCTCATACACACATATGTAACCCCCCCCCCCCATTTTACACAAATCACGTCCTACGTGATCTCAGACGTGACCGAATAAGTCCCACCATTCCTGAATATGTTTATCAGCTGACGATAATCGGGATCAACCTCCCGCTTTGAAACCGACGGTACTGATGTTACATTGAATTTCTGTATTTTATAAATAAATATATATATATATATATATATATATATATATATATATATATATATATATATGTGTGTGTGTGTGTGTGTGTGTGTTGTACTTTGTATTATATATAGAGAGACATATATGCTGAAGATTATGAATGAAAGATATTTTGCATTAATCTCCTGTTTTAAAGTTTTCGGAAATTTCGAAAAAGTACATGGCTTCATATTGATTTTATTCTTTGTTGCAGGAAACCACATCGGCAAAATCGATTCGAAACTTTTTTGAAAAATAGACATAATTAGGAAGCTAAGAATGATGGAATTACATGGCGACTACAAATACAACTGTATTTAGCTTTCAGACAAATATAGACAGGCAAGATTGAACTGGGAAAAAGATCTGAGCCAGTCTCTTTAGTACTTTAGAACTCTCCTCAGATTTTGTACTGATGTTGTCTGGAAGAATTTAGGTTTATGTCGAATATGGTATTATATATATTACGAGTTTTACGACGAAAACAGTTGGGAATAAAATATAAAGATCCAGGCGATGTTTTAAATTTTTTTAAATTAACAGAGTAAATAATGTTAAGACCGATGTTACGACAACGTTCGACGACCACTCTAGACAGCCTTTTTACATATGCTCCCTTCGCATGAATAGAACTTAAATTCTCCTTCTTGACGTGGTAATGTCTCGTGAGCATTTGGTTATGACGTTTGCTTGCGAAGTGTAACGTTATTTTGTAACCGGGTCCGAATCTTGCGACAGTCTGAGATGATCATTCCCGTCACTGATGAGATCAAATGCTTACAGCGCGGGCGTATGTAGTTAATAATAATTCATGATTTATTATTTCATGTATATATATATATATATATATATATATATATATATATATATATATATATATATACAATTAATATCATGTAGTGATATTATATATTACGTGCATATAGTTTCACTATTTACTTCAGCAATACTCAGTATGTGAGTAGAGCTTTGTAGTAGGATAAAACTATATTTATGGCAAGTAAACTTCACAAACAATTCATCATTTATTCGTGGATGAAAATTATCAGGCAATAAACATCAATGTTTCTGTGTTGATTACTTGCCATACATATATTTTCATACTATACATTTCTTTTTCATCATATATATATATATATATATATATATATATATATATATATATATATATATTATGTAGCCGTGGGTCGGATGGTTCGGGGATATTTAATTTGAGGGCCACACTTGCAGTAAGGGCATCGGAGCAAATTTCTTAGAAGTACTACTAAAACACACACAGGGATGCCCGACTGCGACGATACGAAAATCGCTGGAACATGGCAGACCGTGCAAAATATATTAGGTTAGAATTGTATGCACCCTGTCCAAGCAAGGAGAGGCTAGTTGTTAGTGCATTAGCCCAGATGTGGCGACAATACTCTACGTACCAGCGAATGATGCCTTTAATATTGGATACTGGCAGGTGTGGCAAGTGTTCTAGCTCAGTAGAATGAGACTACCTTCTTTGCAGCAGTATTGACAACATCTTAGATGTACTTATTTTATGTTGCCTGAGAATGTCAGGCTACGGAATTTGAACGTTGAACACTCGGAAAGGGTGCTATCTACTATGAAAATCAGTGGTTGGGATGGTTTTTAATTGTCGTTAAAGGAAAATATCTTAGTCTTGCTATCATTAAACGTGACCATCCATTTTGGCCCCGTTCTACTATAGACTAAGGGTAATTTTATGAGGATTCAGCCATTGACTTGGATGTGTGGACATTTGACTTACCTTCATGCCATGAATAGAGTGTGGTGTTATAAGCTAATATACTCATCTCAGACATGATTGTATCGAGGAGGGCATTTATGAATATCACAAAAGATATGTCAAAGTATAGGCACTCAGACCACACCAGCGTTAATGTGATGTTGTTAATATATGCGGCCATAAAAATACCTAAATCTTTCTTTTACCTTCGTAAAATCGGAGTATGTTAAATAATCGTCCAGTAATACCGTAGGAGTTTAATTTCCTTAAAAGTGCTTCATGCGAGACTTTGTCAAAGGGTTTCAGAGTAAGTATTGCTAACATTTTAGCTTAGCAAGCCTTATCTAGTGTGGGCTATATACACGCAGAGATAACCGTTAAGGTATGCGTAGTGGGACAGGATTGACAAATCTATACTCTTTGATAGGAAAGACGTTTAATGTTTTCAAATTGAGTAATTATCGCTAGTAGAAACGTATGAAACGATGATTTTACTCGGCCGTTTCTTTCAGCCAGACTTCTTGAAAACTGATACAAGAAAAGCAATTTTCTAACTAGCAGGGAAACAAAATTCTGCAAATCATTTGTTATAAAGATTAAAGAGGGCAAGCTCAGCAGGGAATGTATTTATAACTATAGCAGGAATAAGATCTGGTCCGCATGTTTTGTAGGTATCGACATTTTTTATGATAACCAGAACATGACAAGGTTTGATAATAAGATCATCCAGTGCAGTTTACGTCCGTATTAGATACATAAGAGATAAAGGTGTTTTACGAGACTCGGGTAAAGTTTAGAGCAATCTTTCAGGGAAGCAGTCCAGTTTTATCAATTGCAATGAAAGCGACTTCATGGTGGTTGATTTGTAGGCAAATTGTTAGAAGCATCTAATTCACCACACTAGAAAACAAGATTTCCTCCAAGGTGCATCTCTAATGAGATTTCTTAAGGCTTCCTAATAAGCACCGTTATAACATCTTGTTGTTTTTAGTAATCATGCTACTGTCTAAGGGCGAGTGTTTGTGGTGATATCAACTAGCATTACGTGTGTTAGATATTAGGCGAATAAACGAACGAGTATGTTAATGGTTAATTCAGAATAACAGAAAATGAAAGGTCAGCCGAGGTCAACGTGCTGAACTCTAAGTGAGGATAGCTAGACTGTGATAATTAATAGACTCGGATATGATGTAACGTGGCTTGACAGGGGAGAGACGGAGATATTGAGCGAGTAGACTACCTAGTATATAAATGGTTAGTTGTAAATACCAGGAAGTGAAAGGTCAGCCGGGGTCAACTTGCTGAACTCTAGGTAAGGATTGCTAGACTGTGATAATTAATAACAACGGTCATGACGTCACATGGCTCGAAGAGAGATTGGTATGAAGAAGACGTGAGTCCTTTTCAGAGCACGTAATGCTGCTACTCAGGTATGAATAACATTTGTGAACAATAATGTTTCTATAACGATTACGAAAACTTGGTTTTCTGAATGTATGGCAAAATAGTGAAACAAAACATCTAGTGGAAAGCATTGACAAATGTGCTATGGGGATTTTTCACGATAGCCACGGGCAGTATTGTCAAGCATAGGTCGGAGAGTGTGGCCTGCTGATCATCATGATATGAGACGGGAGTCAGATAGGTGTCGGTTTGTGCAAGGGGATAGGCAATCGGAAACTACTCGTGCTCTTACCAGTTGAGTCTGTAGGGCTAAAAAAACCGAGCTAATTGTATTAACGTCCCTAAATAAATCGATTTGAGCGCTCGAATCCGATGAAAAATGCTATATTGTAGACGTAGTCAATTAATGTACATGCTTAGATCGAATGAGAACGATAAACAAAATATAGGTAACAAAGGCGTCGTTTTATAGTTAATCGAAAGCAAGCGTAAGTCTGATTTTCGGATTCTAGACTAAGTTCTCTAGTTAAGTGATACGTGTTACGGATATTGACTCCCAGCCTGTTTAAACATTTGTTTGAGTATTGACGACATAGTGGGAGGAATTCTCGCATATCAAAATAATTAGATATTGAAGCGTTAAGATGTGTGTCGCATGGTGCTAGGATATTCGGGATTTTAATTAGAAGCATGATGCTTTATCATCCAAGTTAGATCCGTATATTTGTAAGGTATAGCGTCAAGAGAGGAGGCGATTTTAGCTTTTTTACGAGTTGCCTTGTTTGATCGTATTCTTGTTATTTTGTACTGTCATGTTTGCATTGATAAACTGGGTTTTTGACAATGTGGGTATTTGTTTGAATCTCACAAACAACGTGTACAAAAGTAGACTATTAACCAGTTTTGTATCTGTGAGATTTTGGTCTTAGTAATGATAACTAGAGATAATAGGCGCGACTTTGTAATACAGTCACCGTTATGTTATTCAATTGTTGATAGAGCAGCTACGCTAAGCGCTAGTTAAGACTAAGAGCCAGTACTATCAATTGAAAACATTAACCATACAATGTGACAAACAATGTAGCCTCGACCTGTTATAACAAGCGTGACCTACACCAGTCATGTGTAACTGTATAACAAGTATCGTGTTTTTCAGAATTAGAGCAACAAAGATGGAACAGCAGGATGGTCCGAGGATGAAAACACGTCCCAGCAGTGGGAATATTTGTACGTCTTTTATGAATTCTTACTGTGCATTACTATTTTACAAAAACGTTGTGAACCCCGAGCAATAGGCAGAGCCTATTTACTCATTTACCAATTATAGGTGTGCAAATTGGATATTTTTATTCGAGTCTCTAACTCTAGGAAAGTTTTCGTAGATGATTAAAAAGGTCTTACTTCACTTAGTGCTTTAGTGAAAAGATGCCTGAATTAACGCACACAGAGCGTAGATTAGGTTTAATATCAGTTTCTTTTTTTCTCGATGGATGATCTGACAAGACGTACAGGTCTATTTTACAAAGTGGCACAATCCCGTAAACTGTATCACTACGCCCACGCTTTGTTTAAAAAACCACGCACATTAAGTATTTACTTAGTATAAGTTTTTTTTCACTTAAGTAATATTAATGGAAAGAAGATATATTGAAACAGTAAACTTCGTTATCAACGATTACATTTGTAGATAACAATGTAAATTCAAAAATATTAAAAGACACTAATATAAAAATGTAAAATAGGCAATTATATGATACAACGTCCTTAATAATTAAAGTTATGCAATGATAATCTTAAAATATTAACAAAATGAACACATCGTTTCATATGTTAGAGTCGACGAAAACGAAAACGAAAACATGTCTTATCGTCCTGAATATGTATCTGACTGATTCCATTGTAAATTTGACGGATATGTAAAATATATTTATTCAAATAAATCGTTATAAAGAAATGAAATTGATGAGAATGTATCCAGTATTCGACGGGCGGAAATTATTTGAAACAATTTTCTACTTAACTATCAAATTGTAACAAGTAGTTATTTTTAATGCATGAAATGTAATTGAATTTATTTTTTAAATTAGTTGAAAGTAGACTCAATAGAATTACCATGGGAACCTATCGTAGTACTAAACATGGCCGTATGTGTCGTGGAAGTTACTCAGTGACGTATTCTGTTGAGTCCGATTCCACGAGATCCGCATGAGTTCCGACTGTTTGTTCTGTCAATTTTTCTGCGTATTGTTATAAAAGTCCGCAGAACCTTGTTGTTGACGCAGCTATGTCGGAAACTTGGGTAAATGATAGATTCCGTAGTCATCACTCAAAACAGACACACTATAGATAATAACAACTATTTATTGAAAGATGGTTATGAAAAATAAATGAAAAAGGTAGAGTTCTGTTGGCCTTCTTGTTGGGGTGAAAAGAGAAGTTGAGTAATTCGTTGAGGTCGAATTTTGTAAGGATATTGTTGTTACTATTTTAAATTTCTGTCTTTTATAAGTTGCCGATTTCTGTCTGTCTCACTGAGCTGACTGACGATCTTATGGTGAATTATCCGAGTGTTAGTTCTTTTATTGGAAATTTGTTACTTGAGATGTGTTTTTGATTCTCAACCAATCATAATTCGTATCGCATTTTTTTACATTGTATGATTAGTCGAACATTGCAAATAGGCGTGATTATGATCACAGTAGGGGGCACGATCTTAATTCCCAATTAGCACGCCCTAGTAATTGTTAGCAGATACTATATATATATAAGACAGGTGTGTTCCAACGTGATCTGTCAAATCGTAATGACAATTAATTGTGAACATCCACTTTTCAAAATTATATAAATAGCAAAGAAAGTTGTTTTTGTAATTTGAAAATTCAATATCAATGTGAATTTTATGAATTGAAACCACACTTCCGTTTGATAGTAATTCTAAAAAAGAAACATCTTTCCTGACAATTCTGTTTAAAACGATTTTCTCTATCTATTGATGTTAACCTTTCAAGTATGAACATAATTTATCTTATACCCGAAAATAGAATCTCTAAAATTTTGATTTAATCATAAACTTTTCTAGCATAAAGGAGAGAATACAATTATTGGTATCATAGTACTTGTTATATTCAATATCCTCTTCAAGTTGCATGGATCTACTTAGTTTTTATTCTTCTTTCAGCAGCTTCACTCTGTGATCAGCTGAGACGAATAACATTATTTTTCCATTCTTGTTTACTATTATCATGGCTGGTCATTTTGCTTGAATGAGTTTTACTGTTTACATTCAAATGTACGAGAGGATTTTGATTTCCCAATACTGGCTCTGATTTGTGTTTGTACTATTTGTCTGTGCAGCTTTTTCACAGATTCTGGTGGACTACATTTTTTACTCAATCATGTATATTTGTATATGTCTGTTTCGCGAGCTTCCTACATTAAAATGTGAGGTGAGTTACTGTTCCGTCTCTTTGTCTACAGAGTGTATATTGATTTTTCCTGGGTTATGTCTGTCTTGGATTCCATATAGTTCGTTTGATCGCGGTATTTCATGCTGCTGTAAACAGGTGTTCTGTTCTTCTATTCAAGAGTACTTTTCGCAGCACCGCTTGCATTTTCCCGATCGCAAATTCTTTGATCCGTCTCATAAATATGCAATTTATGGGTGGTCTGTTTATTTAAATTAGCACTATCCACTTTGGTGCTGTTTTGGGCGACAATAATCAGCCTATCTGTATTTTGTGTTTCGTATTGTTTTAATCCTGTAATTTAACCGACTAAGCTATCTTGGATAATTGCCGACCCCTCTCCGCCTTTTTTTTATCTTTTTTACATAAAGTCGTTCTAAAAAGAAAATGTGAATTACTGTCTCTTCCCTCTTTTTTGGTTTCAATAAGATTTTTCGATGACTCTTCATTCCAGCCTGGCACATTCTGCTTCTAGCGTCTTTTTCGGTAGAGGGCTTGACTATTTTTTTTATATGAAACATGATTCAGTTCCGTCCTAAGAAGCCATCCTCCTAGGGATTATCTCCTCCTTCGATAAAAGCCTGGTTTATTACCGGTCCCTTGAGGCGCCTCTACCAGAAATGTCAACGGGGCGGTTTTTGGTTATTGAATATTGTGCATAGTAATTTGATTTCTAGAGTTTTCATTCAGACTCCCACATTTCTCTGTTTGTACACTTTTTGAAGGGTCCTGAGTTTCCTCTTCAGATGTTCTGCCCAGATGTATATGATTTTTTTCATTAGTGTACAGCTATACAATTTATTTTCAAGGAGTTGTCTTGTTTTTTTATGTCTCTTTTTATTATCTCTGTCATTTATATTGATTTATGGTGTGTGCTTATTAAATGCAGAGGTATTCATAATTACAGACTTCATTCAGTAATCTTATGACTACTTCATTATGTACATCTATAACTATCACTGTTTCGAGTTTCAAGATGTACATCTTTTTTATCTATAATACACCCCATGATGTTATAGTTGTACGTATTATTTATTCCTATCCCCATTTAATTTTGTGCGTAGTTTCAAGTCACGCATATGTGTGAGTTGCTTTATTTTGTCGCTGTATTTGTATAGTTGTAACTTACAGTATGCTGGTGAGTAGCTTAATAGCTGTGTAACTAATAGTAGAGACTGAGTCCTATGGTTTCTTGTCGTCAATCCATGCAATGTCTATGTTATTTACTAGTTTTTCTTTAAGTTCGCCACTATCTTCTGATCAATGCATAGCGTATAACTAATTGGGCCCCTTGTCGCTTTTCGGCAGCATTTCTATTCCTTGCGGCGTAGTCTGCGATTATTTAAAAAATGTTAGATGTCTTTTATAACTTGTACGAGTTAGAGTCTGCATATGATAGGGTTGCAGGTTATTGTCTGTAGTGGAGTGAGATCATTTCTTTTTCGCTGTCCTTTTAGATTAGCGTTATTATTATTATTATTATTATTATTATTATTATTATTATTATTATTATTATTATTATTGGGGTTGAGTTATATCTTTACGGCATATTAAGCATTTTATCTGTTACGAAATGCTAACACACCATATTTACTGTAAACGATAAATTGCACACAGCTAATTCACTGCAAGTTGCTATTTCATCCATAGAGGGGGGGAACTTGAAGGTTCATACCTTTCCTTATTCTATTAGTGTCCCAAATTACAACAATAGACCCGAAAGGATTTAAAGTCAACAAAGCCAATTCCATAGTGTGCGAAGGTATCAATTAGGCCAAAAACACTATCTTAGCCAGTACTACTACTACTACTACTAATAATAATAATTATAATACCAGTAGTAGTAGCAGCAGCAGTAGTAGTAGTAGTAGAAGGAGGAGGAGGAGCAAGAGGAGGAGAAGGAGGAGTAGTATCAGTAATATGGTCGTCTTTGAATAAACTCATTAAATAATTGTGAGTTTATGTCCGAGTAAGAACATGTACCTGGTCTTATAATTATGATTGTGACTTAAAAGGGTTCCATTGTTTGTATATTACATTTATAGTACTTTGCGCAGTTTCAAGTATATCACCCTTCCTTCTCTGCCTTGTCTATTTTCATCTTTATTTACTAATGATTGACATTAATTTGTTATATTGTCGTCTGTGTCTGATTTAGTGCCACAATGTCTGCATTCATTATTCACTCAAGTAGAGATGTAACACAGTCATCATTTAACAAAAAAAATCTAACAAACAAATATGGCGAGTGAAGTTTACTCCGAAACCCCATCATTACGGATTCGTTTTAGTGTTGACGATCGTAAAACATAATCGCTTTTGAATAAAACCTCAATACATAAAAGACGGAACGGCTAAGTTGAACGAGAGACATCGAAATTCTAATTTTGAAATCAAAACCTCAATTGGGAGATGGAAAATGTTATGAGGCTTTATACTAAGGTGGCAGAATACGTTTATTGCTTATTAGACTCAAAATAATAAGAGGCAGAAGGAAAGAAAATAAATATTAATGAAATAAAAAGACTTCAAGAGGGAACAACATTCGTTTGGGTTTTAATTGGGCGCCATTAAACTGACCTTTCCTCTAAAACGAAATTGCTGATCAAAATGTATCATGAAAAGCGAGATCGAAATACTTGTTTTTTCATTTTTTTTTTAGAAATATGTCTTCGACTTTCAGTTTGAACTAGCACAGATGACATGGACGTATCTTATGTTAGATTTGATCCAAGCATTTCAATAAGCGGCTCTGTAGGTTTATTCATCAATCAGACGTAAGTTTGAAACATTATTTGTGTCGGTCTCTCGTGCTATCGATAAAAGAGTAGAGTGAATAGACGAATGTTATTTAGACACATTCAGAGAAGTTTATCGATCGCCCCTGTTAGTTTAGTTTTGAACAGAACATTTTTGTTGGTCTGATATGCTTAATTTTGAACAACAAATTGTGTTTGTCTGTCACGCTTAATGTTGACTAAACCAACATTTGCATTGGTTTGTTACGCTTAAGGTTGAAAGAAAACGTTTTCGTCGATCTGTCATGCTTAATTTTGAAGAAAAGTATTTTCGTTGATCTGTCACGCTTAATTTTAAAAGCATATTAGTTTCGTATGTCTGTCATATTTAATGAAAATAAAAGAAACAGTTTCATTAGGCTGTCGTGTTTAATTTTGAAACAAAACATATCGTTTGTCTGTAGCACTTAATTAAAAAAAATGTTTTGAAAAATATAACATATTCGTTGTCGATCTACACCTAATTTTGAAAGAAAATGTAATTTCCTTTTGTCTGTCACACTAGTTCGAAATATATTTCTTTATAGCTAAATGCACACAGCAAGTGAACGCACCTTAATACTCGTTCTTAATTTTCTGAGCAAGAGCCAACGAAGAGGAATAATCACATTGATGGCGCATACAGAAGTTTCGTTCTAACCGACATTCTTAAATTTGATCAGTTTTACTGGAACACAGCGAACACAATTAAAATGTTTCAAGCATCACAAAAGCAATTAAAAACAAAACCGTAAAAATATATCCACTTAAAACGCGAAAACGAAGGCAGTAAAACTCATTATAAAACCAGATACATATTCTAATTCAAAAACAAACAAATCGAATAACATATACAATATAGTTATCCACAGACACGTGCGTCGTCTCTACAACTCATCAGTATGGCTAGAACTAGTAATATTCCAAACTGCGCCTCCAGTTACAGAATCCTGTGCTCTATTAACAGAGCCACGAACCACTTAGTTGAAGTGGTAGAAATTGCATCGCATTACATAGATTATGTTATTATTTATATATTTTTTACAATACATATAACAAAATGTATTTAATCATTTTTACGGAAGAAAATAAACTTTACCTGAGTTTATAATGCTATGCAATTAGTCCCAATTGAACGCGGAGGTTCGTTGCTGAGCTGGAAGAGCGCCGGAAAACGATCACTGTGGTGTCAATTTCGAATCTCGCTGTTTCCAGCCACACTAATGAGACTAAAAGAATACGAAATACGTATATGTAGATGACTATATTATAGATAAACATCTTCTCCATAAGTGGATCACTCTGGTAAAGGAAATAATGATTTTCATTTAGCATTGAGGTAATACTCCTTCGTAAGAATTTTTTTTTTTTTAGTTCTATCTATCGTTATATATATATATATATATATATATATATATATATATATATATATATATATATATATATATATATATATGCGTATTTATATATATATATATATATATATATAGTCTAAAGAAGCTTTGAGTCATTTTAACAAAAAAAACAACAAAAAAAACAAGTAAAATGCAGTTTAAATTCCCAGAGAAACTAACTAAATCCAAGATATTGCAGACTTAACATTCGTTGGGAAATTCATAAATAAATTTAAAAAATATAAGTAAATAAAATATTAAAAAAAGAAGAAAAAAGGGGGGTTAAGTATCTAACAGTAAAACAAAAACAGGAGACCTTACGCGTCTAATATTAAAACGGGGATCATCAGCTGTTTACCATGTAACTGTTTCAGAGATTTAAAAACAGGTCAGTTATAATATTCATGGCTCTCCAATGGTACTGATTAAACTACCATTTCCCCAATAATCAAGTGTCGAAATAATTCAGCTTAAAATGTCACTAATATATACATAAATAATAATAATAATAATAAAATAATAATAATATAATACCCTTAAGACTACCGTATGATATGTTAATTTGCATATATTAAATATCATTAATTATAACAATCATAAAAAAAAAATAATATCTAAACACTACACCCAAGAACCATTCTGCAATATAGTAGCTAGCAATAAAATGATATAGGAATTAAAGTTGCATTAAAAAATAAAAAATAAAATTAAAAAAAATAAAATAAAGGTTAAGCACCTTAGGTACCAGAAAGGTAAGTAGATAAGATATATATATATATATATATATATATATATATATATATATATATATATATATATATATATATATATATGTATATATATATAAATAATTATATAAATAATTATATATACATGTATATGAGCGCTTTAAATAGGAACATATTTTATTAGATGCGATGAATTGAAATATTAAAAGAATAAACGAGCCAGCTAATCCGTGTCATATCTCGCTCAACATGCAAGAATTATAGAAAAGGAATGATGAAATAAAAAGAAAGAAATAACCACTACATTGAATATTTTATCTCTTTTCAGATAAAAGGTCGTTCATATAAATAGTTTCTAAAAATTTGAAATGATATGGAGAGTGGGATTTACTAAGAATTAAAAATAAGTCAACACTGAAAATAGCGGAATATATGTCAATTTATGAGATGCTCCGCAATTGAAGACTCTTATGTATTATTCAGAAGCCTGACAGTACATAATTCGCCTGACGATTTTTTAAGCACGTGATGCTTGACTAGTGGATACTTAAACTATATTTAAATAAATAAATAATAGAATAATTATGTAGAAGAGAAAGACATCTGTTTTTAATTCATCATATCTCTAATCATAACATCTATAGTCTATTTATCGCCATCATTAAATTCTGTACAAGAAAAATGTATACTTAATTGTTTCATTTTAATGACTATAATAAAATAAATCACAAACCATAATTTTCATTTATTGTTTCACTTTCTTTATTTTAATATTTCAGCGATTACCAGTATTTCTTCTGCCTCTCACAAAGCACATTTTTTTATTATTTTTTTTCACATTTAATACTTTTTCTTACGCGCGTTTCATACCAAAGTCAACAGAAATATATAGTCTTCAATTTGAATAACGACAAGCAAAACTACCTGAAGTGTCACTATTTTTACATGTATTTTGTGCTTACCGTTATTTAATTTGACAACACTTCTTAAACTGTTTCCTTCTTTCGTTTACATATTTTTCTGTATAATATGTCTTTCTATTAGAATTAAATGAACTACTACCCTGATGATCGGAAAAGTTAAACAAAAGACGAAACGCACGTAGGAAAAGTATTAAATTTGGATAAAATAAAGTTACAATGTTGTTTTGTGAGACGAAATAGAAATACAAGTATTCGTTGAAATATGAAAATAAAGAAATTTAAACAATACATGAACATTATTATTCTAGGTTCAGTTTTACTACGGTCATTGGGATGCAGGTATAAAGCATATGTGCTCTGAAGCTTGTAATACAACCTCACTGAGCTTGCAAGTTTAAACATTTTCGGATATTATAAGGAGTATATATATATATTTCATAAGAACCTAAAATAATATATATATATACATATATATATATGTATATATATATATATATATATATATATATATATATATATATATATATATATATATATAATAAATCCCGGGACTAATTTAGTTACATTTGACGTCAGCAGCTTATATAGCTACATCCCCCATGACATAGGTAAACAAGAAATATCACACTGGATTGACACACCCCACAAATACTACACCACAGATTCACCAAACAATTCATCCTTGACAACATAGGCATCATTCTCAACAATAACTCGAATTCAATAAGAAAAACTACATCCATATTCTAGATACAGCAATGGAAACCCAAATGGCACCAACATATGCCACCCTAACACTGGCCTACCTAGAGATGATCCTGTATGTAAAGAGAGAAGAAATATATGGACAGAATATTCAAACTCTCTTCATAAAATATTAGAAAAGATACCTGGATGACTGTTTTATCCTCTGGGAACCCACATGGAGAGACAGCAATAAATTAAACAGCATACTACAAAACCTACATCCCAAAATAAAATTCACCATTGAACACAGTCAAACAGAACTACCCTTCCTAGATGTACTAATTAACATTACAAACAATCACATAATCACAGACGTCTACCACCAACCCACAGACACCCAACAATATCTCCATTTTAGAAGCCATCACACCAAAAGCTGCCTAAAATCTATACCCTACTACCTAGCACGCAGGATCTGTAATATAGTCATTAACAAAGACCTCCGGATTGTCCGACAAGAGAACTAACCCTACTAAACCAAAACAACAAACTTTGAACATATTAAAAACAACGAAAATAATAAAAAGCAAACGCCAACCAACAAACCTCAAACAAATGTTAACCTCATCCAAACTCAACCAACACACAATACTAGGGGTCACAAAATGCAACAAGGAAATATGTGGGGTATGTGACATAATCATAGAGGGGAACTCATACACATTTAAAAATCCTACACAAGCATTCACAATAACAAAGACCTTAACTGCACCTCTAAGAACGTTTTCTATGTGCTAGAATGTACAACATGCAACGAATCTTACATAGGCACCACCACAACATTTCATAATAGAGTATCTTTATATAAAAGCAACATTAGAATCAAAGAAAACCGTAAATTATTCGTCTCCCAACATGTGCTATCATGTAGCGCAAGAAAAATATAAAATAATGTCAATTTTCCAAAGCCAAGATTACGCATACTTACTAACACAAGAAAAACACTTTATATTTTCATTAAATCCAGCATTGAACAGATCGTAACTCAAACTACACACCATACGGACCGCACTTCCAGCAACCATTCTCTACCCTTATATATCTATCTAACCATACGATTGTGTGTGTACACACATATATGTATATGTGTGTGCGTATGTGTGCGTTGTGTTGTGTGTATGCCCCTCACCTATGTAAAAGATTCAGAACTAACCGCACGCACACACACACAAGCACAACAGTAAATTCGGCGACAGGGCAATAAAAATGATAACATTCAAAAGAAAACTCAAGCACTTCAAGAAATGGAGATGACCGATAAAATAATAGTCAAAATCACCCGTACTTAATAAAGACACACGACTTGGACCAAGAGAAGCAGAAAATAAAATCAAAAAGTATATATAAAAATATAAAAACACATACACACACACTCGCAAACCCACACATGCGTAAAAACGTCAAACAATAACACATATTCTTCAAATGAAACAACACTCTTTCAAATCGATAGACATTTCTTCAAATTGGATTTACATATCTGATGAGAGCGGGCCACCGCTTGAAACGTGTGATATAAAATTATAAAATGATAAAATAAAAAAATAAAAAATAAATGTTGAAAACACTTTTTACAAATGGTGGTAGCCTTACTTCTTTACATATATACGTTTCTCTCATTCAAACTGCACTAATACTGTACTACCCTCTTTTATCTCTCTCTTTCTCTTTCTTTCTCTTTCTCTATATCTCTCTCTCTCTCTCTCTCTCTATATATATATATATATATATATATATATATATATATATATATATATATAAAGATATATATGTTTACATTTTCTGATCTTCTGTAATACATATATATATAAATATTACGCTCTTATTTGTTAATCTACTTAATAATAGGCTGCTAGGCTTCTCTCACACTAACATTACACACACACACACACACACATATATATATATATATATATATATATATATATATATATATATATACATATCTAACATCCCTAATAAAATTTGAAGACTTAAATACAAAATAATAGAAGCGAGAGTTACGACGCGTCCGAAAGTAAAACAAAAGTAAACTTTCTACTCTTCTTATATATATATATATATATATATATATATATATATATATATATATATATATATATATATATATATATATATATATATATTGTGTATATATGATTTTGTTCTTGTTATATAGAGTAAATTATGAATAAATGCGACAAAATTCTAGGAGAATCAATGGTAAATGAATAATCGGAGGAATATACATAAATAAACATAAGCTCATGTGTCTATAGTTAACTGTACTTCATAAGCCACTGACTTAGATGAAGTCTTTCGATAAAGAAAAACGAAATGTTTACTACAAACATAAATTTCGTTTTATTAAATAGTACTTGTGCGGTTATTTTAATTTTTCCTCTTATTCCTTTAAGATTTATGCATACATTTACACACATTATATATATATATATATATATATATATATATATATATATATATATATATATATATATATATATACTGGTAATAAAAATGTTATTTATACAAATAAAAAGTGGCTACACATTTGAAGACGTGTTTCACTTCCAACTGTGAACCAGCCGAACTTCGTCAATCCAATGTCTTGACATGATGGTGGAAATGAAAATGAAAAAAAAAACTATTGTTCGGAAGGTTAAACTAGCGAGGGTCACATGACATAGCTTTAATTAAAAAACATATATCTTTATTAATTTGTTTTCTTATTATTTTATTCTTTATTGAATATTTGGATACGCGAAGAGAAGGTAAAATTTAATATAATATATCCGATCAACAGATATTGCAAGGTTTAAACGTGTATGTGTGTCAAAATCTGACATTATTATCCGTCAGCTAATAATGTGAAGCCTCCGCCAAATCTAGAGGTCCTCTTTGTAAGGATTCGAAACCGACAGTACCGATGTTGTTCTGATCTTCTGTGATACACACATTAATAAATATTACGCTATCATTTTGTATTTTTCTTTATAATCATGCACTCTGTTGGGGTTCTCCTCCGCTAATCTTACATACACACACATGCGCACACACACACACTCATATATATATATATATATATATATATATATATATATATATATATATATATATATATATATATTACGATTTCATGTATTCACATACAATTTTATCAGGAGATATAATTGTGTATGTATCAATTTTCAGTATTTACTTAAGCAGTGCTCGATACTTAAGAAGAGCTAGGTAGTAAGCTTTGAAAATATATTCATGGCAATTAAGCTACACAGAGGCTTCCGCGGTTTATTCCCGGTGGAAATCTTCAGGATAAAATGCCTTTACCTTGAAGATTCCTCCCGGGGATAAAACGCGGGGTCCTCTGTGTAGCTTAATTGTCATAAATATATTTTCATAGCTTACTTTCTATCTATCTATCAATCTATATATATATATATATATATATATATATATATATATATATAAGTCAATATTTGTGTTTGGTAGAAACAGAACTTTATATATAACCATTAAAACATTCAAATAAGTTAAAATAAAGGTTAAGTTTCTTGCAGAATCTAAAGAAACTATTGAGATTTCCTTTAATTCCATCTGGTGTCCCTAGAGGCAACAACCGGTTAGACCCATGTAAAACTGAAATATATTAAAACGTCAAAATACGATTGTTTAAAGGGGTGTTCTTCGTTTCATAAAATAAAAAATAAATTAAGCAAATCAACATCCTCAGTGAGTAATTTAGTTAAAAAAGCTTTAAACATTTGAATAATTATTATTATTCGTATTTTCAAGATTTAAAAACATTAAATAAAAACAAATTTGTTTCGATTCCTTTAATCACTTTGCCGTTTTACAGCTATCTGTAAGATATGCAGCGTTAACAAGCAGTTTTTATATGAAACACACAACCCTAAAAGTTTATGGTTTACTTGATCTCATACTGCAAATGTTATTTTAAACTTTTTTTCAACGTAAAATTTCTAAACCTCTTTCTATTTTAAATTATTTTAAGCCAGCAATATTTTGACTGATAGACCTTAGACCTCAAGATACAGCGGACGACATGTCGGTCAAACAAAAGGACACTACGTAATGATAAAATAAGAAGACAGAAAAAAGAGCGAGGCAAAGAGGAGAAAGGAAAAAGAAAAGAAAGGAGAGAGATAGACAGATAAAAAAATATCAATGGATGTTGTAAGTTAATAAATGTTGTTTTATGGATTATTAATTGTGATAAAAGTATGTTAAAGTAAAACAAAGAGAAGACAGAAAAAATGAAAAAAAAACTATACTACTTAAAATCCTTAACTCATGAGTTTTCAAAGAACATCTTCTCCTCAGAGGACCATTACCGCAATGACATTACTGCAGGTAATACAATTAAACTTTGAAAATATATAAACATATATATAAAATGCATAAAAGTATATAAAACATCAAATATGTCGACCCAAAACACACTTATACAGTTCATCCAAGTCATCAAATTTAAAACAGCTTCAAGAAAGATGTCATAGAGGTTGATTAATAAACAATCCAGCTGGTGAATGGTAGCTCAGAAACGAAAACGTTATCCAGGCGTGGAAATTTGTTTACTATCGATGCAGTAGATGACAGTGAAAAGTGTATTTAACGTGCATGCGAATTAATAAAACGATAGAAAAAACCAAATCATATGAAAAATTCAGAAAACTCACTTGGTGTTGAATATTATAATGTTCAATTAAGGGTTCTTATGAGCTGATAGGAGTTGTGCAAACCATAACTTCCTGGTTAGATGTGTCGCGCTGTCTACTGGGCTTGCAGGAGCTTGTGTCGTAGTTGATTACCTTAGAATATTATTTTTCACTGGAGTAACTTTATTGGACCCGGAAGAAAACATGGCCGAAAACATGAGGTCAGCTTAACTTTATTCGAATTTGCCTTAGCGGGTTCTGTTTTCTATTTCTTTTAAAGTATATCGTGTTACGTAACTCTTACTTCGGAAGACATTTTTTGTTTTAATTTAAGTTAGTGTCGATTCAATATTTCAGGGAACACCAATTGTTTACATTTGACCAGAAAATTAAATTTTTTTTACATATTTCGCTACGTACGTCATTAATAAAAAAATATATCTGAAAGTATGTATAGCCAAAATTCCAAAGTAATTTTCTTTATAATCAATCCTTGGACTTTTTTATTGGCTTTTCATTGTTTCGGTGTCTTCGTCAGTAATTAATGCTAGATTATTTGTTTACCCGTCTAATCGTGTTAAATCATGAGCATAATGAGATAACTTACACAGTTCGTGATTCTTCCAGTTTATTTTATGAAGTTTAAGGCTTCAAAACTGCTCGTAATTTGCTCTAATCTTAAGAAGATTCATGTATGTCGCTTAGATACGGTTTCAATCTAATTAGTATAACAGATGCAACATTTTATTCACTTTTAAATGGAAGTTTTACAGGACTGAGATGATCTCTTTTTATAACAGTTTCTTTCTCACAGAAGAGGCGTTGCTAGTCTCCCTCACTTCTATTGTTATTTCAATGGAAGGCGCGCGACTGAGCTCACCACTTTGGTTCCTCCTTGTGAGACATAGACTGCAAGAACTGACTTTGCTGCAACAGCAAAAAATCTCCTTTCTTCATCCGCGTTACTAGCGTCAAGCAGATTCCCCCAAACATATATTATTTGCAAGGGATTCTCGTCCGTGGGACACGTTACAACGGGACTGCTTTCCTACATAATACAACATGGGTGTCACTAAATCCAATGTCAAAGAAATCCTGTTATTAAATGTCTCCACTAGTAATTCGAGCTTAGTTCATCCCATCAATATTTAATAATCTTCTCATAATGTTACTGATCTCTCAACTAACAATCATCCTATCTCATAAACACTTATCATCTAGTGACCGTTGGTCTTGATATGTAATAGTCCTTTTATTAAAAAAACAGACAGACAGTAATACTTATTCACTCACATATATGCATATACGGCATAATCAAGTTGAGACACCGGTTCCCGTTAAATCACCGAAGTTAAGCGACGTTGAGCCTGATCAGTACTAAAATGGGTGACTATTTAAGAATACCAGATGCTGTATGTGCTCTCAGCTTATCTCGGAATTGTGTCTAGTTGTAGTGAACACTGGAATAAAGCAGTGCCGACTCTGGAGTGATGTCGTTCGGAGTGCGCAACCCATGCTTCACAATTACACACGCATCCACTCCAACAGAGTGTATCCATTGTCTCTCGTAACTGAACAGAGGCCATGATGATGAAGTATGCATACACACTCACACATACAAACTATCTCTGCGTTAGATGTGTTGTCATATTCAGTAAATGTGAACTTCAGGGTATCGATTATTCTTAATAAAATTCAAAAACTTTTCTTTTGAGTAATTCCAAATATTGTATTGGATTTTTTTATTAATCGAACAAGCGTTAAATCTGAAAATCAATAATCAGAAATACGTTTCTATAATATAAATGTGTTGATGGTGTTGTCGTTTTTTCGTGACTGTCAATATTTTGCTTTCATGTACCGATACAATGAAAACAGATTAATCTATTTTATACTAAAACATTGTAGAAAAGCACACAATAAAACATTACGTGTTAAATATTGAGTAGCCTTGTTTCAGACTATGCTGGTATAAGTATCGCATAATTTAAGCGAGGTAAAAGTATGTGCCACCTTTGACCTCGAACAGCTGATTTCAAATAAGTATTGACCAAATCAGATAGGAGCAGTGTGTAAGTTTTTGTTAACCGATAATAAAAAGCTAGTAGACAACAACAGAAAGTGAACGTAGAAAACACTAAATATTAGATGAGGATTGATAATTTATATGTTTAAGATTATTCGGACTACTGTTCTTAGCTGGGCTGTTATTCTCACCACGTTTCGGCCGCTATAATCTTCGACCCTCTATAAATGCGTCTTGTCGAACTCGGAATTAGTTATGTCTAACTTGGACATTTACACGAATTTCTAACTGGTGCCTTTATTTATTTCAAATGTGTCGTAACGTTGTTAACGTTACCTCAGTCATGATCAACTGGCAATCTCAGTCTATTCATATGTTATTCTTAACTATAAGATTGCCGCTTACATGGAATGTCAGAAGTTTACGATTTGCACGACGATCAAAAAGGACATTGGTCATTCCCTCTACCGCAAGTCTCACTGCACAAACGCCTCCGAGGAGTCAAATATTGTCAAGATGCCGCAGCTTTGCTGAACGTATTCAATCACGGGTCAGCCATGATGCTGAGGTACTTCTTTCATAAAACAAATTCGAAACGGCAGAACGGCAGGTTGATTTGCAAAGACATCGAACAGGTTCCCATCGTGAAGCATACACAGTTTCCATTTACGTCATTCTCATTGGCGTCATCTCTAGGGAGAGGGACGCCAGGTCTTAGTTGTTCTTTTAAATCGGAATGCGAGTCACTACGGAGATCTATCAGGAAGTGCTGAGCAGCGTAATGAAACCCTTGATAGGCGATGTCCTTACCGGACGCCTCTACGTCTTCCAGCAGGAATCGTCTCCCGCACATAAGGCGAACACAGCATAAGTGTGGCTGTTCAACAATGTTCCTACCACTGGTCGTCGGAATTGTGGTTGACCTTTTCACCCGACTGCAACCCCTTTGACTATTTCTTAGGGGGAGCGTGGTCGAGGCTAAGACAAACAAGAAGCCACAACACGCTCGACTCTCTAAACGCTGCTATCATGGAAGCGTTCGCCGCTATAGACAAGGATATGGTCATCTAAGCGTGTGATTCATTTCGCGCTTGCCTTGTCATGACCTTTTCCATCGGTGGCGATTACATTGAAAAATAATATAATATGTAACTCTAACTGTTTCTAAATAAACTGTTGGATCTCTCCATATACAACTTTTGTTATTGGCTATTGGCTATTCTAAGTGTCGGATTTTGTTACAACACCCTGTAAAAAAGGTCTGAGGTTACATCGGCCTAAACGTTCTGACAATAACACCTAATACGACAAATGTAGGCTTGAATAATACAAATGATACAAACTCCCGTTTGATTCTGTTTACAATCAAAGGTAAAAAAAACTTTCATTGAGAAGCGATCCCCCCACTCTTCTATCACTTTTAATCTATCCTTCCATCACTATCCTATAACGTCAAGAGACGTTGTCGGGGAGATATGCATATATTTTATCGGTCATAACTTTATTTTGCAGTGGGCATAATAGAATCTGGTAAAGCCCATGTCATCTCCAGGCAACATACAGCATCTGGTATTCCCAAATAGTCAACAATTTGTACTGGCAAGGCCAACGTCACTTAACTGCGGTGATCTAACGGGAACCGGTGTGTCAATGTTATAATGCCGTATATAAAACTGTCAATGAACAAAAATAACACGACTTGCCTTAGGACAATTTGTGTCGATTGTGTATCCTTCCTTTTATGTTAATATGTCAAACAAAATAAAAGTCGTAAGCGGATAGACAAATCTCTTCGTTTATATATAAATAGTATCAACCACAGGTCTCATATATTTGATGGCAATTCGAATGTTTATTAAATTTTCGATTTGTACCCAGAGGGCGCATATATAGGCTTGTAATTAGAGATTTTATATTTGTAACTGAAGGCAATATATTTGAAAGCAATTAGAATATCTATGTGATTTTCAATTTATAACTGTAGCATTAATATACTTGTGTATCATCGCGTGAGGAGTTCTTCGATCCGTACTAGACGGTGCGTAACCTTCTCCTTGACAAAAAGCCGATGGTCTTTTGATGAAACGTTGTAAGTACTTGCTTAATCGGAAATCACGTGTAGTTATACACATAATCACTGTGATGGTGTAGCAACAGACCGTTGGTGGTCTTCGTATTTTTTCATGTTATTTTAATAATGAAACAAATTAGAAAAGAACAATTGATAGCTCCATTATTTGCTCTGGTGTTTATTTTACGTTTATAGCAATTCACAGCAAGTATATCCAGATAAAGTGTTTCTTTTCAGTCAACCGCTAATGCATAGTAGAAGCGTGTTTGTAAACTCATTAGTCACTACTTACCAAATCCAAAATGCACTCGAGACTAAAGGTCAACGAAAGTGTAAGGTGAGCGACGAACAATGCTATCAGAGGATTTAAAATGTTGAACAGATTAGACAAAACATGACTACTGAATAGGATTGCTCCACAAGAATTTGTTGACGTTCGACATTATTTTGATGTTACAAAGTTTTCTTGCACTCTTTTATGTAGCGGGGGCGAGGTGTAACCTCCCTCACCTTAGTCAGAGTCAACCGCTGTATAGTTTGTAAAGTATCTTAGACATTTTAATATTTTCTAGGTATTTAATTGTTTTTTGTTTATTTTTTAAAATCAGACCCTATTATGTTCGAGTTCCCCCTACTTATCATTCTCCAAATTCAAAGTTTTAACCTCGCATATTTCGTAAAATTTGGTATTACCTCCACTTATGCCCAATTGATTGTATACGTCCAACTGGGCTTGAAATTGGGTTAGTTGCTATCAATAACATCACCCTTTCGTCTAATGAGGGTTGATGGAACAATTAACTTTCGAGCTGTATTATAACGTATAATGTTTAGGCATACTCTAAAGTAAAAAAGAGATCTGAAATAGACTGTGTATTCCGTAGCACACTGGTTTGATATCGTTATTCAAAGACTACTTGTAATACGACGACAATCTCTGAATTTTTGGCACATCAGTATATATTTTTCTGAAAAGAGAGAAAATTTAATCTTCGCAACGTTTTGCAGATCTAAGACTGCAATAGAATCGTTCTGTATAGCTCAACTATAGTTGAATGTTAATGTGGCTTTTTTCCTTTTCATGCTGTAAAAACTTAATAGAAACCTTTGAAGTATAAAATTGGGTTTTCCCCGTAGGAAACTATGTGCCACAGAATTCTTCACATTAAAAGCCAAGTTTTATTAAAAATTCAGATACACGCGTTTTTGGCATTTGTATATAAACATGAGCCCCGTGGAAATTCCACGGCTGCCTACAAATCGTCTTCCCTTTCTTCTCACCGTAAAATAACACATACCTCATAACGTCCCCAGCCAAACTAATAACACAACAACATTTAGGTAAAATCTGATTTTAGTCATCAATATAGTCTCATTCTACAGTGATACACATTTCCCAACGCTTCTCTAACAACTCGGTGCCTTTTTTTGTAGAACGATTTGTCTTTTGCCTATAAATACGCCTCAGTTTCCGATATCACTTCTTCATTGGAGCTAAATAACTTTCCCTGGAACATGCGTTTAAGTCTGCAAACCGCCAGTAGTCGCTGGCGGCTAGATCTGGGGAATAGAGTAGATGCAAAAGCAATTCGTAGTGCAATTCTATGTAGTGTGGCCATCGTTGCGATCTACATGTGACACGATGCATGGTCTTGATGAAAGTCAATATATTCTTTATTTATGATCAATGTTTTGGCGATTTATTTCTTCAAACGCACCAATAATGCCATATAATATCTGCGTTTGATGATTCTTTCTTTCTATATGTAATCGATGAAAAATTACCTACGGCAGACCAAACTACGGAGGCCAAAAGTTTGCTCGCTGATGTTTGCGTATTTGTAACTTGGGACGGTTTCACTGTCTGCTGTCCACTAAGTTGACTGTCGATTTGGCTCAAGAGTGAAAAGATGCGTCCATGTTTCATCATTATCATATATTGAAGCAGAAACAACTTTCTGTGGCGTTAATAATATTACAAATAACGCTCTGAATCGTTGACGCATTGTTGCCTATGATCGACTGTGAGAAAACACGGAACCCACTTTTAACACGCCCTTCTCATTGAAGAATGAGGTTGCAAAATTGTGAATACAATCTATTCTACTATATTCAACTCCTATTCAATCACACGCACGTTCAATCTGTGATTGGCCAAAACAATTGTGTGGACTATTTTATGTTCTTCGGGACAACTGCTGAATTGAGTGACTTGAGCGTTCAGCTCCATTTGTGTCTGCACGTTCGCGTTTAAAGTCAGCAGACCACTTTTAAAAAGTCTTCCCGGCAGCAAAGAGCTGGAATTACTATTATTAAACAATTGATTTTCTTACACAGTGTTGTTTCATAAAAAGCAATTCTTTATCAATTCACTAAAAACAGTTTTTTCTATTTTTTTTTAAATTGAAAAATTTGTTTAACTTATACAACTGTAATTTGTAAACTAATACTCCAATTTTGACATGTGTGATTTAACGGATTTTATTCATAAAACATTATATATATTTCTTTATTAGTGGCGCATCCTATATGTCGGGCCAGGAATTTATTGGGTTATATATTATTTGCCAGTTAAATAGTTTTGTGTTTAATAAATAAAATCAACGTTTTAATGTGTGTACTTTATTCATGAATTGTAATAATTTAAATCTTTGTAAAATATAAAGATTCTTTATCAAAGTATCAAAAATTATTGGCATCTCAATATATATTACATAAATAAAACTAATGTGTCCGTTTCAATTGATTTATGTAGCGTTATAAAACATTGATGGGTATTAAGGTTATATTACAATTGAGTAGGTTTTTTAAACTGTAAATCGACAGAACAAAAGTATTCAATTTTAAATTTAATTTACATATTGATAAAATCTTAATTATGTACTATTCTTATATTTATTGTTATTTTCACCCAGTTTCAGTACAGTTTAACTCAGAATTTCTTTCTGGTGCATATTTTAAAACTTGGTAACGTTATGGCCGAACTTGTTAATGAACGTTTTTACTATGTTGATAATTTTAAGAATTCTACACACACATATATACACAGATATATGAATTACCTACTAGACACCAGCCTCGAGTGCCTTCGGTCTCTCTGTACAAGGATTTGTCAGAACAATCTAACATGAGGATACTTCATCCGACAAGTAAACCCTGACCAAATATTTAAATTAACATAGTATTCGAAATAAGCCACACGGCTATACACTGGCTTTTACGAGGAATAGTGAACTTTCTCCGAGTAAGTTTACCTTAAGTTACAACTCTTAGCTTAATACTCGACCAGATTTGATTAAATCTTGTCCTGGAATTCGGTAAGACCAACACACCATAATAATGGTATACTATAACATAGTTAATTGGTCGATTTGGAAGAGGAATATTAATGTTCCTAACTTATTTTTAACTCAGTGTGTGACAGATAATGAAGAAATTTAATGGAATATTCGAAAATATATGTATATCATATAGAGATCAAGTGTTAGCCTCATGTAGGGGTCCCTTGATTTCTAAGAACTTCAACTGAAGTAAAATGAAACAAATATATATTATGTATATATATATTATGTATATATTATATACTTATATATATATATATATATATATATATATATATATATAAATATATATATATATATATATTCTATTATATATAGTATACGCCCGCACACACACACGCACACACACACACACACATATATATATATATATAATTTAACATAAAAGTAATCCATGGACACGTGTTTCTGGCTCACAGTCGTCATCAGCATGACAAACTTAGACAAGGATCAGACCTTCGATTTGATGTCTATAGTCCACGGTGTTACCATTGGACCAAGACGCCCTGTCTAGAAATATGTACGATTTTTATCACCTAAGTATTTAATGTATTTTTATGTAATTATGTTTATTGGTGATTGCAGCGTTCGTTGTGTTTTGCTTATTACAATTTATATTATATATATATATATATATATATATATATATATATATATATATATATATATATATATATATATATATATATATATATATATATATATATATATATAAAGTAATCCAACAAAATATATAAGCGTCAACTAATATCTTATAATTTGTGAAAAAATCCGGATAAAAAATGAAGCTCAATATACTGGATAGAGCTTTAATATTATAATATAAAATGAAATAATAAAATAAGGGGTCAATCAAATTTTATTAAAATTCAAAGTTCAAGCAAAGTATCTTAACGTCTTTTGCTCATAAGTTTTCAAAGATAAATCTTCTCCTCAGAGGACCATTACCATAGTGACATCACTACAGGCAATAAAATTACACTTTGAAAATATATAAAAATATATACAACAATACATGACAATATATAACATCAAATATATCAACCCAAAAACGACGTTAAGATACTTTGCTTGAACTTTGAATTTTAATAAAATTTGATTGACACCTTATTATATTAGGCCATTTTATATTATAATATATATATATATATATATATATATATATATATATATATATATATATTAAAAAAAATTGTGATATTTTCCGACACAACAAGGTCTCGTATACTGCAACATTGGTTTTCATTTTTTTAATTACAGCGTTGCCATCATAGTCATACTAGCGGAGCATTAGTAATAACAGAGTCCGAATTTTATAGACAAATTAATCTTCAGATTTACAAACGAATACGCATTTAATTTGGAATATTTTTGATAAAAAAATCCATTTTTTCTTACGATAAACTCGGCTAATAATCTCTACAGTGGGCCATATTTTTTATTTTTTGATAGCTCGAATTGCGCTATTCTGGCAGTTTTATCTTTTATATAGAAAACACAAAAGCGACAAAAAACAAACCACCAGCACTTACGAGAAGCGTTCAATAAGTAATGCCCCTGACCCATTTCCCCACAGGAGTAGATCAATGAAACTTGGCACAGTTATTAGTCTTTTAGTCTTTCTCTACATAGGAACCAACCAGAGTTATGCATTTCTCACATTGTTTGATGCAGCTCTGGACACATTTGTTGTAGAACACCCCAGATTGTTCCTCCAACCACGTCGTAACTTCACAAACTTCACATCATCTAGGAAACGCTTTCCTTTAAAAGACAACTTCATGGGTGGGAAGAGATGAAAGGCAGAGGGTGCAAGGTCAAGAGAGTAAGAGGGATGTTGGAGGATTTCATAGCCACACGCCCGTGCTTCTCATCTGGCGACATGCGAGTTGCGGACCGGAGCATTGCCCTGCAGAAGGTGGATACCTTTGCTGATTTTGCTCCGCCTCTTAATTTTAATCGCTTGTCTTAATTTCATCAAAAGTTAAGCGTAATAGGCTACTGTAATTGTTGTACCCTTTGTCAGGAAATCTGTCATCACTACTCCGTCCTGGTCCCAGAAGACTGAGCATAACCTTGCCTGCGGAGGGCTGAACCCTTGCCTTCTTTAGAGGCGGTGAGTCCAAATGTTTCCACTGCATTGACTGGGCTTTGGTCTTTGGATCATCGTGATTGACCCAAGTTTCATCCTATGTAATCAGTATTTTGAAAGACTTTGACTCATCTTCTGAGCACATCTCCAAATTCATCCTACAGCACTCGACGCGTTCTTGCTTCTGGAAAGGTGTGAGCTACCTGGGAATCTATCTGCCAGACACCTTATGCATATGCAAATGGTCATGAATGATAGTTTCCACAGACCCTGTACTAATCTTTACTTCTTGGGCTATTTAGCGAATAGTAATGCATCGATCTTCCAGAATGGCAGCCTCAACTTGACGGACAGATGTCTCATCAATTGCACAAGAGGGACGACCAAGTTTGAGAGCTGTTTCCACAGACTTCCGGCCATGTTTGAATTCACGATGCTAGCTTTTTACAATGTCATATGATAAGGCATCATCACCATCAGTTTCTTTCATTTCATCAAAAGTCTCCTTTGGTGTGCGTTCTTTCAAATACAAAAACCGGATCACTGCGCGACACTCAACTGGCTCTATTTCACACCTGACTCAGTTCACGCGCGTGTGTGTGTATGTGTGTTTTCACAGTTTTTGCTTCTCTGTGTCAAAGTTATGTGTTTTTGTGTTTGTATATATATATATACATATATATATATATATATATATATATATGTATGTATATATGTATATATATGTGTGTATATATATATGTATATATATATATACACATACATATATATATATATATATATATATATATATATATATATATATATATATTGGAAATTATGAAAATAATATTCTAACGTGATGGAAAATGAAAAAGGAAAAACCAACATTATTTCTATATTCGTTTCTTTATTTTAAGTTTTCTTCAGGATGATTGAGTTGAAATTACATACAAGCAACATATTTGAAAATAGTTGGTACATTTGTTACGTGAAAAGAATGTGTTTGCTTTTTCTCAAACAAACCATAGTCGTAAGAATTAAAAAGTGGTGATGTGTTTGTGAAATAGAACGAGGGTTTGTTCTTGTTTTCATTTTCATTACAATTGTATTATCGATATTCTGTTGGGAATGTGGTGTAAAATAGGTAACCTGGACGTATATTCAGGTTAGCTATTTTACACCAAATCCCTCCTCCAATTTCTTTTACGTCACATATTTTAAAACATTGTACTTGTATGTTATTTCTTTCAATTAAGGATCCTGAGTAAGTATTGAAAAAAGGAAAGGTTGATGTATATATAAATAATTTTTGTTTTTACCTTTTTCATTTACTATATAGGTATATATAGAGAATTATTTATAAATAAATATTATTTTTAAATTGACCCAGATATATGTGTTTCATGCCAAACCTGCAATCCTGAGTATGAGGGGGAGGGGGCAATCCCTGCCGGGCGCAAGGTTCAATCCCGATAAGAAAGTCATTTTTTACTCAGTAGTCGAAGCGCTAATCGTTGTGGAAAATATGCATTGCTATGGAAATGAGAATAAATGCAAAATCTAGCGTGCATATCGTCAAGCTGTCAAACAGAACTAAATAGGCGGGGCCTAGAGTATTGCATTACGCTATCAATGACTGTTTGCCGCCGAGCTGCTAAGATGCGTCACCTATCGGAGCTTTGAACAATTATTTATACATAAATGTAATTTTCAAATGTTCTAATATATACATGTGTTTCATACCAAACCTGCAATCATCAGTATGCGAGGAGACAATCCCTATTGGTCGCACGATTCTGACCCAATAAGAAAGTCATTTTGATCAGTAGTCCTAGCAATAATCATTGCGGCCGAAACGCATTGCCGTGTAAATGTCAGAGTAGATTAACATCTTAATGCTAAATTCAGCGCGCATATTAGCATCTGTAAAATAGAACTCAATAGGCGTTTCCTATATATATATATATAGTAAGTTATGAAAATATATTTATGGCAATCAAGCTACACAGAGGATATGTGGATACATGAAAATAATTATATTATATATATATATATATATATATATATATATATATATATATATATATATATATATATACAAGACGTATTGAGCATGAACCACTTAAGAGAGCCGTACAGAAAAAGTCTGAAATGGTGTACATTCTCCGTGACTTGGTCTGTGGGGACTGTGGTAAAGAAGTATGCTTGAGAAAAGCATGCCTGACTTTTACATTGCTGCTTACCTTCTAGTATATAATTCCTTCACAACGTACACTGTCATCATCGCTGTAAGATCACGCGGACACCTGTTGTATGGTTTTCAACAGTTTTATTTAAACACAAAACAAAAGATAGATATTAACTATATTGTACGAGAGAGAGTGAATGAAAGACTTTACTTGGAGCGATATATTTTTACCTTTTTCGATCTCTGTACACTGTCGTCAGCTCACCTTCTCGGTTCTTCACGGTTGATCTATCTTTTGGTTAGCGGCCGCGAGACAATATCACTCCGAGCAGAAGTGACGTAATTCCCGATTTTCTTTTTCACTCTTCTTACCTCCTCCCACCCTTGCACTCCACTATCTAACATTACAACCCACAGTCACAGTCATTTCCAAAAATAAATGTGAACTATCTTCAAGGGATAGCACCCTGCAACCTAAGTCGTAAAGAGTTCTAATATGTGCCAGATTTGAAACGACGTAACAGCATACACAAATATAGAACCCAATCAACTACTTTTATATGACAGCATGTGTGCAATTACTGTGATAAAGAGTGTAAGAGTCTCGCTGGCTTGAAAAGATAAATTCGAAATGCTCACGTGTGCATGACATGAACAAGCGATGGCAATACCCGATATCGAGGTTTCTGCTACCATATACTTATCGACATACAGCTTATTCGATGTATCACGGCTTTCCATTGTAGATAAACGTTACCATTAATGTAACACTGATATCCGAAACCCGATCTCTAGATCAGTTGTTAGCGAATTAAAAGTCTAACCTCTACGCCTACGCTCTAAGAGCGATCTATAGCTCTTATGTTTTGTTTGTTTACATTGGCACTTACAGTTACATAGAGAACTCGATTATAACGAAAAATAATGCCTCATCGTAATCTCCCTTATTGTCACATGTATATATGTCGTCGTAATAATTAAATATATTGAATGTATGTAACATATATACCGTACAAACCCAGACGCAAGAGTACATGTGTGCACATGTGTAGTAACGTTTGTTTATGTGTTTCAGTGTGAGTCATGGTAAGAATAATCACGTGAATTGAAGGGGAAAAGACTTTTAATGTAATCACGTCTGTTTTGAAATAAAACCTTTAACATTTGGTCTACTTTTTATTTTATTTTTTTTTGCTTTGTGTACGAGGAATTTGTGCTTTTGTATTTTTCCATTTGACAAAAGTCATATTAGTTTTAAAGCAGAATATCGATCCAATTTTGAAACAGAGAAACCATTTCATACGCTGAACTGTGGAGAGATGCGCGCACATATTACAATTCTGTATTTACGTTTTGAAAAAATAGTTTGAGAAAAATGTTTTAAGAAATCTTTTAAGTTTAGAATTTTCATTTGGTCTTTCATTTTTCCCGTTGTTTGTCTTGTAATCAACTTCTTTCCTGTTATACTTTTGCTGTGACTTTGTTCTATTTTTCCCCTTCGTTTCTAGTTCTTTTCTCTTTCACTTCTCTTTCGCTTTCCCTTTCGTATTTTAGGCGTTCGTTTCATTCACTGAGCTTTAACACAAGTGTCTCCGTGCCGACAAATTACAGATGCTCTCTTTCCTTTCATAGAGTCCATTTCCCACGGAAGAGATGTTGCTGATCTTTGCTAACTCTATCCCGTTTTTTATGCGAGGTGATCGACTCAGCACCAATCTCTGGTTCGTCCTATATACATCTGCTACAAGAACTCGTCTTATTGCAACCACTTCCTCTGTGTACGTAAAACCAAACTTAACTTCACTGAACAGAGTTGCTTTCCAAGAACTTCCGAACAGTGGAACACTGTTCAGTAGGACTGCTTTACAGACTACAACATAGTCGTTTTCAAGTTAAATGCCAACAAATACTTGTCGAGCCATTCTTTTACATTATAACATTTAGTCGATTTCATGCATCAATTACAATCCGTTCATAGTAGTGTCCTATCATTTAACTAACAACCTCATTAGGATACATCTTCAAGTAAATTTTGACCTGGGTAAGTGGTGACTGATTCGTATGATCAAATTAGGTCAGTATCGTAAAACGTATTGAATTTTGAGAATCTAGGATTCGAGGGTTGACAATTTGTGGGCTCATACCTTTCCCAAAAGCATAAATACGCAAATGACGAAATAAGATCCAGTTGAATTTGAACTTGAACTTGTTACCGCAGATCTTATCGCTACGGACGATATCCATTGGTCAATTAAGAACCCCATTATTTGTTCATTGCTTGAAAAAATAATGTTATATTTTTTAATTTATGTATCAAACATACCTCACTTCTCTCTCTCTCTTATTCTTTCTCTCTCCCCTCTCTCTCTCTCTCTATATATATATATACATATATATATATATATATATATATATATATTGTATGTATATATGTATATATATATATATATATATATATATATATATATATATTGTGTGTGTATATATATATATATATATATATATATATATATATATATATACATGTGAAATGAAAAGGAAAAACCAAAAAGGATGTTTTTTTTATATATTCATCAACGTTTCGTCTTTATTTGTAAGACTTCCTCGGGATGATAATTTTAAGAAAAATGTTATACAAGTACGTGAAAATATATGTTTGACATGATGGGTTGATGAGAAAAAGTAGTAGCCATTACTGGGTTCGCAAACCCGTTATTCTCATCAACCCATTATTTCAACCTAATATTTTAACGTACTTGCATGACATTTTTCTTAAAATTATCATCCCGAGGAAGTCTTACAAATTAAGACGAAACGTCATTGAATATATATTAAAAAAACATCTTTTTGGTTTTTCCTTTTTCATTTCCCATTACGTCAGATTACCTTCATCCTTCCTTTCCGATATATATATATATATATATATATATATATATATATATATATATATATATATATTGTATGTATGAACGAGACTTTTCGAACACTGACCGTTTTTATACTTATAATTCACCGGCTTTTTTCTCCTCGCGAAATAGGGAGGTAAACAGAAATATGTTAGTTAGACAGAGCTTTAACAGGAGTACAGTTACACAAATTTAGTCATGCGGGCTTAGTTTCCAGTGCTTCCTTGAAACCGAAAGTATTGTTAGACGATCAAACTGATGTATAGTGTTATATATATATATATATATATATATATATATATATATATATATATAGTTTCATGTATATATTACTTCATGTATCCACATAAAATGTTATAAGGAGTTATAATATTTTATGTATCTATTTTCAGTATTTACTTCAAGATTGGTTTCAACCTGACGATTCCCTACGGGTATGAAACGCGAAATCCTCTGAGTAATTTAATTGCCATAAATCACTTTCATAACTTACTATATATATATATATATATATATATATATATATATATATATATATATATATAATGTATCACTTCAGGGTTTACACTCGTGTTTGCGTAAGGAATTCAATAAAATCAGCGGGTCAGTTAGTCCACAGAGCTTGGAATTGACAAAATGACAAATGAGACTTGTAATCCTGTACGACTGTACGAGTTTAAAATATTTTGTAGACGATTATATATTTACTGATTTAAATTTTGTATTATTACAGTAGAACATTTCCTTTCGGAAAAATCATCTCAGTTTGTTATTTTATTTTCGATCTGAAAGGGTACAATAAAATCATGGGGTCTCCGTTCGCATCGCACATAGAAGTTATAGATATTATATGTGGTTCAGTTCTTGTAGAAGTGGTTTTCGTCTTCATTATTGAAGATAGACGTCGGACTGGTGCATACCAGTCGAAGATCTGCTCTTAACAATCAGTCCGGCAGAAACCCGGCCTTTTATTTGTCGGGCTGGAGCATTGGGCTTAGGTTGTCCTAGAAAGTCCACACTCATAGACCTTGCCTCCTCTCTTTAGGGTCGAGTTAGTTTATTGCTAACTGCCTGAACTGGGGAATGCTGACGGAACTGCCCAGCCAATTTGTAATAGGCCAGAGTGCATCTTTTTCAGGGGCACTGGCTAAGATCTCCCGAGTTTCCGGCCTTGTGCCGGTTGGCACATCAATCTTAAGGCATTTTCGGGAATGCAACTGTATCTTGAGAAGGTGAAATCTGCTGTCAATAGTGTAATATTGCGCTTTCGATTGTACTAGTTAAAAGACGTGTGAAGGAAATATTGTTTTATCTCAAGGTCTATGTGAGTACATTGACACGGTTAATGCAGATTTGGCGATTCTTTTCAGCTAATTGTCGTGATATTGACCCACCCTTTCTGAAAACGAGATTTCGATCTATATTTACAGTTAATTCATCAATAATTCCCTTTCAGAACTGGCAAAAAATCATGAATAGGTATCAACGGGTTATAGACCGATGGCCAGATTTGATAAACGAATTTGGAACTGTCAAACATCTCGGTATTCTACGGAACTGTATTTTTTCTAATTTATTTATAAGGTTTTGCTCGTTAGCAGTTTAGAAACACTTAGTTCTTAGATGCGTCCAAGACATAGGTGTGCTTCCACGTGTTCCAAGGAGTTGTTCAGAAAACGTAACGGAAATTATAAAATACAAAGAAATACAAAAAAATACAAAAAAAACATAATAAATAATAGTAAATTAGTTATCAATATACTACGTAATTTTTTTCCTCCTCGCGAAACACAAAAATTCGCGCTAAACTACACATATATACACTTTTGCGGCTTGAAAATCCTCCAACACTGAAAATACATATGCCCTCATAAAAAATAACTCTACCAGTAGGAAACACAATTGAGATTTAGGTTAAATAAATAAATAAAACATCCACTATATGAATAGTGTAGCTCTCTTAGTGCAAAATAAAGGTGTGTTCTCTTGGGAAAATGGTAAGCACTCATCTCCTTGTGATAAGTGAAATAGTAGGAAAGAATAGACTCAGAAGCTTTGATAGTGAGCCTAGTGCAGTATTTTTATCCGCTTCCTCCAGCATTGAGTTTGGTCGTCTTTAAATGACACAGGCTCAATTTTAGGGGTATCTATTGTCTCTCGAGATATACAAAGAACAAATCAGTTATTAACCTTTAGTATATGCACGCGGAAACAGGGAAGAAAATCGACATTGAGGCTGCTTATTCTTTGGCAGTAGCAGATATTTTTTATTTGCTTTCCAACTCACCAAGGTATTCTAATTCAAGATTGCGCCAAAATAAGACTCTTGCTGATAATTCTCGGGGGTGGCTGCAGTGAATTATGGAGGCCTCATCTCTTCAGTTTGCACAGTTCACATAGAAACATTCATTAGCATCGCCCATTCATCATGATCGATTTTCTCTTGTATTTTATGTGTTTTTTGTGTATTTTACATGAGATTTGCATTATCTTTATTTGTTGACGATTATTAAATTACGATTTGATCTCTTTGACGTTTCGCGTCATATTTTACCATTCAATTTAAAAAAAAAAGTAAAATTCATTTTAACGCAATTATTTAACAAGATTAGTCACTGTTACTTTTTGTAATATTGACGTCCCAATTAAAGGCTACAATCGGTTAATAATAAAATGCTGGTTTTAATAGAGGATATTAGAATTTAACATGTGGGCTAATTTAATATAAAAATGAAGCTAAACGAAAAAACAAAATGTAAGCTACATTAGCTGCAACAATAATTATACATTTCGTACCTAAAAATGACCGAACAGAAATAAGGCAACAAGAAGGTAGTTAACGATAGTGTGCATTTACAAGAAAGTACAGAAGTAATGTGTTGTCAGAGACTGCTTCTGGGTTTGTCATTATGAGTCCCTCTGTTACGACTATTGATAGTGTTCAGAATAGAACACGAAGTGACAGAATAGTGTAGAGCACAATAAAACAACCCCTTCAGAATATATTGAGCTCCTGATTCAAGCTTCTTCTTATATAAGAATCAGATACTTTTTACGATAAAGTACTGCTGTTATGTCTGAGAGAACCGCCTCTAAGAGTACTCTTTCTTACCTAGACATAGTTCAACATCCACTTCGCAATTTAATGGCAGCGCGTGATCTCCTCTGTTCTTGACAGCCTCTTTCTCATAGAAGAGACCTTGATAGTTTTTCTTTACTCTATTGTAATTTCCATGGAAGGTGCTCGACTGAGTTTCAATCTCTAGTTCCGTCTTGTAAAGCTATCATAACATAAAACTCTTCTTCTACGACCATTGTAAATTACTTTCCGTTCTTTCTTTGTATGTCTAGGATCAAACGAAATGTGCATGGACACAGTTTCTATCAATAAGTTCCTTTCAGTGAAACGCATTACAACAAAATCGATTCCTTGAGGTCTGCGTATGGGTCTTTTCAGATCTTATGTCAATAAACACTTGTCAAAAACTATTATCGTAAGTCATAGTAGCCCTTAGCCTTTAAAAGTAGTGAATCACAAGTTCAAAAAAACCATTGTGACGTGCATGTAAAACATTATATCAGTACGAGCATGTAGGTATAACCAATATTATAGGCTACTAGAAATATACTAATCATAGGACGTACATTAGAAATATTTATAGCATGAGTTTTCTGTTGGAGTAGGGGTTTTCGAAAGGGCACACATTCTAAAGTTTCACAAAACAATAATATGACCATGTTATTCACCGTGTTACCTAGAATATATATTCCATAATGTATAATAATTGGTTCATTAGTTTAGGAGTGATACATATATATATAGAAATATATAAACATATACACGGGGTGCGAATTTCGTGAGGTTCAGCCATCAATCGGTAAAGTTTACTAAAATGTAATGTGCCCTAAGCTATATATTCCATACTTCATAATGATAAGTTAATGTGTTAAGGATTTAATCGTATACATAAATATATACATACCAGCAAATATAAGCTCCCACCGATCGCATATTTTTGCACGTCTGGGAAAATGTATAGTACGAACAAACATACACAACATTATTTAATGTCTATACAGATATAATATTATATACTGTATTTAGTATATATATATATATATATATATATATATATATATATATATATATATATATGTGTGTGTGTATTCAGATATTGCTTGAACAGTGATTTCTATGTAAGTAGAGCTTATTGAAATATGACAATATATGTATGGCAAGTAAGCTACACAGTTATGCATTTATTCTTATGATTTCCCTTGAGAATGAAACATGAACGTTTATGTGTATCTTACATGCCATGGCACTGAAGAGTTGTGATACAGCTAAACAGTCTGTATTTGGATATCTATATGAAGATCCCTTTCTGGGCGGAGCTTATTTGTAAGGATATCGACAACTGCCACTAGCTTTAAAGCATAGCTCATTGGATACAAGCTAATCCGAGTTTCCGGCACTTGACAATGTTTACATTGAGATATCACTTACATTCAGTCAGTATCGTATGATAGTGCAAAGGTAGATGCGCGCCGACCGTCAGCTCGACAGTTGAGTTTGAATTCCGACTTGAGGCACTAGCTGGTCTAGCCGCACTGAAGAGCTGTTATACATCGAAACAGTAGATTACTATATATATATATATATATATATATATATATATATATATATATATATATATATATATGGTGGTTGATAGCTGATTGGTTGTCAAGTTTCGATCTCAGCTTGAGGAACTTCTAACACTAAAGATACAATAAAACAGTCTATTGACACACACACACACACATGCACACACACACACACACATATATATATATATATATGGGTCAAATATAATCTGGCCTGGATATGACATTGAGTTCAATATAAATGTATATCATCAATAACAAGTCAAAAGGATAATTATTTTTTTAGATATTCCCAAAATTACTTGATCGCTACTATAGTTGCTATGTTCTTGGCCTTTTGGCTAAGATCAAAGTGTAGTATCTGTTCCGATGGATACTGTACCCCATAGACTGGTATTGTCTTGGGCTTCGTAGCTTGATTTACGCCGGTCTATGTGTCTGTCTTTTGCAGTTCTAGGAGGTCCACCTTCACAGGCTTCGCCTCCCCTCTTTGGGGGGGAGTAAGTTTTTTGCTTACTGCCTGAGGCACCCCTACCGGGGAATGCCGACGGGGCATCCCAGGCAATTTTTAAACCCCACTTTTCCGACCCGACCTTGGGTCACATATTACTTGTGGGAGTAAGATAAAAACTGGCCTTGTGCCTAACTCTTGGAGAGGAGTAAATCAATACTATATTTGCTATGTTTCAAAACAAAACAAACATCATCATTTTTTAAATTCATATAATTTATTTCACTAAAGTTATTGCTTAGTCCGAACATGCTGGAATTGAAATAAATGCGGTTTCAATCAAAATTGTGAATATTGAAAATCCATTTACGGTGAAACAATGGCAACGTTCGTTTGCCACGATGCTCGCTCACTCATTGCGGCTTGAGGATCCAATCCCGAGAAGCCAGTGGCGTTCCCTATGTGAGTTTTAATCGTAATATCGATGTTTTCAGTTCGTCGCTTGATCTTTGGGACCACAGGAGTACTTTTTAAGCAGGTTCGTTATGTCGAAAAACATAATGAACTTGCGCGAAAAGTACTTTAATCCATATAATTTCCCATCTGTACAGTTATTAATTATTTAGAATATGTTATAATTGCGGTTTCGATTAAAACATGATTATTGAGTATAAAATGTATTTAATTTGAGTTTTAACTAGCAGCTACAATGAGCATTTCCCAGAAATGTTTAGGGAAACCTATATCCGTTTTTTTCTCTTATGTAATGTTCAAATTTGAGTGAGATTAAAGAATTTACTTAACATTTGTTAAGAAGTTGGTTTTGTGTAAATAAAGTGGCATGAATCGAAAATACATTTCGGTCAATTCATAGTCTTTCGCACTTCTTGGCACACCCAACGTTTTCCATGAAACAATTATTTTTTTTAAATTGTCATCATTTACTCACTGGCAGTTTAATACGAGTAATTATCAGTGATTGCTTAACTGCGAATAGAAGTGGGTTTCTTAGGGTTTAAGTGACAACAAATCTCCCCACCTTTCCAGCACTATCCGTTTCAAACCAGATTATGTTTGTTCGCTTTTTCCTTTAATTTGAGCGAGAAAAAAGTGTACATTTTATTCCAGCACACTGCAGACCATTTTAGTGGAGGTCTTCACGGTGTTCTCTCTCCTTAGTTTCCAATACTCCTTGGCTCTTTACGGTCATTTTCTGTGGTATAAGCCGTGTCTGATGCCACCATGGGAGTGTTCGCATTTAATTCGATCAACTTGGATTCGTCTAATATTCTTCTTCTATTTCTTCTTCTTCTTCTTCTTCTTCTTCTTCTTCTTCTTATTATTATTATTATTATTATTATTAGTAGTAGTAGTAGTAGTAGTAGTAATAGTAGTAGTAGTAGTAGTAGTAGTAGTAGTAGTAGTAGTGGTAGTATTAGTAGTAGTAGCAGACGTAGTACTTACTAAGAGTTCGCACACAGGACGTCATCAGTGATTTAATCATTGCCGTCCGTTGAATTGTCTAAGTCTTCCCTTTAGTTCTACTACTCACAGTCTTTTTTCCAGTTTTGTTATGGACTGTTCTTAGTTCCCTTACGATTATTGGTATTATATTGACTTTCTTAATGATCTATATCAATTTCAGCTCTCTGTCTAGTTTCATGTATTTGCTTTGTTTTTTTAATCTAGTTAAGCGTCACCCTGTGGTCTGCTTGGACAGCAACATCTACGAATTTGCAGAAGTTTTCCTTCTTGTCGACATCCGTCCTCTTGATTTTATGAGTTTATCTGTTTACACCCCAATATCCCAGTTTAGTTTGTGTGTGTGTGTGTTTTTTACAGTACTGTCTCTGGTTCATGTTTGTACCATTTGTCCTAGTGTTCTAAATGCCGTGTGTGTGTGTGTGTGAGAGAGAGAGAGAGAGAGAGAGAGAGAGAGGGAGAGAAAAGTATATTTCTGAAGATCCCTTTAGCAAGCACTCCAGTGAAACCTGTGTATTCGCGCATGTATTGACATTGCGAAAGTTTAGTTCTAAATCATGTGGCGGAACTCTCCAGCGGGAGTACGCTCTAGTAAGATTTTTAATGATATATACCTTTATTTAGTTAAAGTTATTTATGTGTGTATGTTTGTATATTTTTATATTTAAAATTCACTCCTAAACTAATAAGCCAGTCATTATAATTTTTTTGAACTTTTTCGGAAATTTAAACAATAAATATTAGGCATAAATTAATAAATATTCTCCAAGTTTCAGCTGATTTATAGTATTTTAAAAGGTGTTCATGGGTATAATATGGACACAAATTTCACTTTGAAAATTGAAATATGTCAGATTTGCATTAAATTTGATCCATGGTCATTAGACCCGAATTCAGCCAGATTCTTTATATTTCAATGTATTTTTAAGAACCCTTAAGCTTAAGCCTTTAATTTTAGACATTTTCGATAATCAAAATAACGTAAGAAATCTTTATACAAAATCGACTTATGGATTTTAGACATATATGTTGAGTTTACTTTTATAAAGGGGGCACGACGAGAATTGAAACCCGAAATGCCTGTGAGATCCAAATATGACTAGAGTCAAGTACCTTTGCAACTTCGCCAACTAAACCTATCACTGACAGTAGACCAAATGCTAGCACTACACGTAATATCTCTTTTTCACATGTTTTTACCACTCTATCAGTAAGCTGGGGAAACTAGTTCTTCACAGCGGATTTATTTTCATTTGTTGGTTTATCAAATCACACATCGTTTTATAAACAGCGAAGGACCGCTTTTAATATCAAATATGTATATAATTTAGTCTGATGATTTACACGAATATTAAATACAAATGTACACATGACCACAGGTATACATGTCATGAGTATATTTTCACAGTACAATATATATATATATATATATATTTATTGACTTGTCATATTTGCAAAAGTGAATATGCTATGAGATGTCAGAGTAAGAAACAAAAAAAGGTTATCTTACTTTTATTTATATACACCAGCAATGATATGCTCTACCAGTCAAATATGTTTGCCAGTTTATATGACGAACGAACACAATATACAGTGCACCACAAGAAGTGAGGCAATGCTTTGGAAGATGGTGTCATGACAACGGAACATATCTTACATAATCCCAAAGCAGGAAGTACTGTCTAAGAGGATAGTCTCAAGACAAAAGAACAGATACTACGCTACCGCCATTGAAAATTGAAAAGATAATCCCTAGAATCATTGGATAATGACAGCAGAACAGATACTACACTATTCCCCGAATTGATCATTTTAACATAGTAATACTACAGTGTCGGCTTCAGGTATGAAAAAATAGTATAGTTTCGGCTTCAGACAAACGGATACCACGTCTCTATTTGTAATAGATTAAATTACATACCAAAATTTAGAACTCAAACTGGTGTCTGTGAATAGCCGAAATAGAGACTGTCATGGACTATGTCGGGTAGTAATCGAGTTTGATAAAACGCCGTTAGGAAACATATAAACACATATGCATCTTCAGCGATGCGAAAATTACGTGTTTACGTAACAAATGACACCATAGTGGTTGATATATCGTAAAACGGACGAATGAAATATCCACAAATTAATTTCAGATCCTAGATTAATGTTAGAAAATTGAACTGAATTATTACTGGACGCTTGGATATATTTTCACAAGCGGCCATGACGCTATTTTTTAATGCTTCCTATTTTCAGAATTCTTCGCAAGTAATATAATGATATTTGCTTTCCCCAAGCAAGAAAACTCTTCCCTCTTCACGTTGGAGAATGTCCAGATCCGAAGAGGCCACCGAGGCGGAGATGTAATCATACTCGATGTAATGTTGTGAGATTCCATTTGCTTGAAACGGCTTTTGGCCTCGTCTCGTGATCCCGGCCGAGATTTGCGCTGTTGCTGCCCCTACGAACAAGGAAAGAGCTAAAAGAGGATATGGAGAGACAGGAAGAAAGTAGAATGTGTATTCTGAAAATGAGTTCATTCAATCTGCGCGTTTAGCGATGAAAATGCCATTTGAAATGTATGTGTGACACATGGACGGGTAGAAACAACCTCTGCTCTTGATGCGTTGACGCATATACAACTACTGTTTATACCGTTAGCGTGTGTGCTCAACAGACAAAAAGAGCGTCTTTTAGGGGTGCGCTGACGTATTAATAAATACTTTTTCCCCCAATTAAGCCTGACAGATCAACGGACAGTAAGGGCCTCTTGTTGGTATGCTTTTACACATCTACCAATATTTCCCCGGTTAAGCTTGACACAGGCAGACAGAAAGATCACCTTGCAGGGATACGTTGACGTATCTGCAAATGCTATTTTGATATTAAACGTGACAAACAGTCCATTGTGAGAATACACTGATGCATCTACAAACCTATTTGTCAATTTACCGTAACAGACTATCAAGCAAAAACGGCTATTTGTTGGCATGTGCTGACGCGTCAACAAAGGAAATTACTTGATTAAACGTGACAGACTATCGTTGAGAAATAGCCTATTGTCGGGATGCGCTAACGCGTCAACAAAGAGGAGTACCTAATTAAACGTGACAGATTATCGGTCAGAAACAGCCTCCTGTAGGGATTCGCTGACGCGACAACAAAGGAAACAACACAATTAAACGTGACAGACTATCGGTCAAAAATAGCCTTGTGTCTAGATACGGCGATGCGTCTACAAATGGAATTACCCAATTATATGTGACAGACTATCGGTCAAAAACAGCTTTGTGTCGAGATGCGCTGACGCGTCGACAAACGAAATAACACGATTAAACGTGACATACTATCGGTCATAAATACCTTATGTCCCAATGTGCTAACGCGCCAACAGAGGAAATTACCCAATTTAACGTGACAGACTAACGGACAGAATGTGCATCGTGTCACAATGCGCTGATGCGTCCACAAAGAGAATTACCAAATTACACGTGACAGACTATCCATCAGCAATAGGTTTTGTCGGGATGCGCTGACGCGTAAACAAAGTTATTACCCAATTAAACGTAACAGACCAACGGACAGAAAATGCAACTTGTAGAGATGCGCTGGCGCATATGCGATTGCTATGTAACAATTAAGCGTGGCTGACTACCGACAGACAGAGACCCTTCCAAATATTTTGTAAAGCATATTCGGAGGTAAGCGTGACAGATCAAAAAATGCTATTTCAAACTCAAGCGTGACACCAATTAACCGCTATTTCAAACTTACGAATGACAGAGCGACTAAAAACAAGTTTTAACATAAGCGTAACAGATCTACGGACTGCCTTATATGGATGCATGGATAAATTTAAAATAAAATGCAACGCGGAAAATGTTATTTTAAACTTAAGCTTGACAGACCGACTGACAGACACAGCCCGTTATAAAATTCTTGGACGCATCTAAAATGAAATGAGTTCATTCAAGCGGCAAGCGATCAAAATTGCATTTCAATCTGAAGCGTTACCAACGTCCGAGAATGAACTAAACCTCTGATGGCGACATGAGGACGCATCTTGCATAGCCGTCGGACAATGGATTGTAATTTCCTGAAGTCGCTCCCCGGAGTAGAGACGAAAATTACTGCTGCTCGTCACTCAAAATGTCGAGGAAGCCAATAGGTGACTGGACAAATTGAAAAAAAAAAGTGCTGAGATCGAGTTACAAAAATAGAAATCTCTTTATTTCATGCGCAATCGATTGGACGATGTCTACATTAGAGATTGCATTCGGATACTTTGGCCGTCTCGTCATCTACAGTCTCTCCACGATCGCCTGTTTCCATTTATGATTTATTGATGAGCAGAAAATAGCAGGAGAAACATCCCTTCAATTCCTCATTAAAATCACTTGTTACTTGAAAGATTTTTATCGCTACGAAAACTCCCAAGTGGTTTCAAGAGTAAATAAGGTCGTATAGTTTACTTAATAAAATTAATTGTGTCTACATTTCTTCCCGGTTCTTCGTGAATCTAAACCCTATGAACACATACACCGCGGAACAAAGAAAGATGACATTTGGTTGGATTAGTTATGTGTTTATATACAGTAGAACTTCGGTCCAAACAACAAACAAATTGGCCCACGAATATATTGTTCGACCAAATTTCGTTTTGACCCGCGAACAATATATCGATGCACGTACAAACAACAGAAGCGCTGGGTCCTTTGAATTTCATATACGGCCACATAAACACGAATTCGCGGGGGAAGTGTGCCATCACCGTCAAAGAGCATCCAGTTTACTCAGATTTGCATGATATAAACGTTGTGTTTCTTTGTGTTCATCGTGATACACTGATAGACATTAGAATGGCGGTCGTGTTACTTATGTTATAAACAGTAAAACATGGTGAAATAAACGATCTGTGCTATTTTAAAAACAACGGTGCGGTAAAAACGGATCTGATTTGGCTTCAGGTGTGACTATCTCAATAGTAAAAAAAATATCGATGTTATGGATTAATGAAAGGCAATTTCTTGAGCAAGGGAAGGATATATTGGGTTTACATTAATTTCAATGAGAAAATTATTTTTACTTACGAACATTTTGCTTCGCGTCAAAAACGAATTATGTTCGTGACCCGACGTATCACTGTATATTTTTAAATATATTATTATTGTTATTATCGACGAAATTCATTAAACAATTTGGAAAAAACATATATTTTAGCGACAACTTTTTGGGCCTTCCGACTGAGATCAAAGTGCTTCTTTACTTGGCTTTTGAATGCGTGTAGCATAAGGTCCTGTAAACCGGGCAGTTTGCGTTCGGAAAGAAATTCTTATCATTGGGAGTGGAGATAGTTTCGATCAAGGAGACGTACTTCGTGTCGTTTAGGGATAGTCAGGTGCTAACCAGAGATGTTGACTTCTTTTACGCATATGGCAATAATAGGAGAAAAGGGTATCTTCTCGCTCTAGAAAAGCTCTCTGTCCGAGACAGGCAATTTTTTCCATAGATATGCTGGAAGAGGGGCAGGCTGTTTGTTGCCGATATTGCCGTAAATATTTCAAGTTTTGGGTTGTCACAGCTCATGCACCCAAACCCGCTCGATATAGCGTCTCCTTTTTTCGGGATTTCGGTGCGAGAGTTGATAGGAACGTTTACAGGGAGTAAGTCGTGGCTTAGCTTGAAAGCTTAAATCAGAGACTTCTGTAAGATACGGTCAGCGTTTCGCACAAGATAAAGCCCAGACGAAAAAGCACTTAGGAGATACACTAACTCGGTCGGTAGCTGAGGTGATACCCATTGAATAGAATTAGCGAAGCAGGACTTGTAACGAAAGGCGATAAGTTGTTAAGGCTAGGCTAAAGAAAAGCTATGACGCGGATGAGCGTTAAGAGGTATTCCTATGAAGCTTGGATAAATGCATTCGGAAAGTTAAACATCAGGATGTACGAATTTGTAATCGACTGGAAACATTTGTAAGGGATTTCGGAAGAACTTTTAGGGACGCTTTACCAAACTGCCTAGACTCCTCGTCCGAGAGTATCCAAATTATTTGACTTACTCTTGCCGCGGCTAAAGCAGCTGTTTGAGGAGGCAGATTTATGACACGTGAGGTAATGGCTGCGTTCAAGCAGGTCGGCTACAATAAATCGTCAGGATTCTATTGTCTGCCATACGAACATGTTTTACCGCTTTCGATGAATGTGTTCAACAATTAGGTTGATCAGGGCTTAATCGCTGCTACAATCACCAAGTGAATGATTACATCGCTGATGAAACGGGACAAGCATGGCTGAGAAGAATTAGATTATTACAGAGTCAAATCTCTGTTAAACACAGAGTAAAATCCTAGATCTAATCGAACTGATTGCAGGGTGAGTTCCTATGGTTGATGGTGCTTTCACAAAACTACGCCGTAAAGTAGATATAAATCAGAACACCTTGCATCTAATTCGTACGTTTCTAAGGATGACACAAGATGAGACAGTTACAACACTTACCAAATTGGATCAGTTGAACCCTTTCAACAGGATCGAACTCTGTTTTTTCATCTGTTTTAGAGACCGCCCGTTTTAAACCGGGCTTCTGCAATTGTATCGCCGTTCTATAATGATCGCTAGCAGCACGGGTCTACGTAAATACAAAGTTTTCCGAGTCTTACGCTATCTCCCAATCGGTACGTCGCCTCTACTCTGCATCTTTGCGTTGGAACCGCTACTTCGCAAGTTAAGAGATGAGTGGTTAGTACGGTTCTACGCGGAATCGCTTTGCCTGGTTACCCGTGTTCGCCGATGACATCACATTTTTTATCCCGTCCTTTGGAGAAATCGAGACAGTGGCGGAGGCGCTCATGGGTAGCAAAACGACTACGAAGGCCAACATGAACTGAATCAAGTCGATCGGCCTGCGGTTGGTCACCTGGATCGATAACGCTTTGCTTTCGGCTCCTTTCAACTGGACTGACAGTCTTTAGAACTTTCGGCGTGTGGTTCTGACCGAGTCTGCAGCTCGAGATGTATTGGTGGGAGATACAGTCAAAGGGCAAAGCGTCGGTTAAGTCTTCCCTTCCAAGGAAACTTTATTTAAAGATAAGAGCTGAGGTGCGCCACTTAGGTATTATCTCTAATATATATAATCGACTGGTTGTACCTTCTCTGCCTGCGACCAGCTTATGGTCTTTTTTTCTCGCTTCCCGGGGACCAGGGGATGAAGTGGGTTTACCAACAGGTGTGTGTTTTCAACGTCCGTGTGAGGGTAGAGTTGGGTTGCCCAACTTGACATGTATTCAACATGCCGAAATACTGGTTTTCCTGAGTCGAACTTTTACATAGGAGACTTTGTGAACTAATTCAGTCGGGAGCGCCTTTACCGTCATCATCATAAACCTATCAGTCATGGAACTTCGTAAGTCTCGAGGCGAATCGCTGTTTTTCATAGAGTGCCGAGTCGCGCCAAAAAAGCTTCCACGGTCTTGTGAACTTTCACTGTATTCGAGAACAGAACAACACGGGGAATTATCTGGGTGCAGCTTAGAATTCGCTCGTTGAACAGTTAAGGACGTCGGAGGAGGAGATCCACTCCGAATAGAGCTGAGTGTCAAGTGTAAGATATCTAAACAACTCTGAGTTCTCTTTGAGATGGTGATTGATGTAGAAAACGTTACTCCTTAATGTATGTATGTATTCACTGCAAAACAAAGACAGTAGAGACGTCAAATCACGTTTATTTAAATGTTGCGAACTCAAGCAGTACTTAGAGTATGTCAACGAGGAAACGCCTCATATTGATCTCGAGTATCCTCTGCCGCTAACTATGTAATTTACAACATCGGGCCATAATGTGGTAGTGATGTTTATCGCGGTACTGGTCGTATCACAAATGGTGGTGTGAACGTCGCGTATGAGAGCATCTCGATAAGTTGATTTTTTCCTCTGATTAAGATATTATTGCGTTCTTCAAGACCTAGCTGCTGTTCAAGTGCAGATGTGATAGAAATTTCTTTGAATTCAATCCAATATGGATACAATTGCGAGCTTGTGTTTAAAAAAAGCAGTCTAGTCTGAGTATAGGTTTCCAGCCCTAGCATGGCACCCACTGTTCCCGGTCCCATCGGACCCCAATCATTCAGGTAAGTTAGCCTCTTAGCTAGTCTAGTGAATGGGTCCCACTCTCGTTTTGAATTCAAGATTTCCAATCTCCACTCTTATTTCTTGACCTTGGCCTTCCGAAATAAAATTCATTTTGGAAGAACACCATCGACGGTCAAAGTCCAGTCCTACTGTTTTTCTTTCCCTCTTTGGTCGAACCCCCATTTAGAGATTAATTCGAATATTTTCGGTTCTGAACAAACCAGAAAACAGTGAGTGGTTTATTCCCTACTATTACTTTTGTTTTTCGTTGTCCCACTCTCTACTTCTAATAAATGTTTATAAACCTATACTTATAAAGAATAACATTTAAATTTTCTAAATACTTTGTATATATTTTCAGCACGATGGTCGAAGAGTAAATGTGGTATAATGGTGACTTTAATAATTTTACCCAAGAGTAGGACAGTCAATTATGTTATAGTAGACCAAGGAGGACCAACGAACCCATTTTCTCTACACTTTTAATGTTTTGTGCCTAATTTATACAAAATGTAACATTTATATTTTTTTAAATAAATAATTCAAAGCGTAGTATCTTTTCTGTCCTCAATCAGTAAATAAGGAATTTTTCTAGACTAAGAATAGTGTTAGTTTGTTTTAATCCAGAGTGCCCCTTTATGGGAACTTTATTTTCCCCTACATTATAAACCGATATTATGTCGAATTATGCTTTCGCGGGGAAGCAAATCATAGGGACATTGTAACTAATTTACTGAAATTTTTTTGATTCAATATATAAAGTTGAGCACGAATTTCTGTGTATTAATATGTTCTGTATAGTATCATAACCCGTACATCTATTTTAAGTAATTTCGGTAGATAATATGGGAATTTACTCGTATAGTTTTTATACCAACATCATAAATTCATAGTGCCATCGTAATTTTGTATAACATTTAATCCGGTTCTTTATTTAATGCACGCTTTCTTAAATTGAACTGTGTACAGAAGTCTGTCATTAATACGATTAATACATTTTAGGAAAATGTTATCAAAGGATTTGAAATTTTAAAAAGACATGAGTGCACTTTTGCACTCGTGTAAATTTGTTTTAGATAAAATAAAATAAAACATGAATCTATCAGAGATCAAATAATCATAAAATTAAACAAACCTTATAGATAAGCATAAAAATATACCTATATTTGTTCTATTGTATTTAACACAGACTAACAAATAGGTTAAAAACTTTATATTTTTAGAGATGATTGCAAAGAATTAAAATTTCATATTTTTTGTAAATTAATTGTTTATACAAAACGTAAATTAAAGCTATAATTTAATTAAGAATAAGTTTTAAATTCCTTCAAATAAAAGTTTTAATTGACATTTTAAAATCGGGAATGTCTCTTATACTTAATATCATAAAAATCTACGTTTGCTTAAAAACCTTTTTTGCAGTAAGACATTATTTTCTAATTAAAGGCTTCCAAATAATTTTAGAAATTGCACGGCCACATGAAGATCGTCGTGACAGTCATAAATAATGCTACTCTTTACAGTTATGCGCAAATATTTATTTTGACACGTCATATCAGTCCTCGACAATCAGTCCGACGGGTTGGGTTACTGCGGCGCGAACTGCCTTGCCTTGTCCGGATTAGGTATGGCTATGTGCACTCCTAGGAGATTCACTCTCCGGGGTTTTACCTTCTCTCTTTCAGAAGGGCTTCTTTATCGCCAATCACACGAGGCGCCACCAGCGGGAAATATCAACGGGGATGTTCAGACATTTTTATGGCGACATAATGCACTATTTCCGGGGCGCTGGTGGTAATGATAACCGCGTCTTCAGCTCAAATAGTAAATAGTTATAAACAGGATTGCGAAGCCAGTCGGATGTTTTCGTAGGAGTCAGAGTTGGACTCGTGAGAATGCTAGAAGTGGGACTAAGAGTGTGATTTAAAATATATCTTTAGAATTAACAGTCTAAATTAAGAAGACTTTAAAAAAAAAAGGAGTTGGGGTCGAAGTCGGATATATTTTATACTAGGAGTCAGGATCTGAGTCGGAATTTTTAGAATCCTTAGAATACGATATTGATTCTAAGTAAAACCTAATACCTTCCGACTGTAAACTGAATATGTTTTCTGTGGGTTTTCAATTTTTAGCGCATTGACATTTGTTCTCGTCTGGATGTGGTAGATGCTGACTTACCATTATTTTACATTGATATTTTTCGAGTTTCTTTTCATAAACATCGAACTTTTATACTATGTTTTCTTTATAATGTAAAGTTCTCTGGGAATTCAGGAATCTTTCTGTCGAACTCGGTAATTTGTACGGATTTTCGAAGAGAACCCTTTATTTTATCTACGGGGTAGCTTGCTCTCGTTCTGTAAGCGATGACCGGATGTAATTCTTAAATTATTTGTAATTGTATGCTTAGTATCGCCCGCACTGAGGATTGAACATTCAACCTCCAAAAGACGTGGCATAATGGATAAAGTCCTAATGAAATAATCAGTTCCAAGTGTATTAAATAAAGGGTTCAGTTCGAATTTCCGTACGAATTCCCGAGTTCGGCAGGAAGATTCCTGAGTTTGACCCGAAGAAGGTCAGAGTTTAGATAGAGCGAAACGTGAACATCACATCCAAGATAAGAACAGTAGTTTTAATTATCCAAATATCCCAAACTATTAGAAATGTAGAGTACCTGGGGACACAGGGAGGCTGTTGAAAAGGTAAACTAGTTTAGCTTGATGACTTAGCCCCTTCCTTGTTTCTTTATGAAACGGGTTTTAAATATGTATGTCTATAATATACTGCAAATGGTTGTGCGTTACGTGTCCTCTTATAGTTATGTATCAGAAACGAGAAGAGATCTGGTATTACTTGGTATTGTTCGGCAGTTGATCGTCTAGTCATTTATAGTTGCATTTTCTATAGCATGTTCGAACATGTGGAAGACTCGGCCAAAAAGGATGTTCGTTGTTCAACTTGTATTGCTTCCTTTCACAATCATGTTTTTATGTTCATCAAGGTTCTTAACAGGGTCCTACTGAAGAAGCACAGTATAATACGTCCTAACTTCTCGGAATCAGATTTGTTCTCCGTCATTTTCTGATTAGCTTACCGTATTTGTCAAAATATGATTTTTTTTTATTTCTACACATTCATTTTTAATAAAAAAACACAAATGCTTATCTTTTTCTAAATATACCCACGGATCTACGAATTTCCTAAATCAGCAACTCTAAAAACACTTCAGCCTTGAATTCTAGATACGACCAAATAACATCCCGCGCATTCAATTCGCTAACCTATATATTGCGTAACCTACTTATCTCCCGTTAAATATGTTTACAACTATGGAGATAATTGGTTATTATTTTTTTAGGGCGTTATTTTTCTTATTACAATCTAAATAATTTGAAAACCATGTTTCAAACGCGAGGGAACTTCGAAGTAGAAAATCTAAAGATTATTTTTCTGTAACTTTCTTATACCACGTTCAATATGTTTACATAATTTCTATAAGGCAGCGAATCCGGTCAGACACACAATATAATTACGTTCGGTGTAGAATTTATGAGTCTAAAACTAAAACCCCTTGGCCACAGCACGTGCTATCCCCTAGCTAAGAGATGGCGATGACCGGCACCATATATATCGCACATTCAAACAAAACCCAGTAGGACAGAGAATTGCGAAGCACACGTATGTTTATATACATACTCTAAAGTTAGACGACGCCAGGTTAGGAAAGAGACGATATTACCGAAGGGAGAATCCTGTGTCATGGAGCCGTGCGCATCAGAGTGCTCAGAAAATAAGCTGCGTATTTTGGGAATAAACTGAAAAATAATGGACGGCTATAAAATGATAGGCTAGCGAACATTGGATGAAGATTAATCCAACGAAGACGTAAAGAAGAAACAAAAGATCTGTCGTCTTTGAACAACTGTTCAAACGAAAAGCAGACATTGATATTGCGGGCGAAAAGCATAACTCCGGCTGCGAAATTTCGATCTTTACTGTATCTGTTTCGGTTGAAGAGTGGAAAGTTCTTAAAATACGTAACCCATATGCTTTATGGTCGGCTTATTATGTTGTCAGTGACATCAAATTAATCGTTACGAAAAAATTAATTCAAAGCGAAAACAAACCACGTGTATTTCTCTATTATTATTATTATTAGTAGTAGTAGTAGTAGTAGTAGTAGTAGTAGTAGTAGTAGTAGTAGTAGTAGTATTAGTATTACTACTACTACTACACACTAAGATGTCCCACACAGGGCATCATCAGCGTTTATTGGAGTCTGGGTTACAATAATAAGACTTTTTTTCTAAAACTAACGCAAATGACTTTGCGTTATCACAGCAGCCGCTCAACATTGCTTTCTCGATGGCAACGACAATTGGTCTCTTCTGGGATGTGAGTGGAAATAAGCATCCCCAAGGTTCCAGTATCACCTGCACTCTTCCAGTGGAGGTCTGGTTAGTGCTCGTCCTCCTCGGTCTCAAATTGCTCCTCGGTCCTTCACAATTATTTTTTGACTTATCAGGCGAGGCTGGTGCTCTTTTTACTCGGGGAGAGCAAGTCATAACCTTTTTTAACAGTTTCAGTTTGACCTTTATTATTATTATCATTATCATTATCATTATCATTATTATTATCATTATTATTAGTATTATTATTATTATTATTATTATTATTATTATTATTATTTATGTGTTATGGTTATTATGTTTCATGTTAATAATAATAATAATAATAATAATAATAATAATAATAATAATAATAATAATAATAATAATAATAATAATAATAATAACTATAATAACAGTAATAATAATAATAATAATAATAATAATAATAATAATAATAATAATAATAATAATAATAATAATAATAATAATAATAATATTTGGGAGGCTTGTTGCCACCCAAATCCCAGAGAAGACCAATTGTCCTTACCGGCGAGAAATCAATGGTAAGAGACTGTTGCGATACCGCATCGTTATCGAAAAGAGGTGAATAACACTGGAAGTCTGGGGAGACTTGTTGTCACTCAGTCTCCAGGAAATACCACTGATTATTGTCGGTGAGCAATCACTGACGATGATCTGTGTGAGAACTCCTAGTGAGTACAAATAATAATAATTTTAAAAAGTGGTGCCACCATCCTCAGCAGATACCACAACAGATTGTCAGGAAAGGTCAAGGAGAATGGAAGCACTAGACTTACACTGGAGGAGTGCGGAAAATACTGAAAACTTGAGGAGGTTCAGTGCCGCTCAAATTCCAGAAAAGACTAACGGTCGTTGCCAGCGAGAAATCAATGGTAAACGACTGTTGCGATACAGTTATTGGAGGATGTGAGGGATGCTAGGCATCTGTGGAGACTTGTTATCACTCAGTCTACAGGGAAAACCGCTGAATTTGATTACGAAAGATTAAGAAGTAACTTACGAGATTATCAAAACTAACTAGCTAAAATATTCGTTGATGACGCGTCTCTTAAATGTTCGTTTATTTTATAGCCAAGATTAAAAGTTAAGAACATCGAATGAATAGCTTTTGTCTATTTTTTATTAACAACAATAGTCAGCTTCATGATGATGATCAATAGAGTCTAGGAAATAACGGGAACGCCTTAGCAAAAAAAGCGAAACAATTGTCTAGTGTGAGATTCGAACCCACAATGGCATAAAAAATTAGAACGAAAGTCGAACGCGTTATATACAACGCTTCCGATCTACTCGCAATGTGTCTCTTTTTAACCTACTTATAGTATTTATGAGTTCAGCGTAGGGATATCTCTGCATGTATCTGAAATAGTTCGATTGTATAAAATACAAAAAGAAACATGAATATAAAATCAAAATTCTCATTAAAATAAAAATATATAAGTAAATAATTATTAAATATTTTAAATTCATTTTTAGTTTAAAACGGATAAATGTTTTCCCCACAAACTACTTCCATGGTTTGACGTCGAAGGTATGTTGTTCGGTCAAAACATTTGTTTGTAAATTAGTTTTTTTCAAGTAGATTTAATTTTGAATAATCAGCTGATAGTCAGGTAATATTATACAATATCTGTGCATGGGAACAAAACACTCATCGTGAGTAATTTAATTAAATTTACCATTTGTTGAAGTATATATCTTTCTATATTTAAAAACACTAGTAAAATTAAATGAATATATTTTATTACGTTCTGAACTTATTTTCAAGTTTATTTTAATTTGGAAATGTCATTTCGTTCAAATCCCTCTTTTTCGACAGACGGGGAAAAATGCCCGCTTGTTGCTCTATTTTAGTGGTGGCCTTATTCCTAAGAAACTATTAAAAAGAAAAAGGTTCAAGGACTCTTCGGTAATGTTGACTCTTAGATCAATTGTTTAACTATGATGCCGCGACCCATATGCACACAAACACACAATTCTGCTTCATATATATGTAGAAATAAAAAATGTGTTATTCGTAATTAGCGGAAGTGTTATTCTCCATATGAATACCTTTTAAAATATTCTTCAATTATCGGTACAAGATTATTTTGCTTATTAATAATGAAGCAATGAAACGTAAACGAATTATTTTTCGAACTCATACGGATGATTCTTTTCAACAATTTTGTCTCGTAACTGTACCCATGATCAAGGTTCATTTTACAAGATGTTTACATGGGGAACAATAAGTCAGAAAAAAAATTAATATATTTTTGTTAGATGCATCCTGGAAAAAAGCAATTTTTCAATGACGTTACACTTGTAGTACAAGGGAATGAGTATTAATAGCTTCCGATGGTCAGATGCCATGTTACAATATATGCTCATGGGTAACAGAACCCTCCTCATAAGTAATTTGAATATATTAACTATTTGTTTAAATATATATTTCTCTATTTTTAACAACGCTATTAAAAATAAATATAAACTTTTTAAATACATTAAATAATAGCAATGTATTTTAAAGAACAGTTAGACAATTATTTCATTTAATTATATGAATGTGAATTATGACATTTTTTCTCATAATAAAATTGTTAATTAATGAATGAGTTTAAATCAATATTTTGTATTGTTTTTTATCCTCATGATTAAAATGATCGCACTTACCCACTTCAAAGTGCACGTAGGGTCTAGTGGCCATAGACTAGATATGTTAGGTCGGGAGTATATGCTTATTAATTATTTACATACAGGGAAACCCACCTGCTTAAAAAGTGCAGTACAGCAACAGTGGGAGTGTAAAATGATTGCAGATGCAAACGTACACGTGGAGAGACAGTGATAGCGAAAACCTTGCAAGTCAACAGTTAAAAGTGAATTATTAGGCGAGTTTGGTAAAGAATCCGGTAACAAACATGGCTTACAAACCAGAATCTTCAGAAAGACATTCAACGTATTTAAAAAATATTAATATCTGGTCATTGTAATTTTGCTTAATGGTAATACAATGATTCAATAAACACTTCTGCTATATATCTTATTTACTTTTTAATGCTCGGTAAACCACGTTTTCTGCTTGTTCCCCAAATGAATTAAACATTTAATTTTGGGACCTGCTTTTGCATCAAAAAGAGATTCGGTTATTATTTATCAATAAAAGCTATCTTAGTCTTTCCTAAACATTTCTATCTTACATCCCGATTTCCATCCCGTTTATATCCCTCCTCTCTTTTGGACCATAACATTTGTTTTCTTCCTTATTTTGGACCAACGATTGTCTACACTGGATGCCCCATTAGTATAGCTCTCTACCGTATTTAAGTTGAATTAAAACAACAAAAAAACACAATTACTACTTTTAGTGCTGATGGATATACACCTAAAAGAATACTCTACAGTCGATAGATACGATTTCTCCCTTTGATTCAAGAGATGACATTCGACTGATTTGCTGCTGAAATTGTACAGAGAGGGATTAGAAGATTATAAAAATGTGTATAATCTTCTGCATTGTGAGCCATGTTTTCGAAGAGAGAGAGAGAGAGAGAGAGAGAGAGAGAGCAGTTTGAAAATTCGACTGACTGCGCCACTGCACGCAACATTTTAACAAACGCCACGTCACAATTGAATCAATTTAGTTATCGAAGCAAACGACGAACGTTTCAAAACACGAACGCGCAAACTTTTTACGCTGTGATGCCCTCTACCGGTCCTTACAATAGCTGCATAACGTGATCCACGTTTCTCTCCGTTCTTATTTTTCTTATTAGCGTATTTCATGCTTTTCTTTTCTTTGTCCTTTTTTTAATTTCACAATATCCATTTGTCGTTCTTTAAAATAATTAAGTGTTTCTGTATAAGTGCAATTAACTTAATTGTTCAAAGGAGCCACACGCCGCTAAATTATTGCGTGTAATCGACAAGTAAAACATAAAAATGTTTTGTTCATTTAGTTTTAGGTGTTGTTTTTGCGTGTGGATTAAAAAGCTATGCATATGTATAAGCATAGTGTCAGTAGTGTGCGTTTCATGTTGGCCTGTATCGGTACGTACGTATTTATTTTGTTTGCCTTTTTCCAGCACATCAACAACTTTTAAGGTTATGTAATCTCAGACAACAAAATCTATTTTAAATTATTTATAGAGCAGACCCTTTTCATGAACGGCAAAAACTAAACAGTAATCGGTAAACATGCAGTATATTTAACACCCAAGAAAAAACAAAAAATAGGTTTTACAAAACGCATTAAAACTTCATTTTACAAACCTGTATACTTTATACGTCTTGAACTTATTTTCACTCTTTTTTAAAGCTCTGTTTTCGACAAACAAGGAAAAATGGCAGTCGTTAGGGGCCTCATTCCTGCAAAATTATAAACAAGAACACTGGCTGAACCTACCACTAAGCCTAAGTTCGAGTGTTAAGACCCTTGGCAGAATTAAAGGTTAATGGTAGAGTAACTTATTTTTTGGTGTTTTTTTACTATTTATCAGGAATGAAAGCAACCAACAGTAAAACCACAAACATTCATTTAAATTAAAAGCGTTTGGCATTTTCTGTTCTTTTTTCGATTTCTCTGCTATCAACTATACTGCACTTTTGCAGTCAGCTTTTCTCCTATTACAACAAAGGTTAATTCTTAGAATGTCAGAGCTTTGTCAATGTTTTACCGTGCTCTACAAATGAGGGTATCTTTTAAAACGGATCTTTAACATTAAAGCTATGGTTGCACTTAATAATCATCATTTACATAATCTTTATATAGGGATTATCCATACAAAACAGGAAATTTAGCACAATTAAATCCGATAAATTGTTGAAAGTAAAAATCAGCTGTTAATGCCAAAAGCTCTATGAAACTGGAAAAACAAAACACCTATGAGAAGTTCAACGTGCTTTCTGTGATCAGCTGCATAATTACGCAGACGGCATATGCAACTTGAAGTTGTTTGGATGATATAATGAGATACATTTTTGCTGATCTCTTATCAACAATACATTAAGGCTTTATCTGGGACTAATTTACTGTGTAATTGAAGTTAAGGTAACAGCAAACTCCAAACAGTACAATCTATTACGTTAAAATCAATGATTTTGAGGGTCATTTGTCAGGAATATTGGCCCTTAGTTAGGCAAGTGTATGACTGTTTATACAGACACTGCCTTTATCTTCTTGCTATTTCCATTACTCTGCTACTTTGCTGTGGAACATTTAGACATGGTAGAATTCGTGTGTATTACATGATATTAAACTATAGACCGAAATTTAAATAATATGTCTTGGACTTCCGGTCTCTGGCTTTCATAGGTTGTGTGGGTTGCGGCGTTGTCTGATTGTGGAAATAATTATATCTCATCTCACATTAAAATGTTAATATATATATAGCTGGGTGGGCCAGAAAGCAGAGAGCAATAAAATGAGGACAAGAAAGGGCAATGGAGACGCCATAAAGGGTAATAAAAAGAAGAGACAACCACTGGCAAAAAAGGTCAACTAGTGAAATAGGTAATCCGATACTAATTCATAAGAAATAGAAAATTCTAGATCCCAAAAAGAGTTATTTAAGATGGAAAATTCTTCAAATCCATCCATTTCTCGAAAATTCTTGGTCTGATGAGGTTGACTTTCTTGGAAAAGTGCAACCGAAACATGTATGCACATATGTAACCAATAATGTTTGTATAAATAAAAATTTTAACTTATAAACAGCTCTACTTGGTATTGAGCACTTTTTATAAACACTTGAGTTTCTACGGATTTACATTTACAGAAACTAATACAATACATGTACGATATATATATATATATATATATATATATATATATATATATATATATATATATATATATGTTCATAACATTTAATTTCTGAAAAATATAAGAATAATACCTGTCCCAGGACAGGTAAACTTAATTTTCCAAACAGAACAGTTTCCACCTGCATTTACGTTCCCTTACGAAGATTAAAACTAATATATGGTGATATGAAACCTTATGTCCAAAATCCTTGTCCTAAGTTTGATCTAAACCATTACATGATGTTGATTCTATAAGATGATTAAAATGTAAAGCTTAAGCTTAAGCTTAAGGGGTCATACAAACAGTAAATCTTAGTTAATTGGCATCTAATGAAAATGGATCCAATTTAATATGTGCAAGTTGTGTCCATAGTATGCTCCCTAAAACCCTTTAAAATGCTCCAAAACGAAACTGAAATTTGATAAATATTTATTATTTTTATTGTTTAGCTTTCACACAAATCGGAGGTATCTGAATTTTCACGATGGCTTAAACCTTATTTTTACCCCTTTGCATACAACTAAATGGTCAGCTCATTAAATGTGTAGTTTATTCTTTACAACAATATATATATATATATATATATATATATATATATATATATATATATATATATATATACGAACATATACAAATACCTAACCTAATATGCATGCGCTTCCTAAAATATTGATGTTTACAATAAATGGTGTGACCATAGTACTCAAGGTATTATCTTGATGATATATTTAAAAATTCATAATGTTCCGTTTATTGGTTTTTGATTAAATCCTACATATATATTCCATGGAAAATGCCAGTATACTGAAATCACATGCCCTTTATAGGGTTAAGATGACAATTCATATACACTAAATGTACAAAAGCAAGGAAATTCCCAAATTTTGACACTTTTTTGTCATTAAGAGTATGACTACATATCAGCCAAACAATTTCATTATCACATCACTACAGTATAAATCTCTATGCATGAGTGGATCAAGTGTGCAAGGTGCGCTGAACAAAAATCCCTACCAGTAAAATACATAGCCCTGTTGTGCTCGCATACCCTTACTGACAATAAAAATATAAACATTTGGGAATTTCCTTACTTTTGTACATTTAGTGTATATGAATTTTAATCTTAACCCTATTAAGGGCATATGATTTCAGTATACTGGGATTTTTCATGGAATGTCACTACTTTTGTAAAGGCTATGCCTCAATACAATGCCTTCTCATAACTGATATAGTTGGTAGTTTGACTAATCAAGGTATATCGTAAACTGAAATCAAAATGCCATCAACTAGACATAGAACGTTAATCTTTGGGGGGGAGAACAAAATTATCGACATTTTTCTATTCCGGCTGCCAAGTGTCTAGTCTTGAATGGGTTTGTACGAGATCTCATGTTTGAACCAGCTGTCAAAAACGATCAAGACACGGTTATCTACCTTAAACAATAATTCTTTTTATTGACATCCAGAGACATGGAGCCGAAAATCCTATCTATAAAAAATATTTTCAAACACACTTTTTTAATTCTTTTAATTTGTGGGCTTTATTAAAACTTTCTAATCTCACATATCTCACTTTAATACATAAAATAGAAGTAAATTTATTAACCCTTAAAATAATAATGTCTCCACCGTAATCTAGTGCGAATCGTCCATCTTTTTTTCTCTCCCAAAGTAACAACAAAGCTGAAGAGAGTCGAAAGGTCGGACACCTCTAGAACTTTAAACTGACGGTACTGAAGTTGTACTGATTTTCAGTACGGAATAACATTTATATATATATATATATATATATATATATATATATTTCTTATGTAAGGTTAGTACGAGAGAATCCCAGCCAAGTACTCAATTATTAAGAAATATCAAAACTAAGTGCGTTACATTTATTAATGTTTGTATTACAGAAGATCAAATTATAATCGGTACAGTCGGTGTCAAATCTTAACAAAATTTGACCTAAAATAGCCTATTTACCAAACTCTCTTAAGCATCTGTTTATGTATGTTTTCCCGGAAAAGGGCTGTTCACACTTCATGTGAGTCTCTGACGATATTTTGATTCTCTGCTTGAATCTAATGTTTTATCATTTTTACCAATGCGATATTTCTACCTGAAAATTCTGCCGGTATTTTTGCCATGCTGGAACAAACACCCTTTATTTCTTCTTGTCTTTGGAAATCATGTCGATATGATACTAATATTACGTTTACCTCAGATGCCGGAGAATTACATTTTTTTTAAATTAAAAAATCTAGATTAAAAAATTTACACAAGATTATCAGACAATATTCAAAATACATAAAGAAAATACCGCTGAACGGGGGGGGGGAGGGATTAAAAAATGGAATCTATATGGTTCCAAAAGTCGACGAAATACATTTTCAAATCAACACTTGTGGTAAGAAAACAACAAATCAGTCAGGTTTAAAAACATTGTTAAATGGAAATAACAATTCAATCGCCATGAACACTATGTTGATTTAGCATAAGAGAATGACATTTTTAAACATAATTTATTGAGAATATTAGGAACATATAATGAATTATATTAAGTATTAACGATAAAATAAAATTATTTAATCGCATGATCATAACTTAATCAAAAATGCATTAACAATATTATTTAAAATAATTATAGAAAGTAATTAAGTATGATATAGAATAAAGTAAGATTTAACCATTGATTTATGAATCAAGTAAAGAATAAAATAATCAAAATAATAATGGTTATAGTAACATGATAATAAAGATAAGCATTATGAATATAATTATAAATATCACAAACAAAAGGAAAAAGAAAAAGGAACATTTTGAAAAAGAAAACTTTAAATAAACCTTTCAAAAAATTATAAAAGTAAGCACAAATTTACAAGATTAAAGTAATAACAATACTTAATTTAATAGAACCGCTTCTATAAAAAAACACGTGCTTTAAAAACCACAAGCAAAGAAGCATCCAAATTAAGGTAAAACCTGTTAATGACATATGGTGCATGGGAGATTTGGATGGGTGGAGTTTATGGCACAACAAAATTGGGGTCCACACACTACACGCTGCACCCGGACAACGTTCCACCCCGAATAAAACGTTTCCAAAGTTGAAACGTTTTCAAAATTTTTTTTTTAAATCCTTATAGAAAGAAAATAGAGTTTTTGAAGCGACATATAGTCACGTAGTCATAGGTTGTTCCCCACATAGGTGTTTCCCTTTTTTATGTACAGATGAGTGTCTACCTATATGTATGCATTCATTTTGTCATATTCTTGTATTTATTGTTATTATATCTATATTTAACTCTCTATGTAAAGGTTCCTTTCTCACTAAATTAAGAGTGCCTGTCTCTTGTGAATACAACATTTGAATACCTCACCCATTCTGTTCAAACCACATTTGTCGGGCTCATAAATGGCCCGTATTATGTTGTATTTCGCCGCATTGCATAGAGAGCATAGATTTGAAGTAAGGGGAATATGGTAGAAAGAAGGCCATACTACTCTTTATTTAGTAGTATACACATCCATAAAGAGAGAATAAGGAAGAGAGAGAGAGAGAGAGAGAATATTTTAAGGGTACAAATTTCTTCGAGAATTTAAGGGTAAACGAAAAATAGAAATGTTACGAGTTACCAAAGTTGACCCTCTCGGTAATTGCTTCATAAAAGTTTTTTTAATGATAAAAATAAAAATGACAAATCTATTTGAATGTTTGTTTATTCTCGTTTCTCAGTTTCCCAAAGAACGAAATATTTCCAAGAATGGCTGGAAAGACGCCACATTTCGATAATAATCTGGCAGAAAACGTTTTTAATCGATACTTTTCGTCAATGCTAATATTTGTGTTATATCTCACGACAGTGATATCTGCCAGACTTTATCATTTGAATTGACTATAAGAAATCTAATACTGCAAATATTATTGTAAAGCTTGCGTTGGACTTGAAGGAACTGTTTAGGCGACATTGTTTTGTTTTCCTCTTTCAGTGATACTTTCTGTAAAATAAAGAAAACGATTTAGACTGGTCATTTCGCGGTGTATTTATAATAATAACGCACTTATGCATTCTTTCATAAGTAAGCGTCCGGACCCCAAAATAATTATAAGGAATAAAACAACCTAAACCGTAGATTAATAGCACAAAATTCATACACTTATTTTTTTTGTTTCAGGTCTTTGGATGAGAATTAAACATTTGTATTATTTGGGCTACTATTCACATCTTGGATGTAATTTTCATAACGTTGAGGCCGATGTAACCTCTGACATATTTCTGAATCTCGAGAACCTATACGGAATTAAAAACTGAATGTTGGTATAAATTCGGAAATTTATATGTTTTTTTGTTTAGCTGTCTCAATTTAATTGCTTCTTCAACGTCGGTTATTGTGTGAGGTTATCTATCTTCCCCAAAAATGACACTCTGGATTGAACACAAATAATAAACAAGATTGCCTAGTTCAGAAGATTTTTCATTTTCTGATTAAGAACATTAAATATAAATGTTGTTGGTTTTTTACTCAAGTTCATCCCAAAACAAGACACAATGCGTCTGAGACGTAGCGGGCTACTCTGAATTAGAGTAATGTTATGTAGTAAGTCGTCCAACAAGATGCTTGTTCACATTAAATGTAACTGTCTGCATGTAAGTACGGTCATGGAAACAAGAAGCAGAAACGAGATTCCAAAATCTAGCAGGGCGAGGAAAAAGATTTTAGAGTAGAAAGTTCCCTACCATCTGTGGACCTTAACAGTGAAGACGGTGGGATCTTACTGACTGCCAGGTTGATCGGGGATATTGACGTAGACGGGGCACTAGTGCAGCACATTTGTTGGAGAACTTTCCATTAAAGTACTATTAGAATAAGCATAGGGATTCAAGATTGCGATGATGGGAAAAAGAGTGAAGCATGCTTGATAGTGAGGGGCCTATTAGATTAAACACATTTCATGGAACCCTGTCCAAGAGGGAGAGACTAGTGGTTGGTGCAATAGCACATATGTGACAGAACAATACTTTAAAACCACGATCGTTAATAGTCTTAAGAACACATATTATAAATCTTGTCGAAAGAAATATTGAACTATATTAGTTTTACAAATCATACTTCACTCATTCTTTCTTCTTTAACCGGGTTAGCGATAGAACAAATGAAATTAAGATTGAACACACGTTCGTGAAGAAAAAAAATACTTCAGCTTTATCGCCATAAGTACATCAACTGTACAGCTTTGGCATTGCATACCCCAAAATAAGAAGCCATCGGCTAAATTGATAAAACATGCAGTTTCAAAATTAAAATCATTGATGAAAAAACAAAACAAAAAAAACAAAAGAAACGAATGATTAAGTGACGGAATTAAATACAAAACGAGCAAAGAATAAAAATTGTAAAATTGAAAAATTAATTAACAAAAGTTTCAATTAATAAAATTCGCTGCTGCAAAACCATTGAATGCAGTTTTTTCAGATTGTGTCTTTGTCTTTTTTATAATTTCTTTGTTTCGCGTTTAAAAATAAGAATAGCTCTTTCCCGCCAAGTCAAGAAAGTTGCGATCGGAGAAATAATTGAAAGATGGCCAACGGATTCCGAACGCTTTATTAAATAGAGCAACCACATTTTCAAAAAGCAAAACTATTCAATAATTGGATACTACTACTACTACTACTACTACTACTACTAGTAGTAGTAGTAGTAGTAGTAGTAGTTGTAGTAGTATTATTAGTAGTAGTATGAGTGTCTTGTTTAATCAGTATCCTTTCTTCTCTATCATCTTCTCCTTCTACTTTTTTCTTCCTTTTTTTTTCGTCCTTTTCTTATTATTTGTATTTTCATGGAGTTGTCCACCAAGTCATTTCCAGTGATTGTCATTTGGTAACAATATGGGGTCTCAGTGAAAAAAAGTCTACCATGATTTTAAAGGCTCTCTACCTCTTTCGATAGCCGTTGTAAATAACTTTGCATTATCGCAACGGCCGTTTTATATTGACTTATCGCTAATAACACCGTTTGCTTTTTCTAGAACTTGAGTGGCAATAAAGTTAATGAGTATTCCAATACGTTTTGTGCCATTCCTTTAGGGTTTTGAGTCTTTATCTACTCAGTCTTTCCATCTTCCTAGACCGTTCATGACCAGTTTCATTTCCTTTGGAATAGTGTAATGTTTCTCTATGATTGTGTGCTTGTATTTACACAAGGTTATCTAATTGTCTGTATTGGCTTGCCTCCTCAAGAGGGCAGCGTTATTAAAATGGTCAGTTTTTTATGTGAGGAGAATCCAGCTACCCCAAAAGAGGAAATTAGGATTAGGACAAAAATAAAAATGGCTTCATCTAGAAGAAATTCTTTTCACTGATCGAGGACACAATAGATCAAGTATAGTATCATAAAGTAGTAGATGTTTTTTTACAGAATACGATGTCAAACGAGTCTATTCTTTGATAATAAAACCTACATTTTCCTACGTTTAAATTAATTAAACACATTTTTAAACCGGTTGATGTAAACATTTTGAAAGTGAATATCACATTTACTCAGTTGAGTCACTATTGTAAACTATTAAATCGTGTACAACAAATGTGCTTCCTTACACGTCAGCCTATCTCTTGTATTTCGTACTCTATTCTAACCTTATCTCTTTTCTATTATTGTCTCACTTTCTATTTTTCTTTTCTGCTTTTCTTCTTGTTTCTCTTTCTCTTCGTTCTCCAAACCAGTTTCGTCTTTAGTCGAAACTGTTCTGTTCCCACTGACGAATGTCAAACATATATACCCAAAACACATGCGTGTCTAGTGCATGTAATCCGAAAAAAAGTCTGTCCTTTTTCAGACGTAGCATAGAGGATACCGGCGAGACAGTTTACTTCCTCAGCTCCGGTAAGATACGAGCATTCATTAAACATCCATCAATCAATGTGCATACACCACAGAGCTTCGCCACAAGCTCGAGAACAACATTCTTCCAAGTGGTCGATGTTTTGTTGCGTCAGCACATATATGGTTTAGCCGGTAATAAAGTACTTGCTAAAGGCATATCCAGGGCTTAATAATGATACGGTTCGCTAAACCTGTACACTTGTACGTTTCTTAGTCCACTGGAGCAGTGCACCTTCCCCTTTTCTAAAATTGTATTCCTCGTAGCTACGATCTTCTCTGTGTCAAAACACTAGCTGATCAGTGATGCCCACAGGAACTACAAATATTTATAAAGAATAGAGCGATTTTGTTCACGTTTTACTCCACTAGATCCACCGTGTTCTGTCTATGCCCATGCATATTAAAAGGTTAACCTAGTGAAGGATGTAGCTTTTTCACAGCACATGGACGGACAATCACTATAAAGAGGCTGTATGTTGCACACTACGAAGTGCTGAAGTGCATTCAGACAATGGGATGCCACGAATAGTTCATCTCGGAAAGGTAATACTTCTCTTCAAACTATTTAGCCTACTGACAATTATTGTCAGTCGTATATTTTCCTTACAATATTCAAATTAAGAGAATACAGAAATATCACCTGCTAGGAATAAAATGTATTTTACACAGACACGCACCTGGCTAGAAGAAGCAAGCCACGCTCGATTGTCGAAAATGAAATAAATGTCTATTGATTCGAAATCAGCTGCAAAATCATGCTATCTACAAAGGTTAGTTGTAGACGGAAATACCCCGTCGCTAAAAAATACCATAGAAGTGTGGCTACATCGACAGTGAAGGCGAAATCCCAGAATAGGAGCTAATAGATTGATATGTGAGCGTTACAAATAGTGTATACTGGTGATTGTGTCCGGAAAACGATTCTGTCACTCTCTGTGTGTTCTCCTTCCTCACACACCCACACTCGTCCACCGCCACTGAAAATAAAAATGTATCGTTATATTTTAATACATCTGTGGGTGTCCTCATCTTTTAACACACAAAGGAAATACAACATTTAAAAATGTCCTATCCGTTTCAAATAGTCACAAATAACACGATATAATTATTTAACAATAAAATGATATTTATTGCTTCTGATTCTATATAATATTCATAAATATTGCGAAAAATTTAATTCCATCGATATTGCTTTTAGATACGATTCGTGTTCGCATATTTTTTTTTGATACCGTTTCGATTTTCTTCTTTCCAATTAAGTTCTCCAGCTCGTAGCATTTTCTTTTGTGCACCGTCTCTCTAAATTACAATGCCTGTTCCTAAATTGAAACGACAGTGAATTGAACTTCCAGAATCACTGTTTCTCAACAGGCATATCATAAACATCCTACATTAACAAAAACTAACAATTGAACAGTTAATTAGGTACAGAAATTAATTATTTCACACAATAAAATCACCCCTCCTGTCTGAACAACAATGAAAGAGGAATAGTGAACTCTCCTCTACATAAGTGCATTCTTTTTAATTCGAAATCTGCAAAAATAAAAATATGGTGAAAGTGATCTTTTGAGGCAAAATTGGATTTCGTAGAAATAATAGTATTTTTTATGCCAGGATGTCATGGGGAGTCTTTTTGGTTTCTATTAAAATACGTTTGCCAAATAATTAGATATATTCGTGAATATACTTCAGTTTAAATAGATTGAAGAGGGAGAATTGCTTGTTCTCACCAATTTCCGTAGTAAAAGGGGGTGTATGAAGGAAATAAAAAGACTTTTTTTATTCCAAATCACTGTAAGCTTTTTTCTTATTTTATTTCAGTCCATTCCTCTTGTCCCCCTGACCACTTTCTCTCTGTATACATCTTCTGTGTCTTCCTTATTTACTAATTAGCAACTGGGAAGAAGTTACAACAATAGAAGTGAGGAATAAATAAATACATGTCAAGAGATAGCTTAGTTTGGAAGCTAATTTCTTAAAGCCGTCAAATACATGCCAGCATGTGAAACGGACGTTAAACCGTTTATAATGGTTCGTTTATTTATTTCGTATGCATTAGATGCTTCTATTGTTGGCATTGGTTTCGCCTATATCTTTATAGTTATAATTATTTCTAGAAAGACATTGGGTACTTAAAGGATAGATCACGTTAAAGCTGCCAACATCCTAAGTAGAACTGTTTCTGTGGAACGAAATTGACTCGAATTTGGCACACTCAGGGTGTCAGTCCGTGCCGTTAAACACTGAGCCACCGTCAGCCTCATTGGTGATGATGACTGAAGGAGTTAGGAGTGGGTGGAGTATGTTCAAAAAAATTTTGCCATCACTAACCAGCAGAGCGTTATAACTGTAAAACAATGGAAGAGCTTACCAGACACATATGCACAGTGTGATGGTGTGCGGAAATGAATACTGGCCATTGTAAAAATAGCTCGAAACTGGCTAGTGTAAAACAGTTAAATGTCTATCATGTTTAATTACTGTTAAGGAGATTGAGCGATTTTCATTTGAAATGATAAGGAATATTATGGGAAGATTTTACCTGACAAATAGAATGAAAAAAATTGGTTTAAATACGATCATGTTGTAGTTTCCAGGGCGTAGTCAGCCGATTATGTGTTCCAAAAATACGGAATAAGTAACAGTTAAGAAAACTTTTTACTTACTTACATTTACACAATTGATTAAATGGGATCTACGTTGATTTAGCATAAATATTTGTAAAGAGTTATACGTGATCAAATTCGTCATATTGTAAATGATTTCTAGTGTTCAGCTAAAAAGTTCCAAGGGAGATAACTCAACTTAATCAGCTTAAACATTATAGATTTTGATTGTATGTAAAGTAATAAAAAGCTAATAGTTATGACGTTACTTGACAAGTATACATTGTTACAATAATGATACTAATTTATTTGTATCATGTGTTTGTGTTTACATCCTCGTTTGAAAGGGAAACCATATATATATATATATATATATATATATATATTAGGGTAGGTCGATTTTACACTTTTTTTTTAATATTAAAAAAAGGCACGTACCGAAAGTTGTATATAGACCTATTAAATACTCATGCAAAAAATTAGATCAAAAACTTCAGCGGTTTTTTTAGCGTTTGGTATCAAAGATCGTAGACAAGAATATACTGAAAATTCCTCGTTTTTGCAAGATTTGCTTGAATATTGGTGTGAAAACCAAATAATTTTAGCATTTAAAATCAGGGAATGCCCTTTTATTTCATAAAAATGATATTAATTAAAGAAATCTTCAAATTGAAAATTTGCACCCCCCCCCTCATTTTCAGTATCTGCTTTTGTAAACTACCTTTTAACGTTATGAATTAAACAGTAATATTGTAATACCTAAACAAATGATTTTTTTCTGTTATAAGTGAAAATATAACAAGCAAAGAAATAAGGAAAAACCTAACACTATTTTGATGTAGCTTAATATAGAGAGTCAAATTGCTCCATATAAGACCCCTTAGACAAAAATGCTGGTCTCAATTTCTGATTCAAAACTTTGGCTGTAATGTGTTGATGCCTTGCTTCAAAACCATATACAGTTTATGAAGCTTCTGTTATTAACTTAACTGCCCGTTCCACGCCCTGAGAATGTGAGGGCAAATCTGGCAAGTCAAGCTTGGTTCCATTCATCAACGATTCTCGAAGTTCAGGTTCAGTAAAATCTTCCGTCATTGATGGTTCAAAAATGCCGCATGATTTTAAATCTATTAATTGTGTCTAATGTGTGGCATTAAAATTAATAGGTGGTATTCTTTTTAATTTTTTTCTGGTTGACTCCTCACTCCTGAAAGAACAAATTAATTAATTGAATTATTAAAAAATTCCAATCTGTACTGCTTTAATAATTATGGTGAAATTAGATAAAATCTTTAAAATTCATTCTATAAATTGGAATAAATAATTGAGTGTGAGATATATGAATAAATATTACTTACCTAATGGCCAAAATTCTTTTTAAAACTTCTTCTCTTACTTCAATCTCCTCAGATTTAACCATGGAATATAGAAAGTTTTCAGGCAGTAAACAAAATGTATTACCTTGTATATTTCTAAATGTGATATCTTGGATTTCCTGAGGCTGCTCCTTAATACTCTGGATCATATTAAAAATGTGCACTTGCGGATTGTGGAATTTACTATTTCTTTTAATTTCAAACCAAGAAGTGGCATACACATTTACAATAAAATTTACTACATAGTGTAGTTTTTTGTGTGCCTTCGTGGGTATACACCACGAGTCCATAAACACATGAGCCTATGGCCAAAGTTAACCATCTTGCTTAGTTTAAAGGACCAATTTTCCAGGAGGCATATCTAGAGTCAACCTTACCTCTAGAAATACCTACTGTGTATTCATAAAGGAGTCTTTGGTCAGAACTAAGATCATGTATTTCATCAATTTTAAAAATTGACTCTAGAGGATTGCTAATAGTGGAAAATGATATTTGGAGTATTTGGCTTCAAATATTCTTCTGGTTCTTCATTTGGAGAATATCAGTAGGAGGGGGAAGAAACATTATCCTGGACATTTGATGTTGAAGGTGATGAATGTAATTTTTTTCTTAACACATTTACTTTCTTTTCACTTTTTTTAGAGCATTTCTATCTACTGGGCCAAGCTGAAAAGTGCCCTTGGGCCCTATTTTGCTTCTCTGACCTTTTAGGTATTCACGATCCTCAACTGGAACCTGAAAAGTCAAATTTTATTTATATTAAAAATACATCTAAATAGATTAATATAAAAATTAATTTGCATGAAAAATATAATGGAAAAATGGTTTATATATTTGAATAATAATAAAATAAAGACATTGGAAAAACAAAAATAGAAAATAACTTACTTTCTGTTGAAGAGGGCAAGTGCAAATAATGTGTTGAATTTTGCAGTTTTCTTCATGGCATTTTACATGATAGTCGTCACAACTTAAAACTGGCAGTTTGCAAGAGCAGGATGAAATATCAAATAATGAATCCAGTTTTTCTATCAAAAAATTATTTTGGGAAGCAGGGAGAGATTTTCTATTTATTTCTTTTGCTTTCTTGAAGCATAGTATACTAACCTTTTTTATAATAGTCATTTCATTTAATAAAGGTAAACGTGGATTAACAGCTTTCCAAATATCGATTACTTCCTTTGTTATTAATTTAGAAATAGCAAAATTTGAACAGTGGGGATAAATATTTATTAAATAATAACTATATTGGATAATTTGTCGGTAAATTGGTGGTTCCGTCTTTTTAATGGTAGAGGTGGCCCTGAAAAGTTCATTTCATATTTACTGCGAGTTGAAATTGCAGATTTTCCAGCCATTTTTAATAAAATACCTGAAAAGAAAAATACTATGAGAAATTAAATTACACAAATATTTTCGGTGCTTATGCCCTTATGTTACCATGATATTTTTTTCAACACGGTAACATTAGTGCATAAGCATCATATTGGTGCTTCTTGAGATAACAAACCGAGGTAACTACGCTAAATAAAATTCTAATTTTAGACAATGCATACGTGTTAGTGTGTTAATCAACAGTATTTCAAATTTTAGAGAAAACAAACAAGTAGTTTGTTTTTATTTAAGATTTTCAAATTTGATCATTTATAATTTGTTACGGTATGAAATCTGCTAATTTTGAACGAGAATCTCGGTTTATGCCAGGAAGAGTTAATACCCTTGCATTTTTTCGATGGATTCCAAAAAAATCAGAAAAAATTAGAGAGAAACTCTCTTCTCGCGGTCGACGAAAATTCGAAAATCTTAAATAAAAAAACTAAGTGTTTGTTTTCCCTCAAATTTGAACTACGGTTTATTAACACACTAACACGTATGTATTGTCAAAAATTAGAATTGTATTTAGCGTAATTACCTCGGTTTGTTATCTCATCATATTTTTTTAATTAAATGTGATAAAATTTGAAATATGCATGAAATATGCATAATTTTTTTCTGTTTTTTTCTGTTATTATCATCTGTTTTAATATCTCGACACTTTATATCAAAGCTAAACAGTACTCAAGGATTAATTGTTAGTTGAATTATGAACAATATTATGAGAGTATTTAAAATGATTAAGGAAACCAACAACATTTGTGTATGGATTTATATCTCAGAAAAATATATACCCTTTTTAACTGAATTTGTTTATTTATATCATAGTTTAATAAATAAAATATGTGTTCTCATGTGCATTACTGTAACCAGAAGTTAAAAAAAGGTACACAATATGTGGCTGGCTACGATAAGGGTTGAATGTGATTACCGTAACATGATTGTCATTTATAAATCTACAGAGAGTAGGTGAGCTTAATTTGGTTCACATTAGGTTATATTAGTAGCTGAAATTGAAAGCGTTTAAAATTAAACAAACCTATTCCATAAAGTGTGATAAACATTTCGCTGGATAGAATATTTATTTTGTAAAATCTGAACACTTTCATTATCCTAACTAATTGATCTTAATTACAGCCAAATTGTCGCCACTCTCTTTCTCCCCCTCTCTATCTCTCACTCTCTGTTGATTGATAAATAAGAATGATACGACCCATTTCTATAATTTTATGTCGTTATACAAATGAAAGAATAAATCGATATATATAGACTAATAAATCTTTTAGTCTAAATACGATAACACAGCAAGCACTTAGACCAGACCAAGCTCTGTTCGACATTTTCATTTCCCTTTGTACACATGGTAAATATAAGAATAATTCCAGACTATTAGAACATATAAATAGTAACATTTTTTTTAAAGTGATGTGCCCATGTTACTCACCTGGTTGCTCAGAATATATATCGAAAATACATTATTATCGGTTCATAAAGAAAAATAAGTTGTTTTAATCTTCCGATATACGCACCCATGAATGTTAACATTTACAAAAATAATGATGTGCTCATGTTACACCGTATTTATTTTTATTCGTTCATTAGTTTTGGAGATTACAAGTGTTGGGTAGCAGGTGGGAGATGGGTGGACGCATACCCTAAATGCTAAAGTTTACAAGATGATATGCTCATATTACTCATCGAGTTGCCGAGAATATATATTCCAAAATTCATAATGATCGGTTCATAAACAAATGTAAAAATGTAAATGCCTTATATTGGGTAGAGCAGAGTTATTCAAACCTAAAACATCCAAAAGATGCAACCTATGCACCCTGGACTCTAATTACATAATAGCATCTAATGATCATTTAGTTAACAAGAAATAGGTTTTACTTTAAATTGTTTTGCACCAATCTAGATACGTGCTCACACATTTCAGGTCAGATTAACAATTCTACAATGTAAACGTATGATGAACATAAATTTTCCATAGAATTGCAACAATTGAGGATTGTTGAATTATTACACATATATTTACATCTACGATTTAAAGTAGGATTACGATGTTAAACATTTTAGGTTGATAAATTAATCATGGGTGTGATATAGATTATCATTATTGTGAGCATATATCGAGAATGTCAGATGAATTGCATTTGCATATCTTGTCTCGGATGTAAATATGTGAGATTTAGGGTTTAGTTAACAATGGTTTCGGAATCAAGACTAACAAATGATATAAACAGGTACTGAGGAATATTTGTTTATTATGGATATTATGAATATGTTTTCATTTGTTTAGAGATGATTAATCATTGGGTGTCTGTGACACATACACACACACACACACACATATATATATATATATATATATTGCATCATTTACTATGAAGGGATATATCAAGCATCCGTTTTTTCTGGTTTTTATTCAGTCTTAATGATTAACTAGATTAGCTAATTAGTTAGATAAAGCTAGTAATATTGTTGGACTATCTCGGGGTAAACTAGGAACAATCACACACGATTCGTACGTGCAATACATCTGTTTTAACGAATATAAAAGAACAAATAATAATGATAATCTTGATCTAAACAAACTAACACATGAAACTGATGAAATATAAATGCATTGTTGAATATTTTTAAATGTAATGCTAGTAAAAAATTGTGTTCAACTGTCTTAAGTCTAATTATATATAGTTTGGTAATATTGTATAATGTCCAATTAAAATGCCATATGATATGTTATATATATATATATATATATATATATATATATATATATATATATATATATATATATATATATATATCAGTTCCATTTAATTTCATCATTGAGCAAGTGTTATTTACTCATTTCTATTTGGTGATTTCCTGTCGATTTTATAAACAAATATTCGTATTTAGTCTGGTCTAATTGTGGCCCAATCGATTAACATCATTACTATATTTCTCATTTAAACTCTAAAATAAAAACGCATTTAATTCAATTAGAAACATATATTTTAATTTTTCTCTTGCCCTAAAAATTTAAATATATACTGTTTTGAAAATAACGTGTACATTTCTACAGCGGTAATATTTATGAGGATGCTATTTGACATTCATTTCTGCTAACTAAGGGAGATAACTCAATCAGCTTTAAGCAGAAAAGTGTCCGTACATTTGTAATTAAATTTTCATTTATAGTTACAAGGAAAATTATCGAAATTTAGCATCTGGATATTGGTTTGAGACCCATAAAATAAGTTTAAAATCGTGATCCAATTAAATCCCTGTACTGTTAATTAATTCAATCTTATGAATGTAATTATTTAATTATTTATTTATCATCTCAAAAACATCATAAAGTTTAGAGTATAGGGTTGATCAGTTGTGGATCCTAACTTTTACATATATTTACCTTGTTTTATCCATTCATTTATTGTATAACACGGTCTTTCAAAATACCGTAAGACACCATCTTTAGAATATTAGCCTATTAATTTTGTAATATATATTTTAATTTAACTACAGTACTATTATTTTTATACTTAAATAAGACTTTTAATCAATTCCTTAAATTCAAACATTTTCATTTCATTTTAGGTCTGTTAAACGCAATTTCGTTTCGTATTTTTAAACTTTATACATTATTTATTTTTAATTTAACCTTAAATTACATATCTAATGTTATTATTATTTATATATTTATAAAAAAACATTTCTTCTTGGATAACTACCAATTTTGTATTATCTATTGCTTTGATTTTTGAAAGTAAAATGGCTGCTATTATTGGTAGCAATACCTATGGTTTTCCTCGTGAGAAGATAAACTCAATATGAACTGTTTGTTATGGTTTCTGTTTGTTTTCTGGAAATCGCCCCAGACAAGGCATGAAGCAACTTGATGTAAGAAGCTAACAAGAACAAATATGATCATCACAAAGACAGGAAATGCCTATTGACTTTAGTCTTAGAAAAACACAAGATTATAGGTAGGAGGAAAACAATCAGCAGGAAGAGAGTTCTACAAGCCTGCGGTTCTTGGAAAGAAGCTACTTGAATAGGAAGCTGTATTACAATGAGGTATAAAAACATCGAATTGATGAAGACAACTAGACCAACGAGTAAAACGAGCTGGAACAAAAGAAGCTCGGAATAGATCCCATAATTCTGAAAAACACATGTCATAATAGTATTTATTGAAAAGACTGAGACGAGCAACGTAACGTATGTGAGAGACGGGGTGTAGAGAAGAAGAAAGAGTAGGAGCAATCAAATTACAGATACGTTTCTGTACCTTATCAACGCCCTTCAAATGGGACAGAGATTCACCAGCCCAAATATGACAATAGTACTCCATAAATGATCTGATTGTGGATTTGTAGAAATTGGGAATAGCCTCAGGTGTGAGAAAGTGTTTGGAGCGATAGAGAGAACCGACTATACGAGAAGCAGAGAACCGACATTACGAGAAGCAGAAAAAGCAATGGATCGAATGTATGAACGCCACGAAAGATTCAGAGTAAATTTCTTCCTACGAGCAGAGCCATCCATGAGAATCTCATGAAGAAAATAGACACGCCTACGATTATTTTTTAAGTGAACTGTCGTTTCTCTAAAGAGTTCATACTCAAAAGATTCGTATTTTATATACCAAGTACGGTTGGTCATCTATATAGAAAACAGTCCGTAAAAATGTACTAAAGTTGTGATTTAAAAAAAAAAATTAATTATAAAATAAATAAAATCTTGATACCTGGAATTTAGCCTCACATTGTCTATTTATATAGGCTCTATTGTTATATTTTAGCAATCATCAAGCTTTTACCTTGAAACGGTTTATTTATGAGAAAATAGAAACTATATGTACAGACATATATTTCCCAATATATATTTTTAAAATATATATATATATATATATATATATATATATATATATATATATATATATATATATATATGCGTATGATGCCCTAACAAAAAAAGGCACACGGTTGAGTTTTTATTCATAAGTGGGAGATTACTTTCCGTATATATTTCAAAAACTATTATTATTATTATTATTATTATTATTATTATTATTATTATTATTATTATTATTATTATTATTATTATTATAGTAATATTAATAATAATTATCATGATAAAACAACTAAAAAAACTATTAATAAAGAAATAAATACAGAGATAAAAGTGTATATATATGTATACATATATACATTAATAGATATATTATAAAATATAAATACTACTACTACTACTACTACTACTAATAATAATAATAATGAATAAACGCTTAATAAACAAATCAGGATATATATATATATATATATATATATATATATATATATATATATATATACATGCGCTCGGGGAATGGCCCACGATACAACGTTGGGTGCAATAACACGTGAGAACCGCAGAATTGCTCGCCGCGTCGATTGATTGACACGAAAGATTTTTAAAAGAGATAGGTTGGTTGTCTTCAATGAAGCTTTCATAAACAATGACTTGCTACCTAATTATGCATATATATCTATATATATATATATATACATATATATATATATATGTATATATACATGTGCTAAATGCACATATATACATGTTTTATATGCACATAAACGCACATATATACATGTGTATATATGCACATAAACATACACACATACACACACATATATAAGGGTATTTTGTAATTTATATTTAGAACTTTATATATATATATATTCAAATATAAGTTTCATAACATGAAGTAATTATCAAAGCTAAATTGTGTAAAGCCAGAGCTAAGCTACATTCAATATGTTTCATGTAATGTTATACCAGTTTAATGTTATAAAGAACAGATTAACATCATTTCATAAAACTTATTTTTTATTCAGCATACAATTGTTTCGGCAAACACCAATATATTTTTTAAATTCTCCTGTGCATTTTTTATTGGTGTGGCAATCTTTAGCGTTAATTGTACAGAATAAAGCAAAAATGAAAAAATACATTAAAAACTAGGCGATCAAGGCCTAAATTACAATTAGTAATCTTTATTAATATATCTGTGCTTACGTTTTGGTATCTATGTGTATGTGTGTGGGATATATGTGGGATATATATATATATATATATATATATATATATATATATATATATATATATACCGGGATATACACATATACACATACTTCCATTTATACACAATTAAGACTTTTAAAAATCCAAATTGTAAGAAAACGATTTTTCACAAAATACAACTAGCCATATTAAAGTATCTATGTACTGTAATAAATACAGAGATTTATACTTCGGGGTCGCCAGTGTATAATTGGCTGTCTCATACTAACGAACATATTTAAGATTCATTTCCTAACGGATATTTAGCTATACATCTGCAAGTTATAGAAATCTTGATTATACGGTTTCATAGGGTTTTTCTGTCTGAGATAATTGTAGCCTAGTCTACACAGATCTATACACATCTTCTTATTTTACTGTTTTCATCTAATGGTGTGCTTTGTGATCTATTTGTTCTCAAAATCCTTTGATGAAGACGGATTATTTTATTTTTTCCATTTTTCAATGGATTTCTATAATTATAAAATCTAGTTTTGAACTCTATACACGTACTCCCAATATAGTATTTTCATATTGGGAGATTCTTGTGTATGCAGTGTCTCAGGGTTTGCTATAGTTATTAATAGGCAATTACATTGGGGCGAGCAGGTATTTCTTTCTGTTTTGTAATTGGAGTTCGTATTCTTATTCCTACTCCCATTATTTATTAAATGCATTATTATGTTTTTCGAAATTATTTGTTTTTACATCATTGCTTTTTTCTGTTTGTATTATTAACAATTTCTCCATTTTCGTTGTATCTAGTCGTTAACAAAGAGATTACAAGGAGGAAAAATACAATTAATACAATTAATACATTTCAAGCATGAACTATCTGAATTGAAAATCGAACAAACTTATAGCCAACCCAATACAAACACACACATGCACACACGCACACACACAAACACACATATATATATATATATATATATATATATATATATATATATATATATATATGTATATATATATGTATATATATATAGATAGAGAAAGAGAGAGAGAGAGATCAATTAATAATACTACATAGAAAACGCATTTTATATAATAAAAGTCAGATTCTCATGAAAAATAAGTAGACGAGTCGTATGCACGTAGCAATGTAAAAAAAATCAACATTCACGGAACATAGCTTTAATAATATGTAATAAAAAGATGTAAAATAAAATTGAAGTTTCTAAAATAAAGAGTTCGAGCAAACATGGATTTTCGCACAGTTTGTAAGAGAATTGATTATAATAGTCGACAGAAAATTTAAAAAGTATCATCATTTAAACGTCCAGCCGAATAAATATGTCAACTTAGTTTCGTGGGAAAAGTAAATTCAAGACAAACTTTCAAGCAATAGAATAAATGGATGTGTAAATAAGCAGAAAGCCAGCAAGAGAAAGCATGTAGCCCTTTTAACGAAATCCAGACAAGCATATTTAAAGAAGAATCCACGAAGATTCTACGTTAAAAAAACACTATGCTGAATATTTAAAAAAATGTTGTATTATAATACTGGAAATTAGATTTTCAGTTTGTTTAAAATGTTTTAATTACATACTTATACATATATATATATATATATATATATATATATATATGTTTATATATATGTTTATATATATGTATATATATGTATATATATATATATATATATATATATATATATATATAAATATGTTTATTAAATATGAAAGTGTTTTTACTTACAGACGATATAGTTTCGGCCTTTCTGCCCTCATCAGTGCAGAAGTTGTAGTTTCAGACAGTTACACACACACACACACACACATATATATATATATATATATATATATATATATATATATATATATATATAGTCTTTTATTAGATTGGTATTTAAAATTACTTTTTTTAATTTAAAAATTAAAAACTAACATCATAATATATATTTATTGATGGTCCTATAGATGATCAGACAATACTAGGCACCGTCAGTTTCAAGCCGGTGTTATACAAGAAACAACTAATTTCACCAATATATATATAAAGTTAGGTATGGGCATTGTGCAATTTAGTCTTTTCTCATAACATTTACTTTTTGCAATGGCAGAATTGACGATGGTCTTACAATTGTTTCATAACGTAAAATATGCTACACTTTAACGCAATTACACGCTGATCTTCAGAAACCGCAAATAGAGGCATATATACAGATAAAAAAAATCGTGCATATATAATATATGTGTGTGTGTTAAATTGAAAGATAAAGTGAGGACTCGAACGCGAACTGAGATATCAATCGGCTTTATTTCCCAAATAGACTTCAGCAAGAGCGGACGTCAAGAGATTCCGCGAGGCACCTCACCCCACTAGCCTGATGAGAAATTTGAGGTACCTAGTAATAACGATGTGGTATCACAGTTAATGATATATTCTTTAGGGCATGTATTTCATGAGATGTTCACGATTGAGAAAAATATGAACACAAATTGTAGTCACAATCATGATGTGTAAGTATCAATTCTTTTGTAGAGATACATTCGATACAGAAAAGGGTTATTTCAATAATTTTAAATTATGTTTCGGAATCATTGATATGCGGATTTATTACTTGGATTATTTAGATTATTGGGACTGTTATTGTTCTCTTGAATGTTAGTCTCAAAGCGTTTCGGCCGAAGTAACCCCCGACTTTTTTCAGTTGCATCTTGTCGAACTCGAAAATATTAATGTCGAATTCGGGAATTGTCCGCAAGGACCTGTGGCGTAACGGATATAAGTGCTGAGTATAATCACTTCTAAGCGGCAGCCTTTTTGCGATTGACAGTTCATTCATCACTGCGAAGGATACTAAGAAAACAATTACGAATGATTTTAGACTTTTACCCGGGAATGACTGACTTAACGAACACATGCTATCACCGTGGATTACATAAAGAGTTTCGTTAAAAATTCGGTACATATACCCGAGTTTTCCATAAAGATTCATGAGTTCGACAAGATGCACTTAAAGAAGACCGGAGGTTACATTGGCCGAAACTTTTCAATAATAACTTCCAAAATTAGAACAGTAATCCGAATAACTCAAATAATAAAAATAACTTTTATTTATCTATATGCTGGACAAGAATAACAGTAACGTGATATCCATTGATACTATAGACGTTGTTAAAAAAAAAACTTTGAGCTATACGGTAGCGCCAGACAACATCATGAAACCGATGTTAGTGATTCGAAGACATGATTTATTTTCTATCGAAATAGAAATATCGACTAGTTTCCTTGTTTTGTAAAAGATGTAAATATAACTTTGATAGAGAGTGTAGTGTGTGCAAAAACAACTTTGAAAATCCTAATATTTTTATCGAATGATGTATAATAATATTGCGGGTTTGATTGCCTGCCAGACATCATGCATAAAATGGAAAATACGTCAAACATTCTTCCTAACGTTTTTGAAATAGATTCACATAATCATATACATTCTGAAACTATACTACCCGGGTTACTTTTATAAGAATTTTCATTTTGATCAAATGCGGTACAATAATATCGTAGGGTCTGTTCAGGGTCTACCTTTGCGCTGGACATCAACTAAAAGTATATACGTCACGAACGCCTGAGGTGTGGGGGTCGACACACATAACAATGCTTAAACCACATTTCCTTGATTACTTGGGTCATTTTGACTAAAGTGAGTACAACAATTTAGTGTGTCTGCGTTCTCGTTGATGCCCATAAAAAGAAACTATTTTACAAAATGTTCCTTGTTGTTTTTATATACACCCCTATACACCTGTACCTATTATTAAACTACATCAGCCTGCGTACTGAGATGTATATTTAATTTTGATAAAATAGGGGTACAAAAATATTGTTAGGTCTTGAATCTCGCCGAAGGTCTATAAACATAAAATATATCTAAAATGCCTCTAAGGATTTTCAAGATAGACTATCATAAGCTCACACATATTCTTAAATAACATATCCCTGGGTACTTGGATAAATATATTTAATTTTATTAAAAAGTGGATGGTATACTGTTGTGTCTGCTTTCGCGCCGATGGTCTATAAAAAACAAATATGTTACACCTAGTTAGCATATATATTCTTTAACTACATTGTTCAACATTACACTGGGTAATTTAATAATTATATTACATTTGTATCAAAGGTGGTGTACAAAATATTGTGGTGTCTGCGTTCGCGCCTAATATCATTAAGCATGATGTTATTTACTTGATTGGATTGATAACTTTTAAATTATATAAATTAAACAATAATATTGCAATAGTCATATTGGGTTCGACGATTTGAGTAGTATTAAAGATGGGTTCTTATTTTTTCCAGGAAACGCCTGTTTTTAATTCATAGAATATTATCATACCCAAAAATTTCATATAATAAAATGCAAAAGTAAGAAAAATCTGGAATCCTGGTCTGGGGATAGGACAATCTAGCGTTCGACAGTCTACCTTTTATTCGGATATATTAACATATACTCCAAAGTTTGGGTAATCGTGGACGAATTTACTTCATTGGGGGTCAGGAATATCAAAGTATTTCCATCTTCCTGGTAAATTCTCAATGAACAACATAAAATAGATGCTAAAAGTTGGCTGCTTATAGTATTTTTTTGTATCGTTTTTTTAATATTATATTTAAGAATTTGCCAAAGTTTGCGTATGAATTACAGAGGAACGCAGTCAGAGAAAAAGGTGTGTTCAAAAAGTTGCATTACACAGTTTTAAAAGAAATATATCACACCAATTTTATTTTAAACTATTCTCATTTCTACTTTATCTTCCAGATTAGCATATCTTATGATATAATATTATATATATATATATATTATATATATATAAATATATATATATATATATATATATATATATATATATATATATATATATATATATATATATACGAACTGTAATATCCAGTCTTACAACTCGTACACCTCCTTCCCTTTAACTTATAATGTTGACACCTTGATAAATATGAGATTATTGTTTAAAATATATCACTTATTTAAAACTTTAACTAAATTAACAAATACCTAGGTAATCATTTTTAATTAGACAATGTGGCTTTCCGTTTTTTTAATTTGGATTTCTCCTTTTTTCTTTCACCATCCTAGTTTTTCATATAAACACCAAAGTTAAAGATCATATTTTTCCGCCTGAAAGGATCTTAGTTTCTAATAACTAAAGATCGATAACATCAGCAAGCCAGTGTAGCAGCTTTTGTACATGTCTGTATAAAGTTAAAAAATTATATATATATATATATATATATATATATATATGTTTATATATATAACATAAATATATGTATATACTTATATTATAAAATATAGTTACATATAGGGTTATATCATACTAAAGATATGGTTCCTCAGCTCATCGATGACATATCTATCTCGTTTTTTAGCTGTTGCTTTTTTTCCTAGTATGTAATCGATAAATGCCGGAGTAGGGAACCATTACTATGACATAATCCAGTATGTAAATATCTTATTTGATTAATATATTTAGGCTCCTACCCCAGTGACAATATTGTATATATATATATATATATATATATATATATATATATATATATATATATATATATATATATATATGTGTGTGTGTGTGTAGCCGTGGGTCGGATGGTTCGGGGATATTTAATTTTAGGGCTACACTTGCAGTAAGGGCATCGGAGCAAATTTATTAGAAGTACTACTAAAACACACACAGGGGTACCCCACTGCAACGATACGAAAATCGCTGGAACATAGGAGACCGTGCAAGATATATTAGGTTAGAATTGTATGCACCCTGTTCAAGCAAGGGGAGGCTAGTTGTTAGTTCATTAGTCCAGAGGTGGCGACAATACTCTATGTACCAGCGATATATATACACACATTCGACAATTGTTTCAGAAACCTCCTCGGTTCCTCTTCAGGGATATACTGAGGAGCAAAGATTAGATCTGCCAATACATAATTATAAAAAGTAAAACAAACAAACAAACAAATTACATTTAAAATTATTCAGACAAGAAAACTCTTTGCGTAAGATGACAGCCTGACGTTTACTTCTTCGAGGCTGTATGACACTTAAGTTACTCAAACTATAGGCAGAACAGGCCAATCTCCCCTTACTTAAATACAGGCACACACACCCAGACATACGACCACACACATACATATACACATGCAAACATACACACATACACACATATACATATATGTATATATATATATATATATATATATATATATATATATATATATATATATATATATATATATGTATACTAACATTAATATGATTACCAACTAAGTTAGAATTAATAAAATGTAATCTTAATAAATAGCTAAATATGTGTTATAGTTCTATATATATCAAACTAAATATTATTTTAGAAAATGCTATTAATTGCAACCATACTCTACTAAGAAATTAAGTTGATCTAAATATAATATTATTCTGCTATTTATTTTAAAACATCAAGTGTTTACTATCGACTAATAATTTTTCTAATCGCGGTTATTATGATACACTACTTTAATATTTTTAATTGCAACCATATTTACCTACCAACTTAGTTGATCTAATGATACTGTTAATTTTTAATATCGAGTTATTATTTTTTTATCTAGTTCTTTATTTAAACTACTGCATATTTCATCATTTGTAATAGTTTTGCGTTATGTTGTAAGAGAATTTAATTTTTTATCTTATTTTATTTTAGATTAATATATTCTCTCTCTGAAGTGATCTTCAATTTTGTGTCCATCTATATTGACTTAGCCTAACAGACATTTAATTGGTACAAATTCAAGTTCATTAATTCTACTATCATGTTCACACTTCAAAGTATCTCTTTTTTCAATATAAAGTCTAAACTTTGTAACTTATTAAGTTATAGATTTCCTGGTTACTAATAGTTATCCTATAACACGTGTTGCATAGCCGTCCCTTAATTGGCCGTGGCAGTTCTCGCTTTGTATACCCGTCCTTTGATGGGCCGTTGAAGTACTCGCTTTGTATACCCGTTCAAAAGTTCGTGACGTCACAGAACCCCCATGCGCAGGTGCACTTTGACCCTTGATCTGAGGTCTCGTCAACGTGGTGGCACCGTCAACGTCTGTGAGCTTCGACTGTTCATTTTGCACTTGACTGTACGGGTCCACCCGTACTAAATCGCACAAGCCAAACCAAACAATCTCTCAGACATACGCCCACTTCAAGATGCGTCCGGCCTCACAGGGCCATTATCTAACAACACGGAATTATACGTATTTGATCAGTTGCATTACCTATTATATATAATAATAACTTATTAAAATAATCTGACAAATATATCTATAATACTAACATACCTATCTATACATGCCCCAAATCAAAATCAAACGGGGTTTTGATCAACCTATCCTTATTTTCATGATTATAACATACATTATTGTTATTAATTACATATTTTAGATCCCTACGTTATTCTATTAACTAGTAAGATGACCATATTCTACCTATCCTTGTTAATTATGATACATTAATTACGCGATACTTTATCGTTTGTAACAATTTAGTGTTATCTTTTCAGAGATTATAATTTTATTTTTTATTTTTTGATTACTTAATTAATAACATATTTTTAATTTTAATTTTTAATGTTTGTTTAAGTTATGTTTACATCGTTTTCACAATACTTATCTAGGGTGACAGTTTTGAAGTGCCTAAAATTGTAACTTACTTCCTCTTGCTGGTGTAGTAAAGCGTTCTTATTAGAAATCAACATTATAGCCAGATTTTCATTTAAACACAGAAAACATGTAAGGTTGTTTAGTGTAGGTATTGGTGCCTTTTTGGGATACTCCATTTCACTACAAAAACTATGCCATTTCCTTTTAGAGATAAAATATATCTAGATAATGAAGTGCCCTTTCTATCATCATCTATGATGTTAAATGAGCGTTTATGGTTTATGTACCTGTCCTTAAAATCAGTACTTGTAGAATCTTTTTAAATTAGGATCATTCTCTGGGAAAGCAGTGCTTAGATATAATACATTTTTCTATTAAGCATGTTTCTTGTAGCGGGCACCCACTTAGATTTCTACAATTACATTTATTCTCCTGTATATGACTAATATTGTTTGTACTTTTATTTTTTCCAAATCATTAGTGCAACTATAACCAAGTTTGATTGTGTTTTTGTTAAATATTTTATGCAGGGTATATATATATATATATATATATATATATATATATATATATATATATATATATATATATATATATATATCAACAGATATATTGTTTCGCTGTATCACAGTTCTCTAGTGCGGTTAGAAACATATTTGCTTTTTATGAACCATCGTCGCGAACGCAGTCACCACAATATACACTCCCTTTTCAAGCCGGAATCGAAATTATTCTGCCTAGACGACAGTCCGTGCTGCTAATCACTAGTCATCAGTAGGCTGCTGTGAGTAAGTGAAATCACAATGACCAATATTTTCAAATGCCGAAGGTTCTATTTGTTTACACAAAGACATTGCGTTATGCGCTAGTGGCAGTTGGCGATTTCACTTACAAGAAAGCTCAATCTAAAGAGGAGGACATTTAATAATCCACACACAAACTGTTTCGTTGTATCACACCTCGTAAGTGCGGTTAGACAAGCAACTGCTTTTAGTGGGGGTAGAAACCTGACAATCTAGACGGCATAAGTGTGTGTAAAAAACATTTTGGATAAAATCTGATAAAAAGCGAACATACAAAAACATTACAATGCAATAAACTCAAATGTTTAGATTTAATATTTCGTCTTTATTACTGAAAGGTTCATCAGAAATAAACGAAATAATGTGACCTATGATGTTTATCAGTAAAAATGGAAAATTAATTAGTGATTAAAATAAAGGATTCCCTAAGACGCACAATAAATAAATAAATGAATAAATATAATTATATCTCCTCATCCAATATTTTCAGACAATAGTTACCTCAATAAACGGTGGCGTTCAAACGTTCATTGATAATTTACAGTTTCACATAACAGAGCCTCATTGATATAGATTAGTTGTTTTTAAATATCATTTCAATGAAGTTATTGCTGTTCTGAGAGAAACATATGAAAGTTCGGATAATAGCACGTGGTATGAATGAAAGGTGGTTAGAATAAAACAAGAGCGTTATTTTTATGACACTTCCATGAAAACTACGTGTATAACGGTGAAAATGCTGTTTCAAACTTGACCGTCGCAGACCGATAGAGCGATTATAAGTTGACGAACGGTGTTAGAGTCCTATGAAGATAAAGGCTTGTAAAAACGATATTTAAAGTTTTACAGACCGACGAAAATGTTTACTCAAACTAACAGTCTCTTATATACTTGAATACATTAAGGATGAGATGCCCCTATTAGATCTGCACCATGACTGATGATCTTTCTCATCGGGATTTGTAGATGAATCTAAAATATAATGCGTAATTTAAATCTGTGCATTTAGTTATGCAAATGGCATCACAAATATGAGTGTAAGAGACCGACGAAAATGCTATTTCAATTATAAGCGTAACAGATCGACAAAATGCTATTTCGCACCGAATCGTAACCAGTTGAGGTAAATGTAATTTTAATTAAAATGGCTGACGAAAATGCTATTTCAAACTTAAGTGGAACATACATACATAACCTATTATAGAGATGTGTGAAGGCATCTAAAATACGATGCGGAATTGCAATCTGAATTTAGGGATAAAAATGTTATTTCATACATTATTGACACTACTCCACTTTACTTTACTTATAATAACAAAAACAAAATAGGGAAAAGAGAGAAAAATAATGATTACGCTATTGGATTATGTACGTAAGGAATTAATGAAAAACTTTTATTCTAGGTCTGATAACAAGATGTATCTTCACATGGACAGAGAAATCAGAGATACCTTTCAGTTTTTTTCCCTCCTGTGAATGTACTTTTATTCTTTGGCCATTATTTCAAATTCCGGTCTGCTGTAATATCTTTCTATCGGCGTCTTTATTTAATTGCAAGCAATTTATTTATTCTCTCTTTTGTTTTTTGTTTTTCAGTTTTCTTACTTTTTATTTTGCTAGGAATGTGGAATCCTACCGGATACCAAAAATTAACCGATAGATCTGTTTAGGAAACTAATCGTCCCTTTAAGTGAACTTGTTTGGGTCTCTCTTGCACTTGGTTCACTAGGTATTTTCGCCAGATAGCATTTTAAGTTTTTTCATTGGTCCGATGGCCCCTATAATGAGTAGAATGATTGAGATCTTTCTAAAATTGCAGTTTACTTCATGTCTTACATAAGACCTTAGTATTTAATCCTCTTCTCTGTTTAATCATTAGGGACACTGAATTAACAACAGTTTCCCGACAGGTTTGACAGCTCGGTTTTTTAATTATAAAGGTGTAGGGATTGCATAGTCATAGTAGATGTTGCATGAATTTGTGTCGATATAGACATTAATGTGTGCACTCACGCACAAAGACACACACATGCACACACAAACCTATATATATATATATATATATATATATATATATATATATTAATTTTACACGTACATAAAGTAATCTATGGAAACGTGTTTCTGTCTCACAGCCATCATCAGCATGGCTAATATAGAACCTTCGATATTGATGTCTATAGTCTGGCGTTTTACCTCCGAACCATGACGCCTTGCCTGGAACTATATGTACGGTCTTTATCACATAAATATTCAATGTATTTTATGTAATTGTTGGTATTAGTGATAGTAGCGTATGTTACAGCTTACAGCTATTTAGATTGTTCACTTCCTAAGTGATACAGATTAATGCAGAATATTGCATTATTAGTCGCCTTTTAATTTATAGGACGTAATTTACGTTAATATATAACTTTTATGTAAGTATAGTCTTATAAAGTTATAGGCGACTAATAATATAACCTTCTGCATTAATCTGTATCACTGAGGAAGTGAACATTCTAAATAGTAAGTAAGCAAAAGTAAGCAACACTACTATCACCAATGAAAACAATTACATAATATATATATATATATATATATACACACACATATATATATATATATATATATATATATATATATATATATATATATATAATGTTTCTGTTTACAGATTAATCTCATAAACAAATGAAAAGATCATTAGGAATTGTGGAATATATATTCTAAGCAACACGGTGATTAATATAGGGCAACTATTTATTTTGTCAATTTTAACTTTTAGGGCCTGCAGACATATACATTTAGATATGTGTATATGTTTATTATGTATATAATTGTAATGGATAATCTCCTCAACAAATAAACCGATCATTAGGAATTGTTTAATATATATTTTCGACCACAGGGTGAGTAACATAGGGACATTTTTTGTGAACTTAACCATTTAATAGGTGCGCCTATCCCAACTCGCACTCTCTCGCCAAATTTTGTTTTAATAAATTGATTACAAAAAAATTAATTCAGAAAATAATTGCTCTGCATCAAATGTGTAATTATATTAATTAATGCATTTTTACAAGAATCGGTGCGCGCGTAAACATCATTATATGTATGTGCTTGGTATGTATTGGAGACAACAGAGTGGCTAACATAGAAACATTTTTTTGTAAATTCTGTCATTGAGTAGGGTGTCACTAAAACCGAACATATTCCCCAAGGAAATAAAAGAAAAGATAAACGGGTATTCTACAAATATATATATATATATATATATATATATATAAATTCCCGAAACAGTTTTTCATGGTAAACAACTGATGATCCCTTAAAATAGTGTTAGAAACTAACTTATATAATAACTGTAAAAAATAACATGAGTGATTTTCCACTGGAAGACTTGCGACTATAAGTTTTTTTTTATATATATATTTTTTTATTTTTTTATATAGTTTTAATGGTTGAGAAACTTCCGAGACTATATATATATATATATATATATATATATATATATATATATATATATATATATATATATATATGGCGCATGTAAGTAAGAACTTATTTAATATTATTTACTAAAAAATTAATATTGTTATAAGCCGCTTTAATAAGATTAATATTGAACCACTTTCGGGGAAGTTAAAAATAGACAGACACGAAGCTATAAGGCATATTCCGACAACGTTCGTAGAATCTTTAGTCAGTCCTTCTAGATATGCCGCCGTTCGGGTAAATAGAACTCAAATTCCCTTCTTGAATGTGGTCAGGACTTGTGGCCTAATGGTTACGGCGCTTGCTTGCTGAGTCTAGGTTGATTCTATGCGACTGTCTGAGATCATCATCCTCACACTGATGAGAGTGAAAGTGAAGGGATAATATATTGACATCGAGTCTGAGAACCCCCGCTCTACTCTCGTCTTGTGGGCAAAACGGGCGCGTGCATAGCCGAGGCAATGGCTGAATCCGTAGAAAATGACATCCAAGATGTAGTGGATTAAATAGTTGGTAACTTTTAATACCGCAAAGACAAAGCTACTTTTCTTCAATAACTACAATAAACCTCTTCAACCAAATAACACCCTACGTGAGAGTTAATCATTCTAACTCATCGGCCTAACATTCATAGGTAACATGAATTTGAATAAATACATTGTAGACATTGCCATAAGTGCTGAAAAGTATTTGAGTTCCTCTACAGTGCTAGTAACCTTTCACACATGACATTATCAAGGCATGGAGTATTGTTGCCACATCTGGGTTGGTGCATCATCCACGAGTCTCTCCCTCTTAGGCAAGGTCCAAAAACGAGTCGCCAACCTAATAGGCCCATCACTATACACAAAGCTCCGCAATGTTGCATCCTGTTGCTTGTTTTACAAATACTTCAATAGATTGTGCTCCGATGAACTAGCTGCTCTTGTGCCCCCTCGACGTAAATACACTCGACCAACCCGACTATCAGCTAAATCCTATCATTTCACTGTGCAGATCTCCAGATGTTGGAGAGCCTTCTACTTCAATAGCTTCATTCCTCGTACTGACAGCATCTGGAACTCTCTCCCTGCTCACTGTTTCCCCTAACAGTACCGTAATGCAAAAGTTTAAAACTAATGTAAACAGACATTTGGCTGCACAGCTTCCAACTTAGGATGACGCCGAAGACATACACCCTAATTCTCAGTAGCCCCTTACGTCTACAGTGGTGGTCTGCCTTATTTGGGGTGAAATATGTTTAAAAACACACTCGATTTCTCAAACATGCTTCCTGAGAAGGTTAGTGCTACTTTATCAAATTGAATCATCATCATCATCATCATCATCATCATCATCATCATCATCATCATCATCATCATCATCATCGAGTCGTGCGAGTGTAACGCGTCTTCTTGACTCTCTTATGCTATCTCGCTCTATCCCCTATTTACCCAGGCATGTTATCATACCTACACTTTGTGTCCAGAACTAGTTGCTTGATATAAGTTATATACAGTCTCCTCTCTTGATTACGTCCCTGTTTTGGTACCCGCAAAAGAATCTCGCTGACGATTTCATCCGTTACACTTCAACAGTTACCAGCAGACCTGATTCTATCTTTCTTTTTCTCTTTCTCTCTATCTCTATCTTTCTCTCTTTCGCTCTCTTTCTCTATATCTAGTTTTCTCTCTCCGAGCGTAAGGCGTCCGTTAAGTTGCTCCTATAGATAATGCTTTCTCCAGGAAATGCTGGTAGCAGCTCTTAGCCTCCTTATGGACATACTGTAACGCTACTTTTCAAGTCGTTTGATAAAAGTGCATGATTCTCTTTCCATATACCATAACTGATGTAACAATAGAGTCAAAGAACTCAAGTTTTAGACACACTAAAAGATAAGAATGTTCAAATATAAAATATTGATGATGTATTACCAGGTGTGAAGGGGATTTGAAGATCATATACGATAAACAAAAATAGAGTTTTGACAAGATAGTAACCAGCCATTCAATCATCCTTGAAAACAATCATTAAAGACAAGCAACGTGATACTCACTCCTAACTAAATCCATGAATATTTTAAGAACGCAATGTCTTTGGAAACATACAGTTGGATCGATTACCATAGGATATATCAATGGCAGTTCTTGCTTGATAACGTATAAATCCGGATTCAGCGTATGGTTAACCCTGTGCCGTTTTTTATTGTTACTATCGCCGTTACCTTGCCGATAGAGTAGGAAGCAGAATGCATTATTGTTACGGATCGAGGTGATCTACAAATTCTATAGATATGAGATTACTCGCCAGGTTCAACGCTGCTTAACTTCGGCGATGTAACGTGAACCGGTATGTCTACGTGATTATTCCGATCAATTAGCAAAGATTATATGAGTGGAATTTATTGCTTGATAACCTCTAAAGTAGAATAATAACTTTTGTTTTATCTTATCCCGTTTATATTGTTGATATCGTCTTTCAGTCCGATGAAAAACGAAGTAAAATGCATTGACCGTAATATCATTTCCTTAGACATCAAGCAAATATACTTCTCCATAGAAACAAGAAGCGTTTTGATAACAACCTTTATCCCCTGAACTTATTTAAACTTATATCTTATTTTCATTTATAGTTCTAAGTTTCTTAATTTACCTTTATTCTATATTATAAGTTAACATTTTTTATTTACTTATTTATAATTTTATTAACCTATTATTTTCTTATATATTTTTATGTATGTGTATATACAGTGACACGCAAAAGTATTCAATACATTCGATAATTCCAAATATCTCAAAATCTAATTAATATTCCATGATGAAATTGGCAACGATTATTCATATTAACGTGAGAAGGATATTGAAAATCAATGCGTATTTTATTATTTATTTAGCAAAACATGAAAATAACCAACGCAAAAGTATTCAACACATTCTTTTAATATTTAGTTGCAAATCCTTTGCTCTGCTTTACAGCATGAAGCCTTTTTGCATAGTTTCTAGTGAACTTCTTGCATGTTTCAGGTGTTATACGGTTCCATTCTTCGACGCAGAAAGCCTTTAGTTCTTTAATATTTTTAGGATTCCTTTTGTGGACGTTGATCTTAAGAATTCTCCACAAATTCTCGATTGGATTAAGGTCTGGTGATTGGCTGGGCCACTTCATAACATCAATATTGTTATCTTCAAACCATTTTTTTATTAGCTTCGCTGTGTGCTTCGGGTCGTTGTCTTGTTGGAAGCCCCAACCGTTCTCAAACTGGAATAAATGAACTGACTTCAATAGTTTTTCATTCAAAATGTCTCTATACATGATGGCGTTCATCTTTCCTTCTATGATCTTAAGTTCTCCTGTCCCCTTTGCAGAGAAGCATGCCCAAATCATAATACTACCCCCTCTAAATTTAACTGTTGGAATGGTGTTTTTTGAAGCAAGAGCTTCTCCACTTTTCCTCCAAACATGACCCACTGAGTTGTGTCCGAAAAGCTCTATTTTGGTCTCATCTGACCACACAGTGGAATCCCAATATGCGTCTGGCTTCTCTATATATTCATCAGCGAACTTCAATCGGTTAGAAATATGTTTCTTGTTCATTAAAGGAGTGTTTCTAGGTGACCTTGAGTGAATGCCAGCTCGATGAATGGTTCGGCTGATAGTGTCCTTGCTAACTGTTACTTCAGCTCTCTGCAGATGTTCTTGAATCTCGGAATGAGCCACAAATGGGCTTTGCTTCACTTTTCTAATGACTAGCCGTTCAGTTGCACCAGTGATCTTCCTTGGACAGCCGCTCCTAGGAACATTAACAACAGAGTTGTACTTCTTCCACTTTCTGATGACGCATCCTACTATGTTTACATTCACTCTAAAAGTCTGCGATATCTTCCTGTATCCATTGCCTTCTTCATGGAGGTCCACGATACGTTTGCGAAGGTCATTAGATAATTATGTTGCTTTAACCATTGCTAAATTATAACATTGACAGGTGAGAGTTCTCTCAAACGTTAACCGTGGGGTCACCGGCACAACGCAGGCTCGTGATTGGTTGAAATATCGTCATATTAATATGGAAATTAGTCATGATGAAATGTTCATCATGTAAAACAGCCAAGAGATATCAACTAATGCCTTATAATAGAATGTGTTGAGTACTTTTGCGTTGGTTATTTTCATGGTTTGTTTAATAAATAATAAAATACGCATCGATTTTCAATATCCTTCACAGAAGTCGTTTTGTACGTTAATATGAATAATCCATGCCAATTTCACAATGGAATATTAATTAGATTTCGAGATATTTGGAATTATCGAATGTATTGAATACTTTTGCGTGCCACTGTATGTGCGTTTGTATATGAATATATATATATATATATATATATATATATATATATATATATATATATATATATATATATATGTATGTATATATGTCTGCATATGTATGTATTTTTATATTGCTCATATATTCGTATTCCTTTATATTTCGATTATCGCACTTACATTTTTATTTTACTTGATTTTATCTTCTATATTTTATATTTTATTTATTTTTTATTTTATTTTATTTTACTCTATTACACTTAATTCTTTATTTTATGTATTTCTATATTTTTATATTTTTTTATATTTTTTTATATATTTTTTATATATTTTTTATATATTTTTTTATATATTTTTAATTTTTTTAATTTTTAATCTTTCAATTTTATAATTCCTTCATATTTTCTTATATTTTTATATCTTAATATTTTTTATATTTTTATTTTTATGTTTATTTTTATTTTTTATTTTATTTTTATTTTTATTTTTATTTTATTATTTGATATTTTATTTTTATTTTTTCTATTTATCCCCTGATTGTATTTTTCCTTCACATATTCTATTATTTTTATATTATATTTTATTTTATTGTTTTTTACTCTTTATTTTTGTTCTTATTTTTATTTTTTTCATTTTTTCTTAATAATCTTTATAAGGTTTTATTATTATTATCAGTTGTATCTTTATATCCCTATATCTGTTACTTATTCTTTTTCCGATATTGGTCTATGTACGCCCTCCCTCCAATGGGTGTTCCTCTGAGACGAGCTTGTTATTTTTTCCGTGAATTTCTGTAAGATGTGATGCTAAAGGCGCTGATGAAGGCGTTTTGGAGTAGCTTTTGTTGTTTTTTTTTAATTAAAGAATGAAATAGAGTATTTCCAGAATGTTTTGGAAACGACCGTACGCCATAATAGACTTGTTCTAATTCACTAAATCTCCTTATATATATATATATATATATATATATATATATATATATATATTATAAATGCCACTTGTATGTATGTATGTATGTGTGTATGTATGTATGTATGCATGTATGTCGGTACGTAATGATACTCGTCAAAAACTACACAACAAACTGTCACAAAGTTGACATTTTCTTAACCGAACAACCTTCGGATGCATGATGTGTCAGAATTAGAAGAGACCATCGATTTACTCGTATAGAACAGACAAGAAACATGTCATTGGGGGGTGTTGAGATTAGATCGTGTTTACCTATCTGTGGCATCTATGCATGTGCAAATATTTTGGCAACTTCCGTTTTTCTACCCCGGAGCTAAATTTAATTAAAACATTTTACTTACTGTATACGTTTTGTTTGCATATGCTAAAGAATACAAACCGCATCTCCCACTTACATACAAGAAACACATAACAACTTCTGCTTTAGAATCGTCAAAAACTTTTCTGTTACGATCAGTGAGGTAGAAATCATTTTCGATTTTCTTACTTAGCAAAAAGAATTTGGGGCGTTGAAAGCATCTTATTAGCGAGGAAAATTTGATACGCTGCAACCGTACATAATGTTTTTGTTTTTTTAATAACAGAAATATATATTATCCCCTTAAATATTACCTTAGTCCAGCCGGATTTCTTCTTTACTTTAATGTGTACACTCTTTTGTTTGCGATTGTCATTTGTCATTTAAAAAGTGTTCATATTTTTTTATATAACACGAAATACTAAATTGATTTTACGCTAGCTTTTACAGAATTTTAACGGAATCTAAATACACTTACTTCGCAAACAAAATAATCATCGTAAACTACATAAACAATAGATGGAATTCTTTCTTCGTAAAGAAAAAATTATGATACACAAAATTATCATTTCGTTTTAATTAATGCAAAATATAATCTTTCTTCTTCTCATTTCCAATTTAAAAAAAAGCTCTTCTTGGAAGGACAACGCGTAGCGCTCTACAGTGGTAGCATCAGAAGCATTCTCCGGTAGCGGCGCCTCAAGCGATTACCAATAAACTAAACCCTTCTAAACGGGTGAGAAGAGTGAACCTTCTTGAACTGCACAGGAAAAAAACCCTGACCAAAACGATACCGGTCTAACGGGTGTAGCATCAATCCGAACAGATACTACACTTTGATGTCATTATTTTCAGAAACTATAAAAGATATGACATTCAGGACAAATTTAGCACAACTCCATCAAAAGTGTAGGAGAATGAGATTCGTTCGGCATTCTTGGTCTGAAGTGAAAAGATTTCTTTTAGCAATTTGTTGGGAAAAATACAGAAAAACATTTGGAATATGAAAAAAATACATCCAATATCTTTTTCCAGGATGTACCCTGAAGGGAGCCGAGGCAGAAGTCGGAAGGGAAATAGTCTTGCTAAAGAATTGCTCCAGCGAGCTACCCAACAAGGTCTGGTAAAAAAATAAAGTCTCTGGTTAGCGCAAAGTTGTACAACTGACGCCGTCTCGTTGAGGGGTTGACTCGTGAATCCGAATGATCTCAGTGTTGAAGTTCTTTCAGCATTGCAACAGTCTGTCAAATGGCGGCGGCGGCGACACAGGCGGCGGCACACCGCCACCGTTCCGGGATCGTTTGCACTGAGTTCGCCCCGAGATCGCAGATCAGATCAGGCCAGATTAGGGAAGGCAGAACGTAGATATAGATGTTTGTACTACCTCTCTTCAATCAACAAAGAATGGCCTCGTCCAACCTTGCTACGTTGGGTATCATATCCCACTTCCGGAAGGCCTCACCGCCTGTTTTATTTTACCAAAGTAATAAAATTGTATACCCTACTCTACGTTAGAATCATCTAAATCACCTCAATACTACTTTCGCTCTACGTGTACTTCTACAGAATTTGAACCAAATCGCTAATAACAAAATAAGCACGTTGCTTACATTAATACAAAGTATAAACTTTTACAATATGTTTCGGTTAATAATTAGGAGAGATTTGTTTGATGGATGGTAAAACACATTATTATTTTACTAACAAAACTTTGTAACAAAAAAACAATCGCTAATAAAAAAATAATCATTTTGTTTACCTTAATAAGAAAGTTTCATTGTTTTCAAAGTTTGTTTAACTGATTTATTTTTTCTGTAGTCCAGTTGTTATGGACGCTTTGTTCATAATCTAAAGTTGTTTTCGTTCGATCCCAGTCGACTCGAGGATTTTGTTTTTACCGATGACCGAAATATACATCTAAAGGAAGAGTGGAGATAGGGTTAGTACTAAATTTTGCCCTTGGCAATGGGGAGAGAGGCGCTGAAGGAAAGGCAGGGAGAGCCAAAAGTTCGAGAGAAAAAAAATTGTTACTTCTTATTTTTTCATTTTTGGGGTTTATTTTATATCCATTTAACAGCAATGCGATGTGACACAAGGTCGTGTTCTTTCAATTTATGAAATAAACAAACTTGAACTTTTCTTGCAAGGACTACACCCCACAGCCTACGGTAGCAGCCCCAGAAAGGAGAGACCCGGGTAACGCCAGGTACCGCTGCTAGTATAATATAAAATATATCATGACAACCCAGATTCACAGAAATATCTATCTTTTATTCCAGGGAGTAAACCAGTCTGCGATGTTTAACTTTATATAAGTAAATAATGCGTACATATCCTTCATACTAATTATAATTATTATTTTAATTGCCTATAGAAATAAATAAGCTCCAGTCATCAGTCAAATATTAACGGTTTCCAATAAGGGTTGGACACCTTAATTTCATGTAGGTGAAACAAATTATTAGTTATTTGATGTTTTAATCGTGTTTCTTTTCTCTGTAGCCAGTTTGCTAAAGAAATACACCGACGTATTTTAAGAGCCTAGGCTTCTTTGAGTGGCTCTTATTAACGCTGAAATATGTATAATTATTATTAGTAGTACTCACTAAGGTTTCTCACATAGATCATCCGCAGTGATTGCTCACGGAAAACAACCAGTGGTATTTCCTGGAGTCTGAGTGACAACAAGCCTCCCCAGATTTCCAGTATTATTCACCTCTTTTCGATAACGATGCGGTATCGCAACAGTCTCCTACCATTGATTTCTCGCTGGTAAGGACAATTGGTCTTCTCTAGGATTTGAGTGGCAATAAGCCTCCCCAAGGTTCCAGAATTCTCCATTCTTTTCCAGTGGAGGTCTGGTTTGTGCTGTCCCTCATCGGTCTTCTCATCATCCTAGACCCTCTACAAATAGTCTGTCTGGTGTCAGCCACGATCGGCAGCATTAAAAAAATAATGATGACTTTTTTATTTTTTATTTATTTTTTTATTTATTTTTTTTGTTGGGGGAGGGAGAGAAGAAGCAGCTTATGGTATTTCTTGTAATTTCTGTTCTTTGGTTCATTTTTGTGTAGTGTAGCTTAAGTCGGTGTAATTTATTGAAAGGGGAGATTATGAAGTGATGTTTCTTGCAGTTTCTGTTCCTTGGTTGTGTTGTGGTGTTCTTCGTGTGGTTTTGTTGTTTCCCTGTTGTAAATTCCTTGTGACTGGTTACCCTTTGTAGCTTATGCGGTTGGTTTCCGCATTCGAGAATTTTCTTAAGATTGCAACTGTTTTTATCATTGCCGTCCTTTGTATGGTTTCGATGACTCTTTAATTCCAATTTCTCCCAGTCTTTTTCCCAGTTTTTTTGTGATTGTTCCTAGTGCTCCTACGATTATTGGTATTATACTGACTTTCTTCATGCTCTATATTCCTTTCAGTTCTCTTGCTAGTTCTGTGTATTTACTTCGTTTTTCCTAGTCTTTGATCCTCACTCTGTGGTCTGCTAAAACGGCGAAATCTACGATTTTACAAGATTTTTTCTTTCTTTGTTGATTATAATAACATCAGGTATCCTTGTTTGTATGAGTTTATCTATTTGTATATTCATATCCCAGAGGACTTTGTGGTTTTCGTTTTCCAGTATTATTTCTGGTTTATGTTTGTACGATTTTTCTGCCATAGATATGTTCTTTTTCTTGCTTTTAACTTCTTTCAGGATCTTTTGATCCATGTATTATTATTATTATTATTATTATTATTATTATTATTATTATTATTATTATTATTATTATTTTATAAGAATTTAGATGAACCTTGCACCTTCACAGAGAGTTCCTAATTGAAAAAAGAACCGATTCAGTGACCTGCACAAATATAGATATGGCATGTGTGAGCTTGGATCCATGCATGAGATGCCCCCAGAACATTCAAACGAGGATGAGGTTAAAAGCCCATCTGGGAAATAGAAAACAGGCGAAGTCCTTCAAGGAGTGAGGCGCACCTATGAAAACCAGACCGAATAAAAATTGACTTTATACATATAGTGAATACATATAGTGAATGGTCCGAGTAATGGTCAGTGAATAGTCAGAAAATGGTCAGGTTGGAGTAATTGTAATGGACGTTGCGTGCCCTCCTTTCATATAGTAGAATGAACTTTCCATTGCATGCGTTGTTTTGATCCTTGCAACTATTCCTCTGGCATCTCGAAGCGAGTACGAGGGGGGGGGGGCGTTGGGCTACAAGCTGAGAAAATCACATCGATATTGCTTATTGTTATTGTGATGATTATTAATAATTTAGTTTTCTATTTCTTATGGTATTTTGATTATAGTGTATGTAATGCTATATAACACGCATTTGACACGATAGAAAGAGGCGGATATGTTAAAATTCCAAGAACCTACAGAGGATTTAGAGTGATTAAATCGCTATTACGCATTTGTGATACCGCGTCGGGAGAATTTAAATATGTGGACACGAATTTATGAAAATCAAGTTTGTCGTTAGAAGAGATTGTTTACATTTCTGGGCCTGCGTCACATCGTTTTGACTGGATTCTCAGGTGTGAAGTTAAGAGTCAGCTCGAATGTTATAGCTGGTGTAAATTACAAATATCGAGGGCATTAGAAAGTTGAATGCATGAGAAATCTGGCTGCACGAGAACGAGTGATTGGCACGTGAAATCCGCCTCCCAATGTGGATCAATGTAAGCTAGCGATCAATCAAACCGGTTGCTGGCTGAAGCAAGTCGAATTCGTCCGAGCGATAGCGAGTAACCTTGCCTGAGTATATAAAACGAGGCGGAGCGCGAATTAGTAAAGGGTTGGAATCAGACAGTCAAGTCAAGAGAATTGCCGCGCTTGGCCCTATCCCCTTTTGAGCGAATAAACTTTCTAAAAGCCCGGAACAGAAAAAAAGTATTTCAAGTCGATTTTTCATTAATTTGCGAGTTCAAAAGTTAGAGTTGAAAATCCCCAAGTTGCATCCAGATTAAAAGACAATTAACTCGCCATACCCACGAAAGACGTCGAGTTCCTGTATATACTAGTTTTTGAGGAAAATACATATTATTATCTTAAAACCAAAATCAAGAATATGTCGTGTTTCGAATTCCCGAACTGTTTATTTGATTTACCGTTTATTTTGTTGTTTACATGTACTACTTCTTCTTTCGTTGGTGATCTACCCTGGACGATGCCGGATCGTATTTCTCAATTAAACAAACACAGCGTCAAGGGGAGCACTGTTCAGTCGAGGTAGACGTTATGACCCCACTGGGTTTTTAAAGAGGGTGGACTACATCAGCTCTAGCGTCCCGTGAGTACGGTCAGAAATTCGGCAATGCCACATAAACCAACGTCGGAGAAATCAGCCCGAGACAGTAACTAGTTGCTGATCGAAAAGATTACGCCACATATATATTGGGCGTACAAAGACAATAATAGACTATTGATTTCTTCAGAGCAAATCTATATCTCCCTGCTTCTCTCTCGATATATATATATATATATATATATATATATATATATATATATATATATATATATATATATATATATATATATATATATATATATATATATACTGATGGCTATGAATATCGACTTTTACGCCGGCTACGAGATTTTGACTGCCACTTGTATGGATAGAGCTTTATTGTTTTTTAAATAATTACTTGATTCCATATGCTATAATCACGATCTCATTATCTTTGTAATCTTTAGGTTGATGACGTACGAATAAGGGATCACATCCGGTACTCATCTTGCTACTATGTTTTCTAGCCTATTAAGTTCCTATGATTACTATAGTTTTCTCCCCTTTTTAATTGTGTGCTTCTTTTGCAGTTGGATAAGTCAGTTGTAAATCTATAATTAATAATTAATTATCTTGTGCTTATTTTATATATTTTTATTTGTGTCGTATGCTTATTAGTAGTTTTTATTTATCTTTTATCATAGTTAGATACAGTTACACACATTCACACGTGATGCACCAGAATTAAACTATAACTATTAAAAATGAACATTGACAACATATGCAAGGGATGTAATTTAATATTTTCAACATAATTACGATCCAAATGCCCTAATAGTCACACCAGAGATTTCACAAGATTATGTCCAAATGGTTCACTATAAACGTATTAATTTATATGGCAAATTGTAGTAGTAATAATAATATATTTCCATCATGATTTGACCACTTGTGACACATCTATTATTGCCAAAGTGCTTCATGCAAATTGTGCTCCAGTTCTGCACAATAGTTTTGGAAGCTATAAGTATTTATTCATTTGTAGTATTATGAGTAGTAATAGAAGTAGTTAATTATTTTGCCCGAATACGACACTCGGCATGCTTCCTGTTACATCTGTAGAGTAGATATGTATCTTATAGTAACCGACAGATACGCGAAGATAAAACTCTGGAATATATCATATTTATAATGAATTACCTAGCGTAGACGTAATTTTGAGCTAGTATGCAATAGACAAGGATAGAATATTAAAAGAGTAGTAATTGATCATGTAATACTTTCTGGAAACAATCACTGGAGAAAAGCAACTTAAAACCTCTCCCCAAATCCATGATTATTTTAAGCAAGAATTTTTCTAGTAAACAAAATGTTGGATCAATTACCGTAGGATATATGAATGGCATTACTTGCTTGATAACCTCGAAAGTTCGATCAGATGCGTGTTGAACCTTGGTCCGTTATATATTGTTCCTATCGGCTTTAGAAGGCCGATGGTGTACTAAAAAGAATACCTTATCTATAATATAATTTCCCTGGACATCGAGCACATATCTTTCTCTAAGTGAACTGGGTTTATTTTACTGACTCTATATATGGGTAGAAAATAGAATTATTGTGCGTAAGCTACACTGAAACGTTTTTGTTTCATTCCAAGAAAGAGTTCGTCAATCTAACTGAGATGATTAACATCTTACAATCTCTTTTAGAAGCAAATAATGTTTATATGAATCTAGCACCAATTAAAGCTCTCAATTGATTACCGACATAAATAATGATATTCGCTTTTTACTATATCCCTCTCAACCAATAACATTTACCGGTTTCCACTAAAATTTGGACACTTCATTTTTTAGTCGACAAGCAGCAAAATCCTAGACCTTCTACTGTAGACGTCCCCAGATGCCGGAAAGCTTTCTATGCTTCCCTTGACCTGCTACACTTTGGAATTTCCTCATTGTAACCTGCTTGCCTGACCGGGATAACATGCAGAAATTAAAATGTAATGCGAACAGATATCTTTCTGCTCAACACCTTATTAGAGGTCCCTTGTAGGCATGATTCCTCATTCATAGTATCCCCAGTATCAGTGGTAATGTTCCCTTGTTTGGGGTGAATAAGATTGAAAAAGTCGTTAAAAATGTTTCTTCCGCCTATTTTCTTACACGCCGGGAATATGTTCTCGGCACTAAAACGACAAGTTAGGGTCTTGCTTGGAAGTAATTGGCTACTCCGTCTTCAGGGCTCTTACACCATCCTGTTTTGGCAGGAAGCAAGTAAGTAAAAACTACATCAAATCTTTTCTTCATGGTCTGTTTGCTGACAATATACCGATATCTTATTTTCGACCGTCTTATAGCACCTAAAATATGGGCTTTATTCTTTCTGTTCCTATTAAATACTTTAATTCTATTTATAACTACCGTATTTACTAACATCAATTTGTGTGCTAGTTATTTTTAAGTGGGTTACTTTTTCAATTTGTTTAGAAACTATCCGGAAGTACAATTTAATCTGTCTACAGTTCGTTATGTTTTCACTTTTACGATTTCGTATTTCGTTATACTTTCAAATTTTCTGGTTTACACTTAGAAATTATCATATAAAAATATACAGGTTCTACATAATTCTAAGATTTCCGACCCAACTACTTAAACACTTTCACTATCTTTATGTTCCTTACAAGGGTAATAGCGTGATATACTATATCTGTATTATTTGTTATTAAATGTACTTTTGTGGTTATATTATATTTTCTTTAATCCAAGTTGGTGTCTCCGATGTAGTCTTTTTATTGCTTGCATTTTCTTAGGGTGTATTTTAGCTTGGTAGATTATGATTTCTGTGAAAACAACACTTTTTGCAGTTGTATTTTCTAAACATTACTTTCGTTATTTCTATCTCATTCGGTACTGTTTGTTTTTTTTGTATCATTATTTTTATAGTTTCATTATTTAATTATATTTACGATTTTTATTTAGTATTTTACTGATAGTGCCCTTGCTAACTACTTCTAACTTTTAGATGTAACAATAACTAAAGTTACATTTGTTTTATTCAATAGTAATTCGATCCGTGCTCAGCGTTGCTCAGGAAAATCGGGAAAACCAAGCATCGCTACTACAGGACGTAAATTAACCGGAAAAGACCGGGAAGATTCTTTTCACCAGAAATTCTACACATTTTTTACGATATAGAACATATTCATCAATAGACTTGTAGATGAACTGAAAACAATCATCGAATATGAAAATAAGAACAATCGAATAGTTAATTTATTAAAGTTGATTTGGTAAAAGCAATATGCAAATTAGTTAATATTCAGACGCCAAATGCATAGACATGATTAAGTATATTATAAGCTGTGTTTTTTTCTATCAATAACACGAAGGTGGCATTTCATCTTATTGTAAGTGTGACAAATGCATTAACTGCATAAATATAAATAGTTTATGTTAGGAGCTAGTTGAGGAAAAATGTTTATCAATAAGATTTAAAAGTGGCTTTTTAAGTTTGGGTTTCATGATTTTATTAAATGGTGTGTTGACCCAAATGATGTATTGGTCCTATTTTTATTGTTATTTGTGTCCCGTGTGTTATATTTATTTTAGTGTTAACTCACGCACTATTTTAAAGTTGTGTCGTTACTTCATTTATTAAATACCTTTTCATTAAATGAATGATTAATAAGTATACGTTTTATAGAAATAAGTTATATATTTCTATAATTAGATTCTGAGTGTACTTTTATCAGATTATTATTTTCTTTTATTTACCGTTCAAATGTTTTGGTTTGTATAATTTTTAAGGAAGACACGCAACAAATATATTAGAATGAATAAGCTAAAAAGATCAAGATAAATAACTTACCCTTATACATATATTGTATATGAATAGAAACAACCGCTTTTCCATATAGTTATGTAATGTATACTATAAAAAAGATGTCAAAAGTCTGTTTCTGCTAATGGATGTCTTGCCATTGGCATAATATTCTTTCCCCAAGCGAAACACTATTCGCAGCGGAAAAAGTAATTAATGCCCTATCATTGTTAAGAAAAACAAGTTTTTACAAGTAATTTTATATAAAGAAAGAAGTTCGCTATGGTTACCAAATGTAGCAATGAGGAAAAGGTGTAAGTAGCCGGTTCTGGTTATATTATAAAGCAAATATTTCCCAATCAGAATAAGTATTTTCTGAAACGGGAAAAAGCATACGTTCGCATGAATAGAAATTAATAGAACAGTTAAACACCTTTGTTAGCAGTTTGTTTGAGGTTCAGCCAAAAAATCAGCTAGATTGACTGGACTACTGGTGCTCGTTATGTTATAAATGGAAACATTTACAAACCAGAATATGTATCTTCTGAAATAGAATCATTTTTTACAGTAAAATAAAAGAAGGAAATCGCTAGTCAGAATCAAATATAGATTTGTGAGTCTGAAATCGAGAATCAAATAGATTTTCCTTATACCATAGATTTATATATATATATATATATATATATATATATATATATATATATATATATATCAATAACATATCTACCTAACATCCAGGTTATTCTCATTCATCCTTGTGCGGATAGAGTTTTGTAGATTTAATTAAAGTTATATTGAATTATTTTTCTTGTCTTTCACCTGATATTCAATCGGTACTTAATTCTAAAATTGAGTGCAAACCTATTAGTATAATAATTACTATAATAATAATTAACATTACACTTATGATTATTAGAGTAGTTACAGTATTAGTAGGCGCACCTTACATCTCAAGGTTTCTGTAAGTTTATTGCAATACTGTCCAATATATTTGGAGGTTGTTAGTAATTATTTTCATTATTATTATAAATCGTAGTACTTGTAGAAATAGATAACACTTGATGACACAATTCATAGGCCAAGGTGTTTCATGCCATATTTATTGAAATATTATAGAATAGTTTTAGAACCTATAAGTATTTTGTACAATTCTGTTTCATAGATTTTCTAGATTATAAGTCATTCACGAGGTGGTTAACTAGCATACTATTTATATACTATTACAAAATAATAGTGTGTTTTTCTTTTTCTACGATAATACAATCTTTTAAGTTGTTGGCAAAAAAGAAATAGGCAGGTAAAAATTCGAGATACACTAGATTTCACAATGTCAATACACAAGTTCGAATTTCACATAAGTCTAAAAGATTATTTTTGACTGGATATGTGTTTTATTAATTTAACATAACATAAAAATATAAAAACATTTCATGAATATTTTGTAACCCTAAGTAACTTTCTTATAATCTGTAAAATATATATAATGGGTATTCGGCACTGCAAAGTAAATTATTTTTGCTTAAAAACATAATTTCTAATGTGTTTTGCCGTAGATGCATTAATCGTGGTTAGGGTTAGGGTTAGATACATTAATTGTGGTTACTACTTCTCTAATGCAAATAAGCAGTAGCGTCTTTTTCCCTTAAATTTTAAAAAAAATATTTTTAGTAGTAGTTATAAATTAGTAGAAACTTAGTAATTGACATATCCAGGTACTCTACCAACCCGGCCCAAGAAACGGGTACAAATTAGTATAGCATGATTGAGTTTACAAAATAGTAACGGACTATTCAATCATCCTTGGAAACAGAGACTTAATACCCAAATCTATAATTATTGTAAGAACAAATGTCCGTAAATAAATAAAAGTTGTGGATCATTTACCATAGAATATATCAATAACGCGTACTGCTTGATGACCTTTATAGTTCATTGCGACGTGTTTTCTGTTCATTACGAGGCGTCATTCATTTCGTTCCTGACCTCTTGGCCGGGTGGCTCGGTCTTTTGACAAGGCTAAAATTGATTGAAGGGTCAGTCTCAGAATGTCACTTTCACAAACATTACCTTCTCCTTAAGAAGAACCGAAATGATTACCCTATATTCCTCTTATCTCTTAGGACGGATGATTGGTTTATTGCCGATTGGCTGAGATGCTCTATACCGAGGAATACTGCTGGGTCTACTCAAAAGTGCTTGGCCTTTTGGCTAAGATCAAAGTGTAGTATCTGTTTGGATGGATACTGACCCCCATAGACTGGTATTGTCTTGGCCTTCGGGGCTTGATTTACGCTCGTCTATGGGTCTGTCTTGTGCTGTTCTAGGAGGTTCACCCTCCCAGGCTTCGCCTCCCCTCTTTGGGGAGGAGTAAGTTTATTGCTTACTGCTTGAGGCGCCCCTACCGTGGAATGCCGACGGGGCTGCCCAGGCAATTTTTAAACCCCACTTTCCCGACCCGACCTTGGGTCATATCTTACTTGTGGGAGCAAGATAAAAACTGGCCTTGTGCCTAACTCCTGGAGAGGAGTAAATCAATACTCAAAAGTATTTTCATCTCATCTAGAGTGGCCACTTTCTGGGAGAGCTGGACTTCTCAAATTGCGTCACATCACGAATTAGCGGGGATTTAGGTGAATCCCGAATAGATCTTTAGTATAAGTGGTATGTAATGCATCTAACGAAGAGGATGCTCATATACGACGGCCTTGTGTCAGAGCGGTTCGGATGTAAACCAAAAATTAAAAAAAACTTTGAGATTGACCTTCAAACATTAGATGCGGACATATGCAAGATTAAAACAGTTAAAAAGATACATTGTCTCTGTTGAAGGAAACTATGTGCTCGCTGCTGGAACTTTGTTACGTGGTATACTTTTCTCGAGTGACAACGTATTCAATGCAAAAACGTGTTTTCCACTGCATCTTTATCATTTAGTAGACTATTCGCCAGCAATGCCGTTCCAATACAAATCCCAGAAACAATGTGTTCGCCTCTGGAACTTCGTTATTAGGTATACTGTTTCCGACTACACCATTTTGAATACTGATCTCGAAAATAATCTGCTCGCACTTAGAACGTCATGACATGGTATACTTTTCTCAAACGACACCGTTTTCACTACTAATATCTATCGCGTAATGCTTTTAGAGGTTCGAGTGCCGAAACGCACCTGACAACTTTTATTAGACTCGTCCTTTGTTGATGGCACAGCACATTGGTTAAACATAAACGATACACATCAACACTCTGGTTACGGATTTCACTTGTTCTTCCTCACTTCCAGGTGTTGCACAACAGGCAGAGACGAGTCCTTTTAATGCATAGATAAGGTAAGTCTAGACTATTGCCAGCACTCGGCTTAGATGCTGGCTCCTTACGGTCGTCATAGCATACAACTCGCAAAATAAACGAAAGGGAATAATAAACGGTTCTAATAGGTGAAATGATCACATTCAGTAATGTACATGGCTTGAATCGATTACGAAAAGATATATGGTAGTGTACGCGATAAATGGATATTGCGCTGCCTTAAATTATCTAATATCTATTCAGTAATCAGGAAAAACATGGCTGTCCATATAAAGATGTGCCAAAGAGCCATGTCAGAAAGCTACCCCAGTGGAACAATAACAATCCCTGAAGTCAAGATCCGAAAAGGAATCTTCCAAGAAAGTAGTTTATCTCTTTTACTCTTTTGTCTGCTGATAGATCCGCTAAGTAAGCTACTTAATAAAAGCCGGAGTGCATACGAACTGAGTCAGAGCCGTATACAAGACCCGAACAAAAAAGTCAACTTTTTGCTTTTAATGGATGACATTAAGCTGTATGCCAGCTTAGACGCTGATTTAAGTCCACTCTTGCAAGTTGTACATAGCTTCTCCAAAGATATTGGATTAAGTTTGGCCTGTACTAATGTTCTGGGAAGAAGATGCAAACGGAAAACATACAGCTTGATGAAGACATCAAATACCTAGAAAATAAACAAACATGCAAATAGCTGGGCATAGAAGAAAGCGACCTCATTCAACATGCTAAGATGAGTGAAAACTTGGCAGATTATGTATACGCCGTGTAAAAAATGTGTTAAACACAGTTTACAAGCAAAATTAAAGTAACTGACATTAACCAACTTGCCATGCCAGTGATAACATCAGCCTTTTTCATTATTGACTGGCCACAAAAATATGTAACAGGCTAGACATTAAAACTAATAAAAATTTAACACTGTACAGAATAATGTACAACAACCAGTATGTACCAAGGATGTGTCTGACCAGAGAATCAGGAACTATGTGTCTCTCAGAAATTGACCATAAACATTTAGCCACAATTGTGAGAACCGGCCAATATCTGGCGAGCTTGCAGAATGCAAACCTTATGATAGTACATAAACATCAAAAGCCAAGAGCCAGTAGAACAACCTTCATCACAAAACTTGCCAAATATTTTTGACAAGACTGTCTCACAAATGAGACGGAAACAGCAAAAGAAACTGCTATGAGAGCCGCCAAAGATACACCAAGACTTTCCATTCCAAAAAATGTAAAGGATGAGTAAATCAACAATGTAGCAAATATTTTCTAAATAAATTATCCAGGAATATATCGATAAGGAAAGCTCTGTAGACTGGTTCAAGTGAGGGTCGCTTCATCACGATCAGGAGTGGATGATAATTGCTGCCCAAGATCAAGGCTTGATTACCAATCCTTTTAAGAAGATGAGCGATCGCGGTAAGGACAAAAAGTGTACTTTCTGCCATACAGTAGTAGAGAGTGTAAGTCACCTGACATACAGTGTTACGGTTCAGCTGGGGGGCGACTACTATACAATGCGACGCAATGGAATGTGTAAATATCTCCGCTAAACCATCTATAAAAAGTTAAATATCCAGTATAGCATAAAGTCTTGGGAAAGAACTATTGCAAATAAGTCATACACCATCCACTATGATTATGCACTTTCTACAGTTACGTAAATAGAAAACGGAGCTATTAAACTGGACATAGTGATATGGGACAAGCGGGCGAAAGTAGCAACTCTAGTTGACGTCAGTGTCCATAATAATGATGGCTTTAACAGAGCTGAGCGGTAGAAGATTACGGAATCTCAAGGTCTTATGTACGACATGGAAAGAAACTTGAATCTTAGGAAGATTTCAATTATTCCGATAAGTATAGGAGTAACTGGGATAACGATAAAGAACATAGCCGGTGAATCAAGCGAAAGAGAGATACAAACAATTTCGCTTAAACTGCGATTAGAATCTCAAAAAGATCTCTCGGTTAGAGTTTCTGAAATAGCAGGTGAATTAGACTAGACTGATGAAACGCATCAGGTAGGATGCGCCATCCGCAGCAAAAACAGAATAATAATAAAACTGAAAAGAAAAAGACAAAAAGAAAACATTTAAATAGTCTTCGGATTGTTTTGATAGAGATTATCTTTGAGACTTCCTCACATTGAATATTTTTAAAGTTTAAGCTCCGTTTTTCGTTTTGATGCGAGCCTGGCGGATGCTCAAAATCTGTTTTAGTTCGGTGTTGTATTTGCATGGACATGGATCAACGAAGATAAAATTATAGGAAAAATGTAAATTTAAAAGTTTATTTTCATAATCCAAATTGTGTGTGATATTTTAATCCAACACAGAGATACCTATTGTGCATTATTCTATTAGGATACGACCCTCCAAATACCCTTAATGGCATTTTTATTGAGATTAAAACAACTGAAAGATACAAATGCCCTTCTTATGGACAAAGGCAGACAATTACATGTTTTCTCCCTATTTGTGTTTATTTTATTTAACTCTGTTTATTTTTAATTTAAGTCCTAGATAGCAATAACACATTGAACAAACTCTACACAAAACTTTAAAAGGAAACCAAAAAGAGGTTACCGACAAGAATAATGTACATGGTGCGAAAATAATTTTATAACAGACGTTATTTCTGACTTTTCCACCAGGTTTCAGTCATGAATATCTAACAGTCTTTATTTAATCGTCGTTTAATGATATGCAGGAACACTTTGGTGATAGTCTCATTAGTAGGGCGTGTTAACCAGAATGAGAGTTATAGTCACCGGAGCTTAAACTCTAAAAATATTCAATGTGAGGAAATCTCAAAGATAATCTCTATCAAAGCAATCCGAAGACTATTTAAATTGAAAGATGTCATTAAAGTTCGAATCAGTAAAGTCACAAGAGAGATAACATATAGGAGTTCTTTACAATTTCACACGTACTTTCTATGTATGCCTATCATTAAACATCAAATTAAGCACATACTTTTAAACATTCATAATTGAAACTTGGTGGATAAGCCATACATACACTAAATATTATGTATACCAAATATAGCTGGATTGCAGAGAAAATGTGTCTATTTTATTTACGATTTCATGGGTCGTATTTTTTTATCACCTTGGAAAATAAGTTTAAAATAAGACTAGAAAACATAAAAAAGCAAGAAAACTTAAATAGAAATATAGACATTTTAATAAACAAAGTACGAAATGAAAATTTAAACAAAAAATATTTTTGGAGTCTCAATTTGTTATCTTCTCACTAGTCTATGGGGCTTTCCTAAAAACGGGTTAAAAATCACCTAAATTCAGAATTAACTCAAATCTTTATTATAATTAGGCTACTGTGTTTGTCGGTCTTTCTATATGTTGGTCACCTATTGTGTTACGTGTTAACCATATCTCATGAATGAACTTTGATAATATTGCCTTGTTAGTTGCTTATACATATACGCACCATTTTGTACTGATCTTTTTAGACTGATGAAACGCTTCCTGCAAATAACTTTTTTCCTACCCCGAAAAAGGACTGTTTCAAGACTAAACTGTTGAAGACAGAGGAGGTGTATTCACCTTATTCTTTGTTCCAAATCGCTGACCATTGGAGTGGATTAGAGACATAGAGAAAGAGACATAATCATTGTTTAATCATATCATATCAGGACATTTGTCTGACAGTCACAATTTCCGTGCGCCCATGGACTTCTCTCACACACTCACTACCTTTGAGCCATGTTATGTCGCATCCGTTTTTTTATCAATTTTCACAGCCTATATGATTCTAAGCTTGTGTTAATCAAGTTAATCTCGACTGTACTTTAATTCCATGTTATTCTAAACTAAGTGGATCATCTCGTTCGATAGTTAACCATTATAACTAAAATTACTCGACAGAACTGCATCAAATGTTGGTTAAAACCCTTGGAATGTGAGCGCTATAAACAAAATTGTGTAGCTGCCGTGTCCTGTTCTCAATTATGTGGAGAATGAATCTATCAAAATTGGAGAACATTTTTGTCCAAATATGGAATGTCTCTTTGAGAAGGTTAGATTTTTCCACATTAAATAACGACCTCCAATTTTTATTGGACTATTTGGGATATAATATAACGAAAAATACTAATCATGTTGCCGAAATAAATCTTCTACGGCTGCCCACGAGAGTTAGACTTGGCTTCAAAACAAATCGGTATTTAGAATATCCTAAAAAAGTTTACATATGTTTTCACAGATTGAACAAAACCGAACAGTTTTCTATTACTTATGTATTTGGCCGTGAACGGTTGGACATTATTAAATTTGCTTATAATTTAATCTTACGTCTCGTCTGTAAGTAATTCATTTAGTCATCGTCGAAGATAGACTTCCAAATATAGACTGATCAGTCTATTGAAATAAAGAACTCTTTTTAAAATGTACTCATCTATGAACCTAATAGCACCCTGTAGGGTCCGTTTTAATGTGTGCATTATTTTAGGAAATTCAAATAGGGTGAGCTCAATGTAACAGACGCGAGTTCCGATCACCGGTCTAATGAAGGCTCGTTCGGTGGCGTTTGCTAAAATGAAGTGTTCTATTCTTGTGAATTCACATTTTGTAAATAGCAGCATGTGGGTCAAATCGGAGACGGGGGTGTTGGATATCATGGGTGTTATTATGAAATCAACCTCCACACCTAGCCCCCCTCCCCGAAGCGGGTTACGTTACTAGTCATATGGACAACAGAAGAACTGCCAAGGTTACGTCGTGGACTTCACAAACATTTAGACGGCTTTGAATAGAGAAAACTGAGAGGAAATTGAGCGGCAGATGACACCATTCCTCAGTTTGAAATAGAGTAGGCGAACCTGACACGTGACCGATGTAACATACAATAATTCTTGGGAGTGATTACTTTGTTTTAATTCAGGTGATCGAAGTTAATAAATACATTAACAAAATAAATAACATATTTATACACCAATCAGAAATCCAAACCATTCATTGTTTAAAAGCAGAAACATACTTACGAATAAAGGATTTATTTCAAATTTATCCCAAACACCCTATAATATAGTCATACACTGACAGTATAACTGAACGTAGCAAGTTTATGCAATTTTATCTACGCCGAGATTCGAAACTTGAACGTTTTGTCACATTCAAATTTAATCAACAGTCAATGCCATCTATTAAGCTAATAAACTCGCCGTTAACAATAGAAGAATGCACTTTCTTTCTTCGCACATTTTACGACGCTACATTAACCAAATGAATATCTTATTTACAATAGGTTATTTACGCGAAGTAAAAACCGTTACTCTAGTTGAAAGACTTGGAAATTAAATATCTGTAAGGTGAAATAATCTCATTTGACGCGTCTGATTTTTTGATCTTCATGAACGTGTATGTGTGAATGTTTGCGTGTATTTATTAGTGTGAGTGTATGTGTGGGTATATATATGTGTGTGTATATATATATATATATATATATGTATACGTGTGTGTATGTATATATATATATATATGTGTATGTGTGTGTATATATATATGTATATATGTTTTTAATTTTACTTCTATATATAAGTGTGTATGTATGTCTGTGAGTATATAAATGTGTACGTATTAGCGTGGGTGTGTGTATGTATGAGTGTGCCTCGGTGTCTATGCGTGTAGTTAAGGAAGAAGAGACGGTCGAGTGTAGTCGATCCTGCCAAAAGTTTGAGCATGACCGAATTTCTTGGTCGTTGATAGATAGGTGTCAAAGTTGTCATCTTGTGGAAAAGGGTTCCTCGTCTGAAGATTTTTGAAATGTAATGTGTCTGCTTGTTTTTTCTTTTTCTTTCTTTCTTATGATTGTATATTGGCGGGTATAATCTTTGCTCATCAGTATATCCCTGAAGAGGAACCGAGAAGGTTCTGAAACGACTGTCGGATACTCAAACTATGTTTATTTTTATATAAAAGCTCTAATATATGTTGAGCACTTTTGAAGATTAATGGTTTTGTTCATTTAGTTAATATTTGAACTTAATTAATTAATATATATATATACATATATATAGATATAGATATATATAAATGTATATATATATGTATATGTTACACCGGCCGTTCTTACACATATATACATATATAAAAACATATATATATATACATATATATATATATCCATGTATATATATATATATATATATATATATATATATATATATATATATATATATAGAGAGAGAGAGAGAGAGAGAGAGAGAGAGAGATATGAAAGATATTTAACAGGTTTCGTTCAGGTAAACGAACGTCTTCATAAAAGGTGATCCGAAGGAAACCGATAAAATCTCTCGTTTTTGTTGGTCTATCCCTGCATTTTATTTGTTTTTCTTTGTCTTTTTAACACATCCTGTCTTCACACCATTTTATTTTATGATTTATCGTGCATTCTATCTTTATATATATATATATATATATATATATATAGATATAGATATATATAGTTATAGTCATTCAAAGATAACAGTTTCGTCGCTTGCGTTTCATAAATGTAGATATACGTGACAAGTGTATCCAAGCCGAGATTGGCAAATTTAACGACCTGTCACATCTAAATGTGATCAGCGGTCAGATGCTGTATCTAGTCCGCTTACACACTCGCCGCTGGCGATGCAAGAAATTATGGTGCTATATATGTACTTTCTTTCTTTACATCAGGTTTAGCACGTTACGAGTAAACAAGAGAAATCTATTCTTTACAGATTATTACCGCTTCACGCCAGGTGAGAAACAGTTACTCTTACTAGAAGACCTGTAAACTTAATTTGCTTAATCCTTGAACTTTTTCCACGTCCGTAAGTAATTATCTTTGTTTTTTCCGATAATCAACTTCCAAATACAGTCCGGTCATCTTGTTTAATATCTTACAGTATATTAAGCAAAGGTTTCTTATTTTTGTCTTTGTTTATTTATTTTTCTATAGTCCATATGTTCAATTGTCTCGTTTTCCATATTAAAGCTTGTTAGACTGATAATAGCGTGATTCGGCTTTTTTGAATGAGTATTAATTCTCGTATATATGTATTTATCTGAAATGCTATTATAACTCCACTGTTGTCTGAATGTCAATACTAGATCCAATGGATGTAAAACTTGGCATATTAGAATCGATAGTTCGAGAGGCTATCTATAAGACCAACGATGCATTATATTAATCTAATTTTTTGAGGATGCACACATATTGTTTCTATTATCTCTATTTATATAGTAGGGGCATTTGTAGCACTGATAGTGTGATGTAAAAGCCAATTCATATTCATAACAGAAAGGCAGCAGCTTTCTTATATACGGATGCGATCGAGGAGATAACTAATTTTCATATTGCTTTGCCAAAAAACATCTCATTAATTTACTATTTGCTCATATTCTCTTCTAATTTAATGATTGTTTGCATTTTATTATAACATATAGAACTATTGCCACTCATGTATTATGCTGTGGATAAAAGCTTAACATTTTCAGTGGAATATGTATTTTCCAATGTTTTTCCGGTTGCTGACTTTTTCTGGAGAAATGCTGAGGCACGGGTCCCGATAGTTGGTAATATTATGTACATGGCTTTCATAAAAAAAAACAGAATATGCGATTTTTTGACGAATTAAAATCGCGTGTTATTGATAAAAACAAGAATATTTCAAACTATGGCCTGTAATAAGGTGTTTGTTTTCAGTCGATAAAAAAGTCATACATTATTTTCATAAAATCAAAAGAATCATGATTTATTATTTTCAATTATCGACTGTTTGTATATGTTGGTCATTTAGTAGCTGCCTCGTACTTCGTGCGGTGGGTTGAATCCCTGAAAATAGTGAGTTTCTAGGGAATATTAAATTTACCAGCGGTTTACAGTTGCATGTATTTTACCAGTCCATGGAGATGATGACGTTAGTTTTTTTCAGGAAGGGGTCTTTGTCATCCCACATACAGCACCCGATATTCCTAAATGGGCACTCATCTGCTACTGATCAGGATACACGTCGCTTCACTCTGGTTATCTAACGAGAACCGGTGTGTTAACGTTATTATGTCGTATATGTGAACTTAATTATACGATTTGGTGATTCTGTATTCGACCATTTTTAAATAGTTATTCTTTTTTATTATTATTTATTTTAAGGTAAACCCTTTATAACAACCTAGGCTACTAACTTTAGAAAGTGTGTTTCATATTTCTAGGTTTTAATTAATTAATTAATATTGCGCATTCATATAGTCGCATTCTATTACTCAACAATGGTCGACGTGGTTGAAGCGTAGCCCCTTCTCAAATACATTTTTTAATGTAAGCTCTTTTTTTAGCGATGGAACACAATAAGATGAGTTTACGATTTATATAATTAATTTTATTTGTGTCCACAATACAAGAATCCAGACGTAGAATAGAATCAACCCCTAGAAAACAGTTCATATTTTCACACTTCAGTCAGTTGATTGAGAGATACTATATTGAGTCTTTTGAACTCTTCACTGCTTCATCAGTAAAAGAGATGTTATTTGCTTGGGTGACGTTACAGTCTCAGGAAGTCCTTTCAACTCACTGCTTGAAAGCACGTACACTCCCTCTTAATCCTTAAATTTGAAATAGCGTTGGTCTTCAAGGCTTAGATGTGAGACACCATTTTTATTAGTCTGCCATGCTTAAACATTTCTCTCCGACTAATGTCGTATATGTTGTTCAAAATTCCTTTTAAACATTTAATACTAAGAGTATATAGCTTGCCACTACTTTCTTCATCTTAAATGCTATGAATACCAATACAGAAGTTCTGAAACTACGTTAGTATTGTCTAATGATTTCTAGACATTCTTTACATACTATGTTTATATTGCCAGCTGTTTCGGAATTAGTATGATCGAGTTTTAACTACAAAATGATCGGTCTTCATTTTTTGTCATGTTCGTTATTAAGGACTATGTGCTTCAAAATTGTATCCAAAAAACTTAGTAAATAGTACACATCAATAATGTATCTGTGGTGACGGTGTAGAGAGGCCGCAGGATTAGTGGTAACGGTTAACGTGTTCCCTTTACAAAGAGAGAGGGGTGACTTTCCACGGAGGTGCACCTTGGACTCTCAGATTTCAAAAGAGCAGTGGTCGAAGGCGTGTGCCTATATCAATTAGTCAGCGTTCATGGCAGTCGACAAAGTGCGATAAAAAGAGAAACATTGTGATCTGACGAGAAGGAGAACGTTGGAAGCAAGACAGTTTGCGTCGGTTCTGTTTGGTTATTCTGTCGACGATATGTGTGTGTGTTTTGGTGTTTTTGCAATACAATTCGAGAGTCATTTTTGATACGAGATTACAAATTTCTACTACAGCATAACCATATAAAATTTTGTATGAAACACTACAAATATAGAAACATAAATCAGTCACAGAAATTTATTAGTTATGTGGGGTTGGTGTGGGGTTATGGTGGGGTATGTGGGTTGCTAAGGAGGTAGAGTCTACTATGTTTACAGTTGATAGATGTCTCTTGTTTTCTATTTAGGAGTTTGTTTTTGTCCTTAAAGCGGATAATTTCCAGTTTTTCATTTAAGCATAATCTACATGGAGAGTTTATTGATTTGCAGATGCTGGATTTTTTCAAGATTTTCCACTTCATTATGGGAGTTTCTTTTTTGGTTTTTATTTTGTGGTAGTGTAGTGAAAGTCCAGTTTGGCCAGGATGGTCTGGGTTGTTGAAGGAGAGTTTATGGTTGTAGAATCTTTCCTTGAAGTTGTTGCCTGCCAGACCAATATAATAGTTAGTCTGGGATGGGTTTTCAGTTGAGGAGATAGATGCCTCATAGACCACTTGGGTTGATAGGCACTTTTGATTTAGGGGGCAGTTTGATTTGTTATTACAGTTGCATGTTCTTTTAGAATTTGAGGTTACTGAGGTGTTTAGTATTTTCATGTTGTGCTTTTTTATGATTTTTTTCTAAGTTGTCACCACAACAATAGCTGAGTTTTAGTGTATTCTTATTAAAAAATTTATGGAGTATGTTGTTATTGGGGAAATGAGTGTTTATTAAGTTCAGGAATTTATTCCCTAATTTGGTTTTAGTTGAGTTGTTAAATGGAGGTGTATACCAGATAATTTTCCTATTTCTATTTTTGTTCCTATTAGGGTTATTTTGTGTAGTTGGAATATACTCTATTTTGGTATTTTTGTATCCACTCTCCTTTAGTGCTTTATTATAAAAGTTCTTATGTTTATTGAAGATATCTATATTGGAGGAGTTGTTGCTAATCCTTCTACTAATTGATTCCGGGATGTGTTTACTTACAGATCTAGGGTGGTTAGATAGTGGGTTGACATAAAGGGGTAGGAATTATCTTTAGCATAGGGCTCATAAGTATCTCTATTGAGGTTGAAGGTAATATCGAGGAAATTGACCTGTTTAACATTTGATGTTATTTCAGCCTTTAGGCCTATTCGTTTTATTTCTTTGGATATTATTTTTTTGGTTTGTTCACATTTTTGTCCGTTTGTGTTTTTATATATATATATTCAGTATTTTTACGTAGTTCAATACAACATCAATATCAAGTAATTTTTTACAACTTATTTTTTATTTCGCAGACAATTGTTTCGGCTAACATCAAGATATTTGCAAAATACTTTTATGCATTTATTTATTTCTTGGTGTTGCTATATTCAGTGCACATTTTACAAAACGAGTTCAAAATACTTTAAAGACATGCAAGAACTTGGCTAGTATAGCCCGAATTACAGTCAGTACCCATTATCAATTTAAATATATATATATATATATATATATATATATATATATATATATATATATATAAACATGCACCCACACATACACACACACACACACACATATATATATATATATATATATATATATATATATATATATATATATATTCTATACATGGAAATATGGTCCTTTCACATCTTTTTTAAATAACCTGTGCGCATCCTGTTTTTTTATATTTCTAATCATTCATCATCGGCTATCAACATTAATCTAACTATTTATAAAATTAAGTTATACATTTTTACTGACCATCTTTGTTATTTTCATCCAGTGATTTTTTATTTAGTTTTTTGTCATCCTTTTTTTCGCACGTGTTATGTCAGTAAATTTAGGTACTTCACTTTTGCCCATATCCCCGGAAGTGTGATGACTATTCTATTATCTAGCTGATCAATAATTAATATTCTTAATCATTTAATATCTGTTATAATTATTATAAATATTCCTAAATTAAGACATATATTGTTTCCCTGATTACTTTTATTATGTCTACCCTAATTTTCCTTTTCTTTCCTTAGTTTTTTTAATAATCTCATTCCTATTTTCCTCCCTTTTCTAATATTATACGTGTTTATCGGATAATTAAGGTGACTTCCGTTTTGCCCGAATAGCCTTGAGTATACCGACTCATCAGTTTTCAAACTGATAAATATTTAATATTTTTAATCGTATCCCATTTACTTTAATTATTAACCTAAAAGAATTCTTGAAATTAAGACATATTTCCTCTAGCTTTATTTGCTTTTTCCACCCAGTTATTTTCTTTTTATCGTTTTTTTCCTATCTCATTCCTTTATTTCAATAATTCCCTTATACGTTTTCATCGGTGATCTTTAGTGGTTACATTTTTCCTGTATGGCCGGAAGTATGCTAACTTTTCTATATTTTAACTGATAAATATTTAATATTTCTAATCATTTCTCATCTAGTATAATTATTAATCTAAACATTCCTGGATTAAGATTTATTCCCAATAGCTTTCTTATTTAAGCCCAGTTATTTAATTATTCATTGATTTATTTACTGGTTTATATTAATTGTTTATATTGGTGACTTTAGTTAACTTTTATTTTCTTCAATCACCGGAAGTGTATCCACTTATATATTTTCTATCCGCTTAGTAATAAAATACATCAACTATATATTGAAGATAATCTGTACTGTTAAGGGTATATTTTTATGTTTTATTATTAACGCGTTTTCAATAATTCATGAAATTATTATTATATTTTGTACTTTCTCCTTTCATTAGATTTTTATTTTCGCCGTTGGTAAACAGTAACTTGGATATTCCTGGATGCTTTTTTCAGCTATTTGTCCTCTTACTATATTTATATTTGCCTTTATGTAGACACCCGCAAATAATCTTATTTCTCTTGTTCATAATATTGTCTCTATTTGTCATTATTTCAACTGTTATAGTTATACATAGATAGCATCTTTTTCGCTTGTTTGGTAAATATTTATTGGCTTTAACTATTATTGACTATTCCATAGTGTACATAGATTCTTCTCATTAAGTTATTATATGTTACATTGTTTGGCCTATGACATACGTTGTAATATCGGCGTCGTATAAGAGCTCTCGTCCGTTGATCCAAAACGGGGCGATGTGTTGTTTACTATCACTCGCGTTCTCCATTGTGTCGCCGCTGCTATGCTGAATATTCGTAATAACCTTGTCGCTTGCAGCTTGATATTGTGTCGGGCTGCTATCTTCTGTCTGTCTTCGCTTCGCCGAGCGTCATAGCTTTCCATACCGACAGTCTCTTCGTGGGCTGAAACCAAATCTCCCCGTACACAACAAAATATAACAAGGCTTTCTTTTTCTTTTTAATTTTGCTATTTATTAGTATTCTGCTGTCGACACTGAGCAGTCCGTTGTCGCAGAGAGAGAGGTTACGCTAGTTAATTTCCTAAGTTAATCAGGTAATCACTTGCGAGGGAGCTAAGAGGGGGATATCGTTTGGCGCTAACTTTGGGGGATCCGAAATCCCTTAGCTTGTATTGCTACATGACTAAACGTGTTCTCTCGTCGGCTTCCAGTCGAGAACTGTCTGATCTCAATCTCGTTTTCCCTTCGTGGAAAACTGACGTCACGAAATCTCGTGATCAACACGCAGGTGTGATCTAACCTTTTGAACTCAAGGTCTCGTCACCCGTCAGAGCGACCGTGAGAACAACATTGCACTAAACCTGCACGAGACGACCTCACCACAAATGGCGCAAGTCAAACCCGACTCCCAACAGATGCGTCCAATTCCATCGGGTCATTATCTAACATATATATATTCAGCTAAATTAATCGACGCCCACCTTAAAGCTTTTTTAATAATTGCCATATGGTTACGATACCTATCTTTAAATGTATACCTATCTTTAAATATATATATGTTTTAATCAGCCATGTGTTTTAATCAACCAATATTTGTAATTAGCCAACAAGTCACATATATCTATTTAAGCTATCTATATATTTCTCTCGCGCTCTCCTACTTTATGTTGATTCAACCACTCTCTTTCAAGTCATTTTTTTTATTCGAATTTTTTTCTTTTCTCTTACGAAATGATAGCACGTTTCTTCGAAATAGATGTGCTTTCCGCAGAATATTTAAAAGATCTTTTATTCAATTACAGACTTCCATACTTCTTTTAAGTTTTCCCCAAATATATTTTGATAAGGTTCAACAAGTTTCAATGTATGTCGTTTTTCATTGTCATTGGAATCTAAAACGAAACTAAAACAAGTATGTTTGATAATATATTAATCTTATCAAATATTGACTTAATCATGTGTTCGATTAATGGGGAAAATGCCGGTGTGCATAACATCCTCAGTGAAACAAAGAGATATAAAGCTTCATGCGTATTACGCAATGTTTTTGACTCTTCTTTCATCGCATCTTACTCTCATTTAATACTCAACCTACTATCCCCAGCTCCTGGCTGATAACAGCACCTCCCCATCTCATACCATCCATCGTTATAGCCATCTACCTTTCCCAATTTAATACTTATATATTCTCTCTCTATCTCTGAATATATATATATATATATATATATATATATATATATAAATTTTAATGGTATTGGAGGAGTTTTCCAGCAGCGTGCTCAATTATAAAAACAAAGGTAACATTAAAAAGATAATTAAAAAGAACATCCTATCTATTTATAAGTGATACAGTAAGTTAAAACAACATCCGTACCATCGTTTTCACATCAGAGAAATTCAGACTTTCGTCAGCGGAGTCGTTCGGCTTAATGAATCCATTAACCGAACGACTCCGCTGACGAAATTCTGAATTTCTCAGATCTAAAACCTATGGTGTGGATGTTGCTTTAATTTACTGTATCACATATGATATATATATATATATATATATATATATATATATATATATATATATATATATATATATATATATATATAAGGTTAGTGGGAGAAAACCCCAGCTGAATGCTCGATTATCAAGAAAAATTCAACAATGAGAGCGTAATATTTATTAATATATGTATTACATATAATCAGAAAAAACATCGGTACTGTCGGTTTCAAATCCAAACAAAGGGGACTGATAGTTGGTCTCCTATGGCGGCCTCTCTTTAGCCTCTTCCTATGTCTGTCTCCTTGGAAAATGGATGTTAATTTTTTTATTATTATTTATATTTTCATATTTTACATTTAGTATTATATAATCACATACATTATTAATGTTTGGTATTGTTATAATTGATGTTATATTTTGCTTGATTTTCATTAATTCAAATTTTAAGATTTACTTTTTCTTTTATATTTAAGTAACGGGACTTGTCATCTGGCGTTTCCCAGGGGAAATAAAGGAATTATTAGACTTTAAGAAAAAACATTGTTCCCAAAAAACTAAAATGTTAGCTTTTAGAATAGGGGATCACATTTTGTATATAAATAAGTTGAACATAAAATGAGATGGAGGTATGTGTGTATTACCTAAGCTTATATTTTTATTTGGGAGGTGTTTTTTGTTATCTACAATGAAATGAAGTACGGAAAAATATTTCATGTTTTGGGATATACTTTGTGTATGTGGATGGAAGTACTACTATGTTTATTCATGAAACTTACCATACGGTGGCTGTTTTTATATTGGTTTGAATGTTTTTTCCTTAATGTTTACAGTTTGTTAAAAAAAATGTAATTTCATCATTTGTTCATGCTATTTTCTCCGTAACTAAAAATAAGGTATTGCTGCAGTGTACGAACCGTGTTATTTTAAAGATAGGATTTTTCAGTTAAATCAAATTTTTACAGTATATTTTGTTTATTAAAGTGTTAGGTGAAAGTACAGAATAGTGAACAAAGCCCCTTCATCATGTAAAGAATGGCTTTCTTGATAATAACGTTGTTTCAGCACGGTCTCTGTAGAGATTTTTAAAGTTTGCTTACGTTTCCGCCCCAAAATCATTTAGCATCCTCTGGCACTTGACGTAAGCTGCAGGAATATGTTAACTAAATAAGCTGCGTTTTTTTTTTAGATGGGGGATTATAGGCGATTACATGTGGCATTATGATTACGCCACTCGGACTTTGGGTTAGTGATATACAATTGAGTGACTGATCTAAAAAGTATGAATAGCCCGGAAATGGGTGACCATTTTACGTTAAATGTAAATATAAAACTGATTCGCCACTTTAAATTCTAAACTATTTGTGTTTTCTTTCTTTGTATTTTCAAGAATGCTTACACGTAAAAATCAGAACCTCATTTGAAGGGGGTTTAGGGAACGGTGCTAACCTGTAAATTTACTCGTATTTTATTTTTGAAAATCTTATATCTTTTAACTAATACGTCCTTTTTTTAAGCAATTCAATTGTTCAGTTGTTAATCTTTCACTTGAAAATGTAATAAATAACTTCTTTAAAGCTATATTGTAAAATATCTTATTTTTAAGGCATAAATAAAAAATATTAAAAGTAAGGGTATTATTATATATTAACACGCTTAGCTACCCCTCACCGCCACAATAAGATTTCAGTTAACAACTACGTGTGAAGACCAAGAGAAACGTGGCGGAAAGAAAAAAAAGAAAAAAATTACTTCCGAATTTTAGTGGGTGGGGCGATCAGTTTCCCATATAAATTTAAAGAGGTAAGTAATTATGTTGATACACAAACACTAAAAGGAAGGTACTATTTGATATGATTATGGAAATATCCTGCTCTTTATTAATTATCACTTACCGTATATCCGGGAGGAAATCAGAACACCAAAGACAGCGGTAGTACGCATTCAATTGTGGTAACAAAACCGTTAAAAGTCAATTTCTAGTCTTGGGAAGAGTTTAAAGTCTACATCGCCCCCAAATATCCTGGTTAATGCCGTCAACACTTCCTCACGGATAAGAGCGCATTACGTAACCTATTATTTTTCCAAAATAAGGTGTCAATACCTGGAAGGATGGACTCCCATTACCTTAGCAAATGTGATGAATTCCAACTAACACAAAAGCACTATGAATGTTTATATCCTAACACCAAACCTAGCGCCGAGGTACAATACATGAAAAAAGAAACAGACACGAACATGGTGTATTAGGTGTAACATAACTGTTACAATCAATATATTGTCTAAAGCAGGGGCGGCCAACCTCCGGCCCACGGGCCACATCCGGCCCGTGAAGGCTGAGCGTTCGACCCACCACTCAGCTATGCTTTATTATTAAAATCTGACCCGCGGACCTCCCAGTAAACATAGACGTAAAAGTAGGTTTCAATTAAGATTTACAGTGGGATAAAAATGTATGAATATCAGCGAGCGATGATGCATGTTATATTTCATTTTTCTTTAACTATTAATAAGTAAAAATAGAAAAAGAGTAAGAGAGAGGCAAAGAGGAAACGTGAAACGAGGAAAGGGCATGAAACATAGAACCTATGTGAGGTGTGTCAAAACGAATGCTGGATCAACTTGCTACTTCCCCCGTCATTATTTTTTATGATTCCAAAATGGCTCTTCGTCGGCGCTTTTTATAACATCACATACAGAAGTCTCTTGAGAAAAAAATATCAGATTTGTAGAGTGTTCAATGCAATTTTTGTACAATTTATTCATGTAAACAAAATATAGTAATTCTGAGATTTCGTTTTCCACTCCGGCCCGCGATCTCCTTCCAAAAGTCTCATCTGGCCCTCACTCTGAAAATGCTGCCCGCCCTTGGTCTAAAGGATCAATAAAAGTTCATTTCGCCTGAAAATGTATTGATCGGTCCGTCGACACTCCCTTCCGAAATAACGTTGTAACGACTAGGGCATGGTCTCTCGTTACCTTTCAACCTTGTGATATATTCGAACACTTACAATATATACGTGGTTCTTTTATATCGTTAAATTAATGAAAACGTTGCGCGCGCAGTGGGTGTAAGTGAACTGTTAAAAGTGAATTTATATTATATGGGACAGATATAATTAATTTTGTCTGAAAATGTACTGTTCATCCCTGTCGGCACTCCGTCATGGATTAGACCTTCCTATAGTACAGGAAATAAACCTGCACACCTTTGAAAAGAGGTGGTAATTCTTTAGAAAAAGGTCTCCCGATACCATTCCTGCTATTTACAAGTACACAATTTTTAAAAAATAATTCATTGAATTGTTTGTACATGATAGTAATACCGACTTTAAAAAATAATAACCTACACTCAGAAGTCGCTAGTACTGTTTGCGTCTATAGCTTTATGAGCATAATTCAAAGGAAAATCGACAGAAATTCTTTTTAGAAATAGCTCCAGACATGAAGCCACTTGATGTAAGGATCTTACAAAATGAACGATGATTATCTCAAAGAAAAGAGATGCCTATTGATCTGAGTTTTTTTAAGACCAATACTATATATTGGAGGAAAACAGTAAACAATAAGTGAATTGCATAAGATTGCAGTTCTTAGAAATAAGCTGCTAAAATAGGAAGTTTTATTATAACGAGGTATAAAACAACACATTGGGGAATACTACATGACGAACAAGTCAAACTAGCTGGAACAAAGAAAGCAGAGGATAGACCGGACTATTCGTAAAAACGCCTGCTACAATAATATTTATACAAATGACTGGGACTAGTAAAATCACGTATGCGATAGGGAGAGGGAGAAAGAGGAAGAACAACCGTGCTGAATGAAATTACAGACACCTTTCTGCATCTTAACAAGAACTCAGAAATGCGACAGACATTCATCAAACAAATATGGCAACGGTACTCCATACCGTCGTCGTCGTAGCAGTCGATGGCCAACTGCTATGGTTAGGCGAATATGAAAACAGGTAAAGACAGAATCATGCAATGGATTTTGATATCCTGAGAATGTAAATGATGTCGTCTGGTTTAAAGGCGTACGTAAAATCACGATGAATCAAACTCTGTGAAAAGCAGAATTAGTCAAGATATCTAAGTGTTGGCCGCGAATAAGACATGTTATTATTATGCGAAAAGTATTATATGAACGAAACAACATAAATTGTGTTTGTAAGATTAATAGAAGCGAGTAGCAATTGTGTTATTGTCTCCTAAGTCAATATATCATTCGAAAACGTATTAATGTCACTTATCAGCCGAATTTCTATTCGAATATTCAATAGATCAGTATGTATCATCGCCTTATCCGTAACGCTATGAAAATCTATTCTTGAAGAGAAAGAAATAAAAAGTTAATTAAGTAGCTTAATGTACTCAGCGGAAACCTAGAATAATTTTTATTTTTATATCCAACCTATGTTTTTTTAATGTTAAAAGATGTTATCAAAAATTAATGATCAGTGTAAACTATGAATAATGGAGGCGACTATTAACGAACGATTGTTGTAATGACTGCGACCATCGCTCCGTATTCTTTGCATGGAATCTGCAATCTTTTTACAACCCCCCCCCAATAAAATAAAGTGTAGATAAAGAAATCGTTTCGTATTCATGATGAAAATCTATATTTATGTAGAGTATCTACAGAAAGTAAAAAAAAAACACGGTATAAAAATGAAATAATACCGGTGTCAAACGTTAACGGTTTTGGTTGTAGATCTGAGAGGGTGATTCGAAATTTGCTCTGACTTTCTGTATGGCGAAAGCAGAACCTGTCGATCAGGAGAAAATGTAAAAAAAATAGTGTAAGCGAAGATAATGAACGGAGGAAAACACGTTGCTTTATTATGAAAATGATGTAAAAAAAACAGTCTGAAGTTTTCCCTTCCAAATAAATTAATAACCGTCTTCAATATGGATTGATGAGTTTGTCATATCATTTAACAACCGCGCTTGTTGTTTGGAGCTGCCGACTATAAACTAGATGGTTGCAAGTTAACTCCCTAACTTGGGATGGATGCTAATCAAGCTGTGATAGTCGAGCTGGGATATAGCGAAACAGTATTATGTAGATGACTATAATGCCTCTGCTTCTCGAAACTGTCGTTAATGATATCGCCTGCTACGATCTAGCATGATGCAAAACTGTGTGTAAATAAACAAATGGCGCACTGTCAGTTCGCAGTCAATATTTATAGCATTTACTCACAGCGATCGTCCTGTAGTATAGCGGTTAAGTGGCTAGGGCTGTTGATCTTTGACAATATCGTTGTATGTTCGACACCTGGCTTGGGAATAGTCTAAGCTAGCCGCACTGAAGGGTTGTGATACAGTAAAGCGGTTTGTCTGTGAATGACTATATATATATATATATATATATATATATATATATATATATATATATATATATACATAAATATATATACATATATGTGTATGTATGTGTAGAATAAGCCTAGTAAAAAGTAGAAAAAGCAATGGAATAGATAAACCTATGACTAACTGTTTTGTCTCTAGCCCATCCTTGGTTCGATATGCAGAAGCTCGTATGAATATCTCATTATTTTTATTTTATTGGGGGTTGAATATTTTCGGCGATTCTATTTACTTTGTCAGTCAAGATTAAAATAAAATGCGCGTCGTACAAAGCTTTCAGGTTACTTATTCCGCTTGTAATTCTTATAATTATCTTATGATAAAAAGAATGGACATTTTCAAACTTGTACGAAACTAATTTGAAGTGTTCTTATATAATAGGTTTCGGTATCGCGTTAAGTTGCACGTTTGAAAGATATTGTTAATATCACCGTTCACACATATTGTTCTTAATACAGTCAAATACATTTTTGTCAATAAACAAATCATCACCATCATAATCATCATCAGGGTGTGTTATCACTCCTGGAGGAGGAACCCCTCCCTGGTTTCCGACCACCTAGTGTCATTCAGGGTGTTTCCATAGTCGCGACGATAGGCAATGTGGGTTGGCAACACTATTGTGCCGATAGCTAAGTTCTACATACAGCGCCTGGTGTTCCCAAATGGTCACCCATCAAGGACTGACCTGGTTCAATATCGTTTAACTTCAGTGATCTAGCAAGACACCGGTATTTAAGCGTGATTATGCTGTATAATATGATAAATATATCATAAACAAATATTTATTACAAAATGTGAAATGTATCAATGTATAAAAAATCTATAGATATGAAAACATCCACCTCAGAATTCAGACATTATTAGTGTGTGTTTTAGTTTTAATATCCATTTTTATTCTTTGTATATATGTAGACGGGAATGTCCTGTCTATTAAGATGCGTTTGATGTTAAGCTTTGTCGAAATGTGTAGCTATTTAAAAGAAAGATATATTTTGTCTGATATCAAGTTTGTCGTTGTAAAATCTGAGTCTAAAAGCTTATTTTATTTGACCTATACATATGCTATTTGGATATCTTGTGCAAAACTGTAATATATAAAATTAGAGTCATCACAGGTGTTAACCTATGAGCTGATAATGTGTGTTTGTATGTTTCTAAGGACATATCAGTGTGACAGGGGAAGCGTAATAGGCTATATGTCATTCTAGATAGAAGGAAGCCTAACGGTAGAAAACAAAACCTAAAAGCAGATACCCTAAGGCCGCAGAGCGTACGTAGATGCAGTGGATGAGGTGATGCAAAAAGAGATTGCACGTCTGAAAATCTTTTCATTCACCTCGGCAGAAGGGGATGGCCGTGTGTCCCCCACTTTCTGCAATATCTACACCTCGCGTTACTTTATATCCATCTCTACCCCCGCGGAAACCGAAATGAAGCCGCAGACAATGGTAGACAATTTATAAAATGTGAGAAACCAGACGTTTGGGTCGATAGGAGAGATAACTCGTAAAAAATCAATGTACGTGAATGGCAGTAAGTAGTTATCTGTTTAAATTGTGTCTCTATGTGTGAGGTAGCCATGAGATAAGATTATTGATCGGCTGAATGTCCGTTCTTATTTATTTTCCCTCCCCTCGAGGGTAAAGTAAGACACAAGGTCAGATTTTAATGCGGAATAAAACACCTAGCCCAAAATAGACACTCAGAGGGGAAATAAAAATATCTGTATAGTCCAGTCAGCACTCACTCGTTAATAACAGCGTCATCATGTGTCGAGCAGTGAAACCATCGCTCATCTGAAAAGAGAGGATAATGCCCGGGAATATGATTTCCTGGCATTGAACATATCCTACAATTTTATTTTATTCTGAGAAATGGGTGAAAGACAGGGAATAATGTCGAGATGCTCTGAAAATGGAATATATTAAATTGTCCTTGGAATTTAGTAAATGTCCTTAACTTGTTGACGACAACGAATCTTACACATTACTATTACAGCTACTCGGCGTTACCCGGCCCGACCTTGGGTCACATCTTACTTGTGGGAGTAAGATAAAAACTGGCCTTGTGCCTAACTCCTGGAGAGGAGTAAATCAATACTCGGCGTTGCCCGGAGAAGTAGTAAGTAAATTTTTTTTATCAATAACAATTGATTTCTTACTTTTGTCACACACGAGGTAAATCTTACTCTAAAAACGAAACATCGAGATAAAACTTATTTTAATCTTTTTTACTAATAGGCAACCACTTGTCAAGGCCCAAAGGTCAGTCAAGAATAGGAGTTAATGAGTGTCAGGTTGACGGTGAGACAACACCGTGATGATTGGTAATGATGGTGGAAGTTTGGAAGAATTATATTATTTAGACTAATGGATTAACAAGAATTTGTTTACATTGGACTTGAAAACGACAAAGTTTTAGTCACCGGGCAGCAGCCGTGCGGTATTGAGTTCCACAGACGGGTTGTTCTAGGAAAGAAACTTTGCTTATGGAAGTTTCGTTAGCTTTCGGAGCAAAGAGGGACAAAGGGAAATTATTGACAGTGGTTGTAGCCAGATGTTTTTGTTGTGAATGTTTAACAGAGGGACCATAGATTGAAGCTTAGCCGATTACCTGCCATGTAAAATACTGATAGAGTCGAGAAAAACTAGCGACGTCTTTTCTGTGAGAAAGAGATAATAAGAAGGCGAAGACTACATCACACCTAGATTTCAAAGTCGATTTTGCACTCTGTTGAGACAGGAAAGGGTAGCTGAGCAGCACTATTTCAGATGTGGAAACATTACTCTATCTTAGGACGCATTTGGCTCTTATACAGGTAGAGGACACGTCAGCAGGGGTATATGGCATGGAGCAGTAGAATCATCAAACCATTTTTCCAGCGACCTTGGCGACGGATTTGATGTAAGTCTTGTATTTAAGGTTTAGTGGTAATGCCAGTCCAAGAAGCTTGTTAAAGCAAGAGACTTCCTCAGGACGAAAGCCGTGCATTTCAATTGGGACCAAATAGAGACAGGGCGTTGGTGGGGAAAAGAGATCAGCTTGGTTTGGGACACATTAAAAGTAACCCACTTTCCCCCCAATAGCCCAACGTGGTCAAGGTGGGAAGAGAGAGACTCAGAAAAATCTTGGTCATTGCTGCTCTTCGAAGTGTTGCCATAGATAGTTGTGTCGTCTGTATAAATGCCGACCAATGATCTTAGAATGTGATTTAGGAGATCGTTCATGAAGATCAGGAAGAGGGTTGGATCAAAAATGTATCCTTGAGGCACTCCAACGTTGATACTATGAACTTCGGACTTTTGTCAATAAACCTATAAGATAAAAAGGATTTGATACACGAGTATACGCGAGTTAAATCTCACCTAAAGAACAAATGCGCGAGAAAAGTTTCACAAAAAATATACACGAGAAAACTTTTGCTTAAAAACAAACTAATACGCTCTTTCGCTTCAATATGTAAATAAAGCAGCTGTGTGTCCGTAGGGGAATTCTTATTTTAATCACAAAATTAGTAACAACAAAGAAAATGTTTGTGTTTATTAATAATTTTTTTAAATTCCTATATTTTTATAATCAATTATTATTAAGACTAAGGGTAAGCCTCCTGTCCTTTACCCATATAATAATTTTGCATACATAATATTGAAACAAACCGCATACACGTACATTCATTTGTATTAATATTTTTTTATGAAAGCAATTAAAGTTAAAGTAACTAATCAATCAATAAGAACTGACAACTTCATAATTTTGTGATCTCTGGTAATGTAATTATTTTAAATCAGCAACCAATAGTTGAATTTCGAAGGACGTACAAGAATATTTGGATACAAGGAAGACGGCGATATCAAAATGTAAATGGCCTGGGTTTTTTTTATAATAAAAAAAACTTATTAAATAGATAAGTAAATAAGTATAAAAAGTTTCGAATGAAGTTCATTATTACAGTTGTGATTACATCATGTAGATTACACCCGAGCAAGAAACTAGACATCTTAAAATTTGATGATGTAAAGAATTTACTAAATCGTAAAAGTGAAATAGTTATAAACTAACATTTTAAAATAAACTGAATCGAAACTTTTAATAATTTTTTTAAACGTAAATCGACAAAAATATCTAAAATAAAACTAAAAGCTTCTAATTTTGAATAGATTTTAGACGGTTTTAAGACTTGAAACTTTTTGGTCAACTTGGGGAAAAATCTGGTAATTTTGTCAGAAACAACTGTTTTTATACTTAAAATTGTGTTTTCTTCTGGTGGAGTAATCGATCATATATAAGTGGATATATGTTTACAGTCTAACTTCGGTTCATAAGGGTCTCGGAAATCGAACAATTCAGATTTCGTCGAAATAAATTCAAGTCGGTAATACCTTAATTTTCTAACAAACCACGCTCTCAGTAACTAACACTTCTTGATATTTAAATCAACATCTGGGATTTTAAAATCAATCTGTTTTTTTTTCATATGTTTTTTTCTTAAG